>JAMXBD010001370.1:0-388196 GCA_024138025.1 Combretum micranthum | reverse complement strand
ACACACAAAGAATTAATAAATCGGATCATAGGTTATTTTGAATAACCATACTGGGAATAATTTAATTATTTATTGATCTAAATTACATTAAGATTAATAAATAATAATTAAAATAAAAATCATATTTTTATATGGTGCATGTCATTGTTGAATAAAATTAATTAATTAATTAATTAAACCCTAATAAGATTAGGGTAAAGGATGACACCCCATAAATAGAACATGATGGTCTCCTCAAAAGATGGATGACATGTGTTGTCAATGTTTGAAACCCTAGAAAGAGAGGAAAAAAAAATGCGACTCTTGGAGACTCATTCTAAATCTCATCTAGAGACGTTCTAGATTGCATTAGCATGCAAGAGGAAGGATTCAAATCATATTCATTCGCATGTGGATATCGTAGAGGACGTTCGCGACATTACAATGTCTATAGATACGCATCAAGAGATAATTTTGAAACTCATATAAAAAGGTAAAATTTCGAATAACCTTTTGATTTCTATTTAATTGAAATGCATGGATCCGTTTTGGGAATTTAAGGTTTCGAAAAAAAAAAAATTATAATTCCGCTGCGAAATCCATCGATTCGACCTCTAAATTTCCAACACCATACACATCATCCATTTGATTTTTCCAACTTCAATCCTTCATCCACTTTAGGTAAATCACTAAACCTTTTTCATAAGTTCATGTTAACATAACATGGAAAATATGTGCATTTGGTTTCCAATTCCCTATGTGCATATGCCGGGGAATGAAAATGTAGAAACAACATATTATTCATGTCTTGATTAACCCTTTATTTATTTTTGTGATATGATATATTCTTGTTTCTAACCTTAAATTTATATATGTTACTTAGTATATGTATATGTATATGTATATATATGTTAGAGCTTAAAAGTTCACTAATCTAACTTTTATTTATTGCTGATAATTCATTGCTCATTACTTATTTCTTGCTAAAAATAAGACTAGTCAAATTCTAGTCTTAAACTTATCCTAAATAAAGTCAAAACAAATATGGGACTTATCCATTTCTAAGTCCCGAGAGCCTTGAAAAATAATCTAAGACTCCATATTGTTTTTCTTGCTTATTACATTATTTACACGAGACTGGCAATATCCAAGTCTTAGGGAGTCTCGTTAAAGTCTAAGACTCCTATAATTTCTTGCTATTTTTGTTTTATTTATGAGACTAATATCCTTTTAAGTCTCGGAAAGCTTTGAAATAAATCTAAGACTTCTATGTTTTCTTTCTTTATGTTTTTCTTATTTTTCAACGGTGACTGGAATTCATTTAAGTCTCGGGAAGTCTTGATATTTGTCACGCCCCGAAGAGTACCCTAAACGTGGCAGTCCGCCACATATAATATCAAGGCTTAAGAATGGCTACCTTAGTCATGTGAAAGCCTTAGTATTATATGTAAGGTGTCTAACACGGTAATAGGAGACGCTTTTGGGAAGCATAGTTTAAGCAAGTAAAGACAAGCATACAAGAATCCAGAAATAAAGTATATCATATCATAAATAACCAAAGGTCTGTTACATAATTTCTTAGGGGCATACCCCCGCTAATTCCAAGGATCGAGATAAACTTCATAACATCCAAAATTAAAGATTTCAAAGGAATTCTAATCTAAGTCTTCGAGTAGATTTCCTCCAAAAGCTTCAACATAAAACGTATACGAATACTGGAAGACCTCGGGCTCAAAAATAGGTGTTCCTGAGAATACAAATACCTATAGGGGTGTAAGCTTATGGGCTTAGTGAGTAAATCTCAAAATTCATACTCGAAGTAAATTATCAATCAAGTTTATTATTCAAACGTATGAAATGCAACAACCACGTGAGCATACAAGACATATGACTTTCCAGGAATCATATGTTGAATGAATTTACGCCCTTCATTCGGGGTTGGGTATTCAGGCCAATTACAGCCACAACTTTTAAAAACACTTTCATAGATCTTACCGACTCCTATACGCCATCAAAAACTTATAGTTATTACAGGCTCCTACTAGCCACCAATTTAAGTAGTTCTTACTGGCTCCTACTCGCCACTTACATGATATACCGGTTATGTCTACCACCACTATTATACACTTGTCCCACCAATTGTATAGTAGTGAATGCAATGTGACTCATCATATGAAGTGCATGAATAATTTCTTTAATTAAAGTCTAGTAGTTACATTTAACTTCTTTCAAGTGATCAACCAATTTCAAACAATTCAAGATATTAATGTACATACAACTTTATTACAAACAAATTGAGTTTCGATATACTTAGTATCCCTTCAACATATTATCATACACTTCTTTTTTATTTTTGCTTAGATTCTAGTGCAACTAATTTTACAAGCACAATCAAGAGTATGAGAAAATTAATGGAAAGTAACTCACTCGGTCATGATGACACATTTCTTGAATTGGATGGGTCGTTCGGAAATTCCACTTAATCGTAGTAATCTTTGGGATACGAACAATCCTCCTCGTGATTATCTAATCAAGAAGAATACCCAAAATGAGTATTTCATGAAATTCTATCCTTGAAGATTCTAATCTTTTCTTAAAATCGTGGAAAAATCGTATAAGGGGAAATTCCAACTTAAAATGGCCATAACTTGCTCATTTTAACTCGGAATTTCGCGTATAATATACCGTTTTCTACCTACTCGAAAAGGTCTACGCATTTCTAAGCTTATTTCCATAAAACTAAGTCGTTTGGGTCCCAAAAAGGCAGTGACTAAATCTGCCACGAATTTTGCAAAAACTTGTTTTCCTTCTTGTAAACAAAGCTCATTTGAAAGATAAATATTTCAATTATTTTGTAAACTTTTTGAAAGGTATATATATATATGTAATGACTCATAACAAATGTATGAAGTAAATGAAGTTATCTCAATTTATAAAATTTAAGGTTTTAAAAGATTTTGAACTTTGAGATTCTATTGAATATTTTACTTTTGAAAGATCTCGAGTTATTGAGATGAGTATTCTTTTTCTAAATTCAATCTCTTGTAATTTCTTTAAATTCCTAAGGTGTGGTTTTCAAAACCTGGATTCTAGAAGTAATAAAATGACATTTTCATTTCTTGTAATGATTCCAAAAGAATTTCTACTTCTTGATGAAAGATAAGTTTTCATAAAACCTTTTGTTTATGTAAGAAAATCATTCCTATGCATGTTCATGGGTTTTTAGAAATCCGTTTTCCATATTTATTTCCTTAGAAAGAATCTTTAATTCAAGAAAACATTTTCTCATTTACTTTTGTTGAGACAAAAACATTATGTTCATGCATGAATATGAATAATAAGCTATAGGAATGTAAAATAATAACTTGAAAGCTTAAGTAAATAATAAAGTAAATCAAGTATTGGGACCTTAGCTTCATCAAGGTACCCCGGGACTAAGAAAAGACTAGTCCCGAAAAAGAAAAGAATTGTTTTGACTTGATGAGGACAAGTCTAAGACTAAAATGACTAGTCTTAAAATCAACTTGAAATTAAATAAATTGCAATGAAGTAAATAAATTGCATGAAAGATAAATAAATTGTAAGACAATGAGCTTATATGCTCTAAATAATATATATAGTTATATAGATATATTAGATAGTAAAGAACATAAAAGAAACATAAATGAACATAGATGAATTATGTTTATGAACAAAAACAAAGCATGAACCTAATGTTGCTTTATTAACCTTCATGGTTTTAGAAAACATACACTAAGCTCATACTAAGTAGATGAACATGAAGAATTTTTGAGAATTTCTTACCTAAAGGAAACTAAACTTAAGAAGACTTCTTGAGAGAACTCTTGAGAGAAATTGGAGAGAAATTTTTGTAGAGTAACTTTAGAGAGGAAGAAGTGTGAAAGAAGTGAAGGTATGAAGGGGTATTTATAGGAAAATGTGGGAGATAATCTGTGTTAATTAAATAATTGAAAAACAAATCAAATTGATGTATGGAGAGAGAGGGGCCGGCGCCATTTTGGCATATTGGGAGGAGAGAAATTTATTTTTTTGTTATTTTGTTAATTAAAAGTAAGAAATGAAAAATGTGAAGTTGTATTGGAAATGAAAATGTGTAAGAAATAGGTGTATGGCTTGTAAGAATAGGTTGTAAGAAAAAGTAGAGATAGATGGATAGTATAGAATAGTAGAAAATAGTGTAATGTAAAAGTAGACATGACAATTAAATACCGATAGTAAGAAAATACGCGTATAAAAGCGATATCTGATATTTTTAGCTACCGAAAAATTACGAAATTGATATTTTTGGAAATCTTATATTTTTACGTGTCTAACGGTATATTCGAAATATTTTTCCTATTCCGGGCTTCCGGACACGTTTTTCAAGAATTATGTCCGATCGGGTTCAAAGGACACTTGAAATTCTTCAATCTGATATTTTTATAAAAGCTATAGCTATTACGAGCTATTACAACTAATTTTTCCAACTTCGTTTTCTAGGGCTTGAGAAAACGGCAATGCCAGAGTTAAACGGTTACGGTAAACTAGGGTTTTGTTTGACTTAAGAATCCGTTTGACTTCCGATTAGGGTTTAGGTCTTTAATTTGGATCCAAAATTTTCAGGGATTTACAATATTAAGCTAAGACTTTCATATCTTTATTTTCTCTATATTTTCCTATTTAATTTTCTATCATTAATTTCTACATAAGCTTATGCCAACAAAATTATTTCTTAGTATAACTACTAGATTCATATGGATGCATAGTCATGAAGTAATGTTGTTGTCTTAATAAAAATTTTAAAATGAAAATATAAATTATTTCTTATCTCATAAAATGAAACTTATCTTTCAAGAGAATTAATTTTCAACTCTTAGGAAATTTTTCTTTAAGAATAAGAATAGTTGATCAACCACACTTTCTTTAAAAATGTTTAGAGTAAAATGTTAATAATTCTTTGTCATGCAAAATTTTCTTAAATTTTTTTCCCTAAAAGTATATGCTTCAATATTTTGCTAAAAACTAAGAACAAGTCAAAATTTTTCCATGTGACAAACTTAAAATTATTTTGTAGTTCAAATCAACTTAGAGTAAAATTAGTAACCAACATAAAGAATCAAGGTTAGAAAATAAATTTACCTACGTAAAGCTAAGTGAGTATAACAATAATGATTCTAATAATTAGGTAATTCTCTTACAGCAAATTAGAAATTAGAAATTATAAATTCATTCAAAAAATTTAAATGTTGATAATTCCTTGTTATGCAATATTGTCCATAAGCTTACTCTTAAAACATGAACAAACTCTTTTTATAAAAAATAAAATCTTAAAATAAGTCTCTCCTTCTATCTAAAACAAAAAACAATTTTTAAGAAGTTCCCACTTGGAATAAATTTTAGCCACTAACACATAGAAATACACGCTTTAGAAAATAACTAATTAAAGGAAGATTAATATGAGAACAAAATATTTATTCAAAATACATATAAAATCATGAATTTCTTTAAAGACCTAAGTATTAAAACTTTATTTGAAAAACCAAACCCGATAAGAATTTAAAGGAAAATGCACTCAAGATATTATGTCATAGTAAATAAAACCCATATAAAATATAGGGAATTTTTAGAAGACCCTTAACGTTTCAACTTATATATTGAACCATAAATTTTGTTAAGTGACATATTTATAAAATTTAAGATGACATATTTTATCACAAGTCAAGAAAATGACTTTTCATAGAACTCAACATTATTACTTTTCACAAAAGATTGTTTTACAAAGTTTTATTTTGGAACAACATCACTAGGATCATGCACGTAATATGAGTTAATGTCAACATTAAATGATTTTTAAACATAGAAATATTTATATGTTTGCTATAAAGTATTTAAATGAAATAAAACTTTGGAAAATGCAAGAATTAAGGGCTAGGAATTGTAGGACGAATCTATATTGTCCTTTTTTGAGACCTTAATGGCCTTAAATATTAAAAATAACCTTAGAAATAGATATATCTTTTTAAGTAGGAATAAAATGATTACTAATATGCGAAATTTCGAGTTAAAATGAGCATGTTATGGCCATTTTAAATTGGAATTCCTATAACAGGGAAAAATGACACAAATACAATAAATCGAGTTTGAAAATTTAGAAGAACAACTATGAAATACTCATCATGGATTTTTTTTAGGTAACGAGGAATTTGATGTGCAATTTCTGAAGGATTATTTGATTAGAATTGCTCTAATGGACGAGTAAGTTTTCCCTTATGATTTCATTACCTTACTTGTGCTTGCAGATAGCTGTACTAGATTTATAAGTACAGGATAAAATGAACGTGTATGGGGTCATGGGAACTTATGTATATGCTTCTATTAATGTGTGACAAGGGATGCTAAGCATATTGAAACCAACAAATAATTGTTTAAGTATATCGTCAATATTACATGTTACTTATGTGTGTATGATATTTGTTTGATCACCATTAAGTATAGTTTAATTTTACTCAGCTTTAATATAAACTAAATAGGCACACATTGTATTCGTCGAGTCACATGTCGAAGACTACTACTCCTATGCGAAGAATCGGAAGGGTCCGATGCCAAGCTCGTTCATACAATTAAAAGTGGGAACTAAGGCATGCAGGGGATATAGCCTAAGGATGAGCTGCGTCGATCAATTACTATGAGCAAAGTGCTCGAGGACTGACAGTAAAGATAGCGTAGACCTTTGATTTCCATTTCCCTAACCCTCGATACGAAAGGCATAAATTCATTATATGTATGATTTTCGGATATCCATATATAATTGTCTATAATATGTGGTTATTGTATAGTATGCATGTAAGCTCCTAGATTTTTCGATAAAATAAGCAAACCTTAAGAATCGGGAGTCAAAACAAAACCCTAAAGTTAACTTAGTTATATGATTAGTCTAGTGAATCTAGATCCAGCAATCCCGTGTTCTTAAACCCTAGAAAATGAAATTGAGATAATTGTGGAATATGGTTCGTAATAATATAGGAAAGCTTAAAAATATCAGATTCGTAATTTTCTAGTGTCCTTCGAATCCGAACGGGATTAGTTTTCGAAAACCGTGCCCCAGTGCACGGATAGTGAAAATATTTCGACACACCAATAGATTCGTAAAAATATAAGATTTACAAAAATATCAGTTTTAGAATTTTTCGGTAACTAGAAATATCAGATATAGCTTATTTATGCGTATTTTTTTACTACTGGTATTTTAATTTTCTAGTCTACTATTTATAGTACTTTTCTACTATTCATTACTATTCATGTATCTCTACTTTTTCTTACACTCTATTCTTACACACTACCATACTTATACCTTACAATTTACCTTCCGCATACAACTTTAATCATATCACACTTTACACATTACTTCTTTTTATTACAAAACAAACAAAATAAATTAATTTCCCCCCTCTACAATACTAGAACCGGCGCCTCCCCTGTCTCTCTTCCATCAAATTATTTTTCTTTTTCAATTTATTTTATTACATCTAATTTTCACTCCAAAAATCTATAAATATCCCCTTTCTCCTTCATTCTTTCACACAACTCATTTCTTACTAAAACTCTACCAAAATCACTCCATGAAATCCCTCTCTCAAAATCTCTCTCAAGCTCTTTATGTTCTTTAGAAAACCCATTCCCACATATTACTACCAACCATTCCATTCTTCTTCAACAAACACATAAACCTTAGATAAATTTCTCTTATTCACTCATCATGTTCATACAACTTAACATGAGTTTAGTGTATGTTTCTTAGACTCATGAGAGTTAAAGAAGTAACAATTTATTCATGTTTTGTTTTTGTTTATGTTTCTATTCTTTTCTTTATGTTATTATTATGTTTTTATTATTGTTATTATTGTTTCTAATCTAACTTATATAAGCATTATGTATATTATGTATATATATTTATTTAGAGTATATAAGCTCATTCGTTATTTATTTATTTCATGTCTTGCAATTTATTTACTTGTTTTATGCAATTATTAAGACTAGTCTTTCTAGTCTTAGACATGTCCACATCAAGTCAAAACAATTTTCTTTCTTTGCTTTTCTTTTTTTTGAGGACTAGTCTATTCTTAGTCCTGGGATACCTTGATGAAGTTAAGTTTCCTAATACTTGACTTTACTTTTATGCTCTTATATAATTTATCTTATTATGTTGTTTTTATTATATTTCTCATAATTACATATTCTCATTCATGCATGAATATGTTGTTATTGTCTCAACCATAATGAAAATGAGTTTTCTTAAGTAATAAAAATAAGAACTCTCTTTAAAAAATAAGTTTTTGTCACATAAGAAATTATTTTTCCTTAAAGACTTAAAGTTTTATCTTAACAAATATTTTTCTAAAGTTAGATAAGTTTAGCTCAAGTTTTATTAATAATATGTGATTTTACCAAGAAATACAAAGTTATCACAAACTCTCTTTTCAAACCAATAAAATAAGAAAGTTTCTTTAAATTCTTGATTTAACCAAGAGTTTTCTTAAACTCATTTGTCAAAGTTTTCTACCAATACTCTAAAATACTAAAGTCTAGATAATTTTTTCAAAATTATCAAAAAAATAACTTATAAGATCATTGATATTATTCTTTAAAGTGGATCTAACTTTAGAAAAGCTTTAGAACACATAACCAAGAAATATTTAGAAAACTACTAGAGATAAAGTTGTAGGAATTTTAAAAGATTAAAATTAATTTTTGAAAAATTAAGAAATGGAGTTAAAAGAAGGAGATGCTCACTTATAGTAAATTAAGAAATTTTCCTAACAAAACTAATTTCTTTTCAAAGTCTTAGCTTTTCTCACTTTTAAGATATTTTATTTTACAAAATCATTGTTGAGATAACACCACTAAATTCATGCATATATTTTGAGTCTATATATATTCAAGGATTTTTCAACCATACCAAATATCTATATTTTTGTACAAAAGTTCTTGAATGAAGAAAAGTTTGAAAACTTGAGTTTAAAATTTGGAATTTTCACACCAAATCTGTACATCACTATTCCAAGACCCAAATAGCTACTTTTGATGAAAATAACCTTAGAAATAGATAGATCTTTTCTAGTAGGTAGAAATCGATATATAATATGCGAAATTCCGAGTTAAAATGAGCAAGTTATGACCATTTTAAATTGGAATTTTCATTCATGCGAATTTTAACGTATTCAATAAGATAGAATTATAGAATTTGAATAGATCTTGGATGAAATACTCATTTCGGGTATTTCTTTTGGTTAGGTGTCGAGGACCAAGATCTTCTCTTTCCCAAGGATTACTTCGACTCTAGAAGGACGCTATGGACGAGTGAGTTTCCCTTACGTTTATATATTCGCGCATGTGCTTGTAGAATAGAGCACTAGATGTTAGGAAAAGATAAAATTGATATGCATGCGGGTTATCTTGGGTATTATGTATGTGAATCATTGTGTGCGATCAATGAACACTAAGTATATCGAATCCGATTTGTGATTGATATAAATGTTTCTATGTATATATTGTTATGTGTGCGAATATTGCTTGATCGCTTTAAATAATTTAATGTCATATTAGATTCCCCATATAATAAATTGCTCATGCATATCACTTAGAATATCATTTCGAAATTTTGCTACTACTCCTCAGCGTGGGATCGGAAAGGTAAGCTGCCTTGCTACAACCTTGAGAGTTTAGGACATTCGGGGAATACGGTCTTAAGTTGTAGCCGAGTCGGATCGATCGCTTTAGGTAAGGAAAGCCTAGGGACTATTAGTACGGTTCATTGGAACCCTAAGATGCGCGCAACTTTAAGGAGTTCGTTTGGGACCCAGTTCAAAGCATTCCCTAACCACCGATGGGGGGATAAATCCATCACACATATGAAACCGAATAGTCGTATATACTGTTTGATCATATGGTTGTTGCATTCATATGCTTGATTAATAAACTTGGTTGATTGCTTGTTATGAGTACTTTTGCGTAAGGAATATCTCACTAAGCTAGTCATGCTTATACTCCTATAGACTTTTGACATTGCAGGATTATCTTTTTGCACCCGAGACTATCATGATCACCCAGGTAGAATCTTTATTTTGGGAAGATTTTGGAGGAATTCTATTTCGAAGTCTTAGAGTAGATTTCTTTTAAAATCTTATAGCTTTTGTTATTTATCTTAGTAAGACCATGTTATTATGAGAATTACTGGGGGAATGCCCTTTAGAAGTTGTAAAACTTTCTATTTCAATGAAATATATTAAGTGTTATTTTGCATGCTCCGCTGCTAATATCTTAAAATGCATTACTCCACCGCTCTCCATTTGTTGTGAATGTACGCCTTGTACCGATATGGAAGCTTTCGAGTGACCGAGGTAGTCATTCTTAAGTTTTAATATTGTGTACGGCGGGTTGTCAAGTTTAGGATACCCATTGGGGCGTGACAATGCATGGAATATGTGTGAAAATTAATAAACTTGTTTGAATTTACAGTGTGAATAAAGGGAATATCTCACTAAGCACATTGTAAGCTTATACCGCTATAAATCTTCATTGAAACAGGTCTACTTGAGACTCCATTTGTGGAACAGGACAATAAAGAAATCACTGGTGGACTCTCGAGCCTTTATGGAAGAATTGGAAGTATAAGATGAAGTTTAATTTATGAAAATTTCTTTATGACTAATATGTGATATGGTTTTATTTTTGGAGACCATTAGAAAATACCCATTTATTCTGTACCATTTGAGGACATTAGCGGGGTATGCCCCTAAGATTTGTAATTAATTTTATATATGTTTAATGATAAGTATTTTTCTTTCCTTGTTACTTGATTTTTATCCATAAAATTGCGCTACTTTGATGTGTTCCCTTTATTGTGATATACACTATGTGCATAATATGAAAGTCTTTGCATGACTAAATTAGTCATTCTTAGGCTTTAATATTGTGTATAACAGACTGCTATATTTAGAGTATCCGTCGGGGCGTGACAGATGTATCTAGAGAATTTGCACTGTCTGATTCACTTAGGTAAAATAAAGCCTCTCTCAAGGACGATAGTTCTAGATCTAGATGCTAGATTCATATAAAGTTTAAAAATCCTTTGTTTTCAAAACCAATCAATGAATTTCAAAACAAGTGACATAAAGTTTTACCATCCCTCTCTCAAGGTAATTTAGATGATGTGCCTAAAAGGATTGATACCAAAGATGATATTTTTATGGTTTGTATTTGGATGCAAACGAATTTGAGGGATATGAATGACACTATTGATGGATATTATGCACAAAAAATAACCTGAACTAGACACACACATTCTCTCTCTTGATATGACGCACAAGAAAGTTCGAATGGTTGTTTGCCATGATTGCAAAGATCGATAAGAACTCAATGAATTTGCTCTCAACATTGAAAGACAAACACAAAGAAAGGCTTTTTTTTATCAAATGTCTCAAAAACTAGGGTTTACAATAAAAGCAAGTATTTATATAACCCCTCTAAATGAAAAACTTGTAAAAACTCCAAAATAAAATAAAACTAAACTAAAACAACATGTTCTTATAGAAAGCTACTAGCCTTAGGTTGAAAGCTGCTAGCTTTAGGTTAAATGCTGCCGACCTTCAAAAGAAATCTGCCTGCCTTTAATGGGCTTTCAATGAAAATCACTGGCCTTCATCTATTGCTTCAAATGCATATTTCCTCTTTTTTTATTTTTATTTTTTTATCAAGGGAAACTTGATGCACATCAAAAGATGTCCAATACAACCCCACCGCTTTGTTTCCAGGAGGCTACCCAAAGAAATCATGCAATTGTCAATCATCCCTCCCGAGGAATGACAGGAACAAGGATTACCCCACCACAAGATTGAATTAAAGAGGTTCTAACCGCTATAAGATGCCTAAAGGATGTGCTAGAAGTGTTCATACAACTAGCGCCTACTCTACTCGCATCTATTTAAGTTGTGGAGCCTCAACTAGAGCCAATAGAAAGGTCAAACCCCTCCATCGGGGCTAGTTTAGATTCCAAAGCCAAGAGACTTAAGTTGCTCAACTCTTCCATCAAGAAGAAGACTCCAACAAAGTATGAGATTCGATGTTGGAAATGCAAAGGAACAAACTACCCAAAATGATGCCCATAACTATAGCATAAATATTACTTTTGTGGAGATCCTAAACACAAGATTTCCGACTATCCAAAGAAGAAGACCACTGCTTGCTATGTCTGTAAACAATTAGGAAACTTTGCCAATGAATGCCTAAAAAACAAAATTTGATAGTCGAATCGACACACCAATCTGGTGAGGACCTCCCGTCTAAGAAAGGTAACGAGAAGGGAATGCTATTAGAAACCACTACATCCATACCTCACAATTTGGAAAGGGAATGGTTAGCAAAGGATGTTAATAATGAAGTTAAGGATCGACAAAATCAACCCCACGAAGAAATACCTCTTTACTAGGAAGAGTCACTTGAAACAGGGATGGAAAAGTAGTCCACTCGAGAAGCATTAGTAAATGCTGTTATGGTTAGCCCTTTTTGTTAAAGAAGTTAAGGATGCCTTAAGGATATTTAAATGATGCTTCGTTGGACCATCATGTTAATGAGTCGATGTAATTAGGATAAAAATTGCAATCACACTTTTGCATCCTTTCTTTGAACTTTTGTAACAAAGATTTAACAAACCTTCCGTCCATTATCATGTATTTGCCTTAATGAAATAAATTTCCTTTTTCATTACTACAATTTCAACAAGTTTCAATGCTTCTTTTTATATTTCCTTATTTGGTGATTTTAGCTTAATTTCCATTCTTTGAATTCTTCGAATGCTTAGAACTTAATAAAAATCTAAAGTCTCACACGAACTTAATAAAACTGAATGTTGCGTAGAAGACGCAACCGTACACAACGAGAACCCGAAGCACCCCTTATGGAACCTAAGAACCAAGGAGGACCTTAGCAACTAAACCAACTAGGAGAAGTCCCTACTGTTATTAGACAACTTGCCAGGTTGATAAGAGATGACATGCAACAGAACCATACCATATCAACACATATATCGGCTACACACGCGTAAGAAGCAGCACTAAAAGTGCCAACACCCCCTATTGCATCAACACCAACTGCACCATTATCACTTAGACCCTATAAGAGTACCTTACCTAACTTCACAAAGTGCAATCAATACTTTGATGAAACTTTTGGAGAACCTGATGAGGCCGAAGATTGATTAGCACAAATTGAGAGATCCTTTCATGCTTTTGAAGTACCACACCACCTTAGACTCACTTATGGCACATATATGCTAACGTTTAATGCGAGAGTCTGGTGGGAATCCAAGAGTAGAGAACTACTATGATCAATCACATGGGAGACATTTAGGCATGAATTCTTAGAGAACTTTTCCCCTAGAAGCTTGAGAGTTCAATATAGTGTGGGTCTCTTATGTATCTCTCTAGAAGGCCGTAGCATCGAGCAATATGAAATAAAGTTTAGTAGATTTTTGCAATATGCCTCGAAATCATATAAGCATAGTGAGGAACTCAAGAGACAAGTGATCTGAATGGTTTAATGAGGACTTTCAAGTCAGCGTGGAGGAATTTGATATTAGAAATTTTAGGGAACTTATGGAAAGAGCCAAAATTGTGGAAAATGCTAGAAAAAGGAAGTGCAAGACAGTGGAAAAGAAGATCATAGTGTTCAGAAAGAAGCTATTTGATGGAGCAAGTTCGAGTACTAAGTTTAAAGTACTTAAACCCATTGGTGGTTCCAAAGAAAGGAAGAGTGCAACAATAGTAGATATTCAATGCTGGAAGTATAAAGGAAACCACTACCCTAAACAATTCCCAAGTCTACAGTCTAAGTGTTACCTCTACAGGAACCCTAACCATAAAATCCAAAACTGTCCCAAGAAGACTTCCACCATTTGCTTTATCTACACAGACAAAGGATACCTTGCTAATAAGTACCTCGGAAGGAAAAACCCGTGCAACAAGTCATTGCATTCAACTAAAAATGGAAAGAATTCTAATAAGAATGGAAGCAATGATAGGGATGGGAATGGGAGCCACTCAACACCTCCATAAAGAGTACATGTATACAACCTACAAGGATAGTGGGTTTGTGAGGAAGCCAGTGATGAGGGAATGGAACTTGTTGCTATAGAAGAAGATGATGGCCATGTATACGATTCAATATCAGGTTAGCTTCATACATTTAGATGTTCGAATATCCTTATACACCGTTAAAACTAGAAGAATAGTTCGTTAGTTAATAATGCCACTAGAGTAAATAATCATAATAATCTAGCATAGAATGGCTAGGGATAAGATTATCAAAAAATTAATATGAGTCAAACATGGAAACCAAATCAAACCATATCCACCTTGATTGAAACAAAAAATGCCCATTAAAGAACAATTGAAAACATGAATATATCCATGCTGCTTAAAAGATAGGGCCACTAATAATGAAAATCCAAAATACAACTTCTCATAGTTTTTCTTAATCAACAACATAATGAGGTATCTTGATTTCAACCTTGTCAAGATTACCATGTAAATAAAATTTACAAAACATTGATATCTTTAATAACTAAAAGAACAACAACACTGCATATTTTAAATGCACAATGTTGTATATATATTCAAATAAGAATGGGAAAGAAAATCTACAACCTTCTTTATTGAGTGGTTGAGTCGTGTAAGAGTTGTACTGTTATGCGTTGTCTTAGGTTTGAAGATGAGTCACATCAAATTGTTAGTCGTCTATTGTCTTGGTTGAGTCTGAGTCGTCTCAAAAAGTCAACTAGGTGGAGTTTGAAATCGCTAAACCAAATCTTATTGATTTATATATGCTATATTGCATGGAATATCAATCACATAGAATTAATGAAATATAAAAAATTCTCAAAATTTCCAAGTTAAGAAATACACAAAGACTAATAACTATTTACGAAAGAAGAGATACTAAAAAAACAATAGATCTCAATATTTTTTTTGACAAAAATAAAAATAACAAGAACTACCAAATAAATAAAAGAATAAAGCAATGTAATCATAATACCTATAAGAGATATGCTTAACAAATACAAATATTGAACAAATGAAAGCACGATGAATCTCGAAAAAAAGGAATGCTTATAAGATATGACATAAGCACTCTCACCAATTCAACAAACAATATACACATAACAAGTTTTGAGGACAAAACTTTCTTTAAGGGGGTTAGGTTGTAAGCCCCTGAAATTTTCAACATTCTTAGAAAATAATCCTAGAGCTAATACCAAAACCTAAAACCTAAAAAAAAAAGACCCATGTTAAACCGAACACTAGAAGCTTTAAATAAGGTCAAATATGAAAATTTATTACCTTAAGAAAAAGAAAAACATTATAACCAAAATGGAAATTTAAGAATTGTTCTACTCAAAATCCATACGCTAAACAATTCATCTATCTAACATCTAACTCGTAAAATGAGATAGTATATCAAAATAATATTTAATGGCAAAATTATAAAACCATAGACCTTTTAGTGAATTTTAGAATAATTTTTTTTATCAAAAGTCAAACCAGGTCAACGTATAAGATTAGAAGCCCTAGACTTGATGAGATAATCCCGAGATCTGTAAAATATTAAATAAATCACAAAATAGAGTAAACTTAAAAGTGCAAACTAGATTTACAATATAATCACAAACCTCTAGATTTTATAATCTTATGAGTAAAACTTAAAAACCGGAAGTCAAACTAGAACTTTAAAGTTAACCTAGGTCAATAACAGATCTTAGTGGATCTAGATCCGACAATCCCGCATACGAAACCCTAAAATAGTAAAAATAAGATAATCTTAGATAATGATCCTAAATAATTCTTACAACCTAAAAAGATAAAATTTGCCAAAAAATCACTCGTTTCGAACACGAACGGGTTAGTTTTCGAAAGTAGGGTCCTAGCATACAAAACGGTTAAAATATTCTGATAATATATTTAAACTCATAATGAAATAAGGAATCATAAAATATCAGTTATAAAACTTTTCGAATTTTAAAAATATCAGATATAGTCCGTTTACGCGTATTTTCCTTATCATCAGTAATTTATTTGCCGTGTTTACTATTCAATTACTATTCATTACTATTCATCCATCTCTACTTTTTTTTATTACCTACTTCTTACAATCTATATATCTATTTCTTATTTTTACTTTTCCAATATTACTCTTTACTGAACTTTTCTTACACTTTGCTTACTTTTCTTTACCTACTTATCCTATTTTATATATGGGACTTGTCTATTTCTAAGTCCAGAGAAGCCTTTAAATAAATCTAAGACTTTCATGATTTTCCTTGATTTTTCTTTTCTTATTTTCATGGAACTTGTCCATTTTTAAGTTTCAGGAAGTCTTTATAATATGCTAAGACTTCCATATTTTGGTTCTTTTATTTGCTTAATTGATTTTCTATTCTTTTATTTTTCTACATGAGTTTATAATTTATCTCATAATATAACTACTAAGTTCATATTCATGCATGGGCATATGATGATGTTGTCTTAATAAAGTTTTCAAAATGATAATATGGATCATTTTCTTTTATATAAAAATAGGGCTTAAGAGAAATGATTTTCAAAACTTAGAAAGAATTTTTAGGAAGACTAGGGATAAATGTCCAACTACACTCTTTCCAAAATATTAAAATAAATTTATTATAAACTTCTAATGTTGATAATCCTTTGTTATGCAAGTTTTTCTTAAAAACTTATTTATAAGGCATATGCCTATATTTTGATGAACACTATGAATAAAACAATTTTCCAAATTTAAAAATAAACTCACTAATTAAAATCTACTTAGAAATGAAATTGATATACAACTTAAGGAATCAAATTTTAAGAAGTAAATTCATTCTTTTTATGAAGTTAAGAAAATATAAATGATAGTTATAATAATTAGACATCCACTTGTAATAAACTAAAAATTTTAGTTTTTTTCCAACAACCCCCTAAAAGTCGATGCATTAAAAATTATTAATTGAGAAAGAGTAATTATGAGAATAAAAATTTAGAACAATCCATTCGCTTAATTTTCTCATATGATAAAACTTAAAACATTTTAAAGATGATGCAACTTATAATGATTTTTCTTCACAACCACATAAAAGATTCATGTTTTGGAAAATAATTAGTTAAAAGAAGCTTAATATGAAAATAAAATATTTATGGACTCAAAATAAATATACAATCATGATTTTTCATTAAATCAATTTCACAATTGCACAATCTAAGAATAAAAATTTTATTTAAGATCAAACTTAGGAAAATTTTAAGAGGAAACACACTTAGGATTATGATATAAATAAGTAAAACCATGTCTTATAAGACAAATTGTTAAATTAAATTTTTGAACTAATATAAGAATTCTAAGATTTCAAAATATATATTGAACTAATTTTTGTTGTTAAGTCATATGTTTCCAAAATAGCGAATTTAACTACAAGTCAAAGAATGATTTTTCATAGAACTCAACATTTCACAAAGATTGTTTATAAAATTTTACTTCTAAGGCAACATCATTAGGATTATGCATAATATGATTTATTGCCAATATTAAATGATTTTCAAAGGTAGAATATTTATATGTTTGCTATAAAGTGTCTAAGCGAGGTAAAACTTTGGAAAAATTGCAATTTAAGGGCTGGAACTATCAGGTCAGATCTGTACTGACCCATTTCGAAACCTAAACAGCTTTAAATATTAAAAATAACCTTAAAAATAGATATATCTTTTCAAATAGGTAGAAAACGACTACCAATATGTAAAATTTTGAGTTAAAATGAGTAAGATATGGTCATTTAAAGTTAGAATTTCCCTTCATCCGAATTTTGATGTGAATAATAGATAGAATTACAAAACTTCAGTAGAACCTCTATGAAATACACATTCTAGGTATTTCTTTTGATTAGGTGATAAGGAGTTCGATGTGCCATTCCTGGAGGATTATTATGACTACGAATTACTCTAATGGACGAGTGGGTTCTTCTCCTAATTTTGTTACCTTATTTGTGCTTGTAGAATAAAAACAACAAATCAAAGATAAATTGTTAAGGTTATAAATACACGATAGAAACCATAAAACAGATCTATAACTATTAATCTAGACTCCAAATAAAAATTTAGACTACATCATAATTTTAGTTAGAAAAGTTAGAGTCCATAGATACTAATTTTATGTTTTGAACTATTGGGCCCTAAAACCCTAATTGCGTAGAATAAAACTTTAAAAATATTTGATTGCGTAAACTTTAAACTCAAAATTTGGACTCAACAATACTTTAGAAATATTTTAGGACCTTAAATAAATTTTTGGGAATAAAACTCTCATATAACTAATATAATTGTACGCATATAAACTAGATTTTGACAAAATTAATTAAATATCTACACACGGAATTGTTCTACACGAAATTTTGTAAAATCACGGTACGAATGTAAGTAACATGGTCGGTTTCTTCTTTACCATATGTCCACTGTGATTTAGCTTGAGAATGAAAAAATAATACAAAAAAAAAAAAAAATCAAAACCATGGACACATGACCCAATGACATTGCACCAAGTTAACCCCACAATTAATGCACTTTAATGACTCAAATTTGAAGCTTGTAGAACCAGTGGAGACCAAATTTTTGTCTCTTTCTATTCAAACAACAACAATTACAAGTATAAAATCAACTCAAATCCACCACATAGAGTAGTAAATATTAGGATAAAAATATGTGGACTGGTTAGCACTTCTTCAACAAATAAAAGTTTAATCACTATATAAATAATTTATAAGCAAACAAAACCCACTCTCTTCCAATTACCCACCGTGACAAACAAACAAACACACATACACTTTAACAAATAAAAGTTAACAACTTCAAACTCTACTTGCCCCACCATAAGATCAAAAGAATTTCTCTAAAACCTTCTAGAACAAAACAAAATCCAACTCCTTTTCTTATAACTCACCAATCCAATAAGACAGTAGTCAAAGGTAAGCCTATCTTTAGTAGTTATTTTGTGTCTAAATTATGATAAACTCATCTCCTTATCTATTTATGTAGGTCTCGGTCTATATAGGAAGGAGGATTTATCATCTTCTTCTCTAGGCAATCAAGGTAATATCTAACCCATTCTATGACTTACGTCTCATTTATGTGTAGAAATTAGGAAATGAAAGCATAAGATTATCATAGAAATTCTACATATGTGTAATCTCCTTGAGTGTATGTTGATAATAACATGAATAGCATGTGATGATCATTTTAACTAAGTTAGAATACCATATTCTAGTAAAGAAAACTATGAAGAAATTAAACTTAGACTTAAGAAAACCCTATGTCCTAATTTTCTATCACCATAAGGTTATGACTCCCAATGTCTATTTCATGACTTACCTTAGTTCAAAAGGTTAGTAGAATATATCTACAATAATTTCTAGGTAATAGAATTTGGCCGATATGAATATTAAGACACTTATAGGAAACATTAACCATATAAATGCATAAGAAACTATAGTAGAAAGTTTTATCATTAAGAATACTAAAAGTATAATAAAAATGGGAGATTTAGATAAATTAAACTAATTCTAAGAAATAAACTATAATTTATAATACAAAATGAAACTTAGATAAATTTAGAAAATTACTAGAATAATATACTAATGATCAAAATGTAGATAAGAACCTATAAACAATAGAAATTTTGATCTATATAAACAAATAAGGTTGATAGACAAAGTAAACAATAATAGAAAAATATGGTTGAGAAATGTGCCAATAAACTAGCTAAATTATAAAAAATTAATAATGGAATTTTGAAACAAAACAAACCATAGAAAAGTCTTACATCAATAATAGGAATTTATAGAATAAAGAAAGTATACGTTATGAAACCAATAAGTTGAATATCTAACATATAATATACAAAACAAGTCTTTTAACATCTATTTATGCACAAAAACATGAGTTAGAATAAGTAATATAGGTTTACTTAGATTATGCACTAAAAACATGTATTTAGAACCATTTAGGTCACTTTTATTGAGGAATATTTAGTTACACGAATTTTGTATATATAAAGTACTTTATAAGTTTTGAAATGGTGATTTATAAGCTATTATTGGATTAGAAATAATAAAATGGCTTTGACAAGAACAAAATAATTTTAGGACACTTGAAAACTTATTAGGAATCATTTACATAGTCAATTATATAATTAGTAAATATTTAACTATCTTTTAGGTGAATCTGATTCAATTATAGATTTCCCGGCGGACTACTACGATTGAGCAATATGAGTAGGTGAGTAATCCTGATCTATTACATTAATTGTGATTGTGATATTAGTTACACCTAAAATCAAATAAATAAAGTGTTTGTATGATGCATATGGGGTTAGGAACTTGTTTGTTGAGTGGTGTACGAATTGTATGCTAATGTGATACTTATTTAAAGTGATAATAGAATTGTTGTGAATAATGGTTTGAAACATGTTGAGGATTGTATGTGCACTGTTTGATCACCTTAAAGTTGACTTAAAATTGGTAGACTTATTTTTAAAATAGATCATACATTGCATGACTTGCATATATTGCATAAAAGACGTGAAAGTCCTCTATGTGTTAGTGTTTCGGTTCTTAGATAATGCTTGTTTTTTTAGATGTAAATTTCCTAGTTCTTCAGAAGATTATCTTTGTTCTGTTTGGTTCCACAGGAACTACTTGGCAAAGAAAGGAATGCTGCCCATGGTATTGACTTAAAATGACTAACACTTAATGGAATCTCTATGTTTTAAAGGAAATTAAGCGATGAAAATACATATAATAAAGTGATAACTAAAGTGGGGATTGTTATTCCTATTGTTCTTAGTTTCTCCTAGGTAGGTGGGTCATAAGAATGTAATCCTTGACTTGGTTCCTTCAACTCCGATGTGACAGTGTAAATCTACATCCTGTTTGGATTCCGGTTATCTAGACTTGTACTTGAACATATGTTTGATTGATACATTGCACTTGCTTGATAAATAAACTTGATTGTTATGCTTGATGTGTAATATGTGATGGTTACTCTACTAAGCTGTAGATATGCTCATACTCCAATAGATTTTTCAAGGTTCTCTTACGATCATGGCTAATACCATCACAAAGGCTAAAGCCGGTAAGGAATAAAAGCTAGCAAGAAATGGGAATAGACAGAAGAATTATAGAATTACTATATTAGCAACTTTATATTTGTTTTATGTTATTAGTTTATAAGCTAAGAAAACTAGTTTGAAATAATTATTATTCAGACTTTATGTGTAGTTTATTTTCTCTGTTATTGTATAACTTGTGTATGTACATCATTTCTTATCAAGCAACTCAAAAAATCATGTTTTATATGTCACATCTCTTAAAGTAACTGGTTGTATTGTATAAAAATCAAATATATTTACAAATACAACACAATTAGGGTATCTTTGGGGCGTGACAAGAAACACACACCATGGTCATGTTAAATTACACGACATGGTAAAGAAAAATTGATAAGAATTTTACTTAAAATAGAGATGTAGATGGTAAAAAAAGAGAGGTGTTGTGGTATGGGAATAATGGAAATATGGGGAGATGAGAAAAAATTTTGGAGAGAGGATTTGAGTTGTGATTTTGGGAGAGTTTTGTTATGGTAAATAAATGAGTGAAAAAAATAGAGGGAGATGGGGTATCTATAGAGTTTTGTGGAGGGAAACTAGTGTGAATAAAATAAATTGAAAAAAATAAAAAATATAGATTGATAGAGGAGAGAGGGGTGCCGCTTTTGATTGTGTAGGGGGATAATTGATTTGTTTTGTATTTCTGTTAATGAAAAGTAATAATGTGTAAGGTATGATGTGAATAAAGTAACATGAGAAAGGTAAATTGTAAGAGATAGGTATAGTAGAGTGTAGGAATAGGTAGTAGAAAAGTCGAAATAGGTGAATAGTAATGAATGGTGTAAAATAGTAACATGAATAGTAGATAAGACAAATTAATACCAGTAGTAATGAAAATATTTGCAAAAAAGTTATACCTGATATTTTTAGATATCGAAAAATTATAAAAAACTGATATTTTTGAAATCCTTATATTTTTACGAGTCTAACGGTGTTATCAGAATATTTTTACCATTTGGTGCACTAGGATATGGTTTTCGAAATCTGATCCCGTTCGAATCCGAAACAAATTAAATTTTATCGAATATGATATTTTTGAGCTTCCTTATATTACGGAATATAATCCACAATTTATCTCAATTTTATTGTTTAGGAGTTAAGAGCGCAAGATTGTCGGATCTATATCCACAGGGTTTGTTATAGGTTTGTTGTAGGTTTATTGACTTTAGGGTTTCTGGTTGATTTCTGGTTCTAGGGTTTAAGTATGAAACATAGCATAAAATCTAGGGGCTTACAATAATATCACCTCATCAGCTTAAACAAGGTAATATCTAAATAAAAAACTCCATTTATACATTATGAAATGAATAGAAGCTAGGAAAGCATATAACATGAGGATTATAAAATGTTATATGTATTGTTATGTCATGAACAATAGTTATAGATCATAGAAAAACACTTAGAAGTAGCTTAAACACTAGCATAATATATGTGTAGTGTAAGAAAATAAGATATGAATTGAAGAAAAATGAAAAAGATGATGAACAATGCTTATACCGACCCCATGACGGCGGTGTATATGGCAAAGACCAGCGGTGTATATGGATAGGCCGATGGCCTTTTTATGTTAGTGTGCACTGGAACAAAGCTACATAATTTTTTTGTAACACGAAATTTTGCATGAATGCTGATGATGTATAATCCAAAGCCAGTGGCGTGCATGGTTAAGTTGGTGGCCTTCGAAGCCAACATTCCTTGGAACAAAGTTATGTAAAAGTTACACGAGCACCTACTTCATGGAGTTCAACACCAGTGGCATTGGATGCCGGCATATGTGCAAATTCTCCCTGGACGAAGTCTGTTTCATCTGTAACAAATTATACATACATATATATATATATATAAGAGAACATAATATAAAATTTAATAAGCAAATAAATATAAAAATATTTCAGATTAGTAGGATTAATATTTGTTGACAATTAAATTTAGCAATCGTTATAATAGAAAACACTTTTATACTAAACGAATAGATTAAATTATAATAATTACTTGATAATTATCTTATATAAGTAAAGATATGAATGAAAAACGTAAATAAGTAATAATTAAGAATAATTTGACTTTTAAATATAACGAAATATTAGTATGCAGCAAGATCAAGAGAAACACGATGAAAATAAATGAAATAATATTAGTTACCATAAAATGATTAAATTAAAGAACGATGTAAAAATAATAATGATGATGATAATAAAATCCTGAATTGTTGAATACAAACTTTATAACTACCTGATAAAAATAAAATATTTTATGATTAAGATAAGCAAAATGAAAATAAATATTAAATAATGAAAATTTGTTATCATAGGATCCTTATCTTAAAATACTAATAAGGGTAATAGAAATTAAATCAAACACCAACATATGACACTTAGGCACTCATGGGAGTTTAGTTATACTAGCAGACGACGCACCCATATTGTGGGTGTAAAAATTAAATAAGAAAATGAACATCTACATTGAACAACATAATTAAAGTTAATTACATACAAGATCAGTAGGCGAAGGAAGAAACTAAAAACATTGCATAAATTGCATAAAAATACATGAAAAAAATCAAAAGATTAATGAAATAACACTCTAATACATTGTAACTATTTATTACAAAGTTTATAACATATGAATCGCAATCACAATTTTTTTGCTTCATTAAAGACATAGCCATATACCTACAAAATAAATGAGACATTAGAAAGGCAATTTATTTGATCAAATTATACTTTTACAAGTGACTTTGTGATTAATTTATTAAACTCCTTGTATAATAGCTCATTTGCAAAGTTTTGGTCTTGAAGAATCTCATATTAAATGCAATATAGTGGAGTAAATGAAATAAAGAGTTTATATTTATTAAGTTGAAGAAAATATAGTAAGACAGAATTTTAAACCTTAGTAAGACATAATTTGACATATGTGATACCTTTTGCATTACAAAATGAAAGAATCAATGCATTTAAATGAAATAAAAGCTAACATATAAAGGGGATGATGTTTGATAATATCATATCGTAACAGCAATCTTATATGGTAATCATAATTAGATTTATCTTAAGTATCAGATTCTACATATTATTCGTGTTGTACTTGATGATTAGGCCCATCTTCATTATGTGCAATAATTAACAATATAATGAAAAAGAAATCATACTAGTGATGTAATTAGCAATGCAACATCTAAAAGTTATACAATGGAAGTTATGACCTTTGTTTATATAGTGGTATATTACCTGTGTTGCTGAAGCTTTCCAAGTTCTTGTTTTATCATTTTAATGAATATTTTTTTTTTGTCAATTTTAATAGAGAATGCTCAACCAAAAATAAATCCTCAAATAATTTCTCCACAAGAGGAAAAAACTTATGTAATCAATAAAAGTTCATACCTTCTTGGAATTGTAAAGTCTTAATCAAAAAAGAAAATATACGTAATAGATATAGATGTCGCATAAAAGGATTGTTGGGAACATATTGTGGAATTATCTAAACTAGTCAACAAGCATTAAGAAGAATTACATAATTTAATATGAATTAAAGTAAAAGTGGGATAAATTATACTTTGTTATTCCTTCAAATGGGTATGGAGATGAATGAGAAAGTTCTCACTTAAATTATAAAGATGATCGAATAATAATATTTGAGAGATTGATAAATTACTGTAGAAAACTATATGATAAAAATGTGCTACGAATAAAAGGGTTTTGACTTAAATTATATATATATATATATATATAGAAGAATAGAAAGAATAGATTTAAATAACAATGATGATTCTTTTCTTTAGTCAATATTTTTAAATGCAATAATAAGTTTATTTCCTTAAATAAAATGATCAACTAATAATATTAGAGAGATTGATAAGTTACCGTATAAAACTATATGATAAAAATGTGTGATAAATGAAAGGGTTTTGACTTGAATTATATAGATAATATATGTTTTATTGATGAATATTTTTATCCATCTCAATAGGTGATCTTGATACTGTTAAAGACTTTCTAATTGACTATTACGATTAGACAAAATGAGCAGGTGAATAACTCTTATCTATTACATTGCTTGTGTTTGTAACTAGTGGCATATGTAATGCAAAGATAATAATATGGTTGTTGTGAAAATCTATTGAGTATGTACTGTGAGCTATTTGTTTGGTTGACAAATTAAGATAATAAAAGTGATAATACAGATTGTTTGATGATTTGAGAAAAGCATGTTATGTGTTGTGTGTGTAATGTATGATCACCATAAGCTTGACTAGAAATTATTGGCTTTATAATTAAAAAAACCATCATCCATTGCATGAACTGCATTATTGCATATTCTAAAAATGTGATAGCCTGCTACGTATTAGTATTTTGGTTCTCTATCAATGCTTAGTTTTCCTAAAATATTAGTTCTTTCGAGGTTTTCTTTATTCCGTTGGTCCCATAGGAACTAAGTGGCAACGAAGGACAATACTTGTAGTATCACTTTGAATTTACTAATACTTAGGGAGTTTCTAAAGTAAGATGCAGAAAATGGTCAGTTAGGATATCTTAAAATTAAAGTGATAATCCTAAAATGAGAAATCGTTGATTTTCCTGTGTATTTATCTCTCCTGGGTAGGTCGATCATTAAGTAAATGTTTTTTAGCCCTAAAAAGAGGACGTAAATCTTTTTCCTGTCTGGATTATAGATTATCCAAGCTTGTATCTATGCATATGTTTGATTATTGCATTACATATGATTGTTAATAAACTTTTGATGTATAATATATATGGTTATTCACTAAACTTGTGGTTTCACTCACACTCCTAAAGATCTTTCATGTTGATACCATGACGTTGGCTTATTATTTTCAAGAGCATGACTTTGGTAAGAATTAGAAGTTGGGAGATTATGGGATATTCGAAATAAGTTATTTATTTTTATTTCCTAGTTATAAATTAATTAGTATTTGTAATACCAGTTTATGTATTTAGGACATATAGAATAGAAATATGATCTGTAATATTAAGTGATTTGAGACTAGTCATGACAGTTAGTTTACTAATTTATGGCTTATATGTATTCGTCATTTCTTATCGATGCAACTAAAAGATCCTGTTGTTTGAAAATATGTCTCCTCTGAAGGTATAACTAGTAATAATATACATGTGTGAATTGTATACTACTACTAGGATACCATCTAGGTGTGACAATAACACACACAGTGTTCATGTTATGCTAACATGAAGAAAAAGAGGGTTAAGTATTTACTTAGGGTGGATGATGATAGAAGATGGTAGATGAGAGTTGAATGAGGAGAAAAATTTTTGAAAATTTGTTTGGGAATGAGGGAAAAGCTCATGAAAACTAGAGGGAAGGAGAAAGGAATTGTGGAGAAAATTTGGTAGAGTTTTGTTATTTTGGAAAGTATGCGTAAAGAAAGAAGGAGGGAGGGTACATTTATAAAGTTTTGAAGTAAAAATTTGTGTGAATTAAATTAATTGAAAAAGAAAATATAACAGAGAGAGAGAGAGAGTTGGCCCAGCTATGAGGGAGAAGGAGAGAAATATTGATTAATTTTGTATTTTTATAATAAAAAGTAAGTAATATGTAACATATGATATGTATAAAGTAGTACTGGGAATGAAAATGTAAGAATAGGTGTTGTAAGAATGTAAGAATAGATAATAAGGAAAAGTAGAGTTAGTGAAATAGTAATGAATAGTAACTCGAAGAGTAAACAAGACAAGTTAATACCGGTAATACGAAAATTACGTGTAGACGAGCTATATCTAATATTTTTAAAATTCGAAAAATTTTGCAACTGATATTTTGTGGATCCTCATCTTGTTACGAGTTTAAATATATTATTGGAAATTTTTTTTTTTGCATGCTAGGACCTTGATTTTGAAAACTGATATCGTTCTGATCGAAACGAATAAAGTTTTGATGAATCTGATCTATTTAGGTTAGATGACATTATTTCGGACTATAATCTATGGTTAACTTATTTTTATTATTTTAGGTTTTCTGGCGTGAAATTGTTGTATCTAGATACTTTAGTTCTTAGGAAAAACCTATGTTGACTTTAGGGTTTCTGGTTTGACTTCCAGTTCTAGGGTTTATGTATAAAACTTCATCATAAAATCTAAGGGTTTACAATAGGTTAGGCCTTTCATGTGTATTTAGATTTACAACATTCAACGCATCCATTCTTATGAGAAAGTCATACCTATAAGATCATATTGAAACTTTAAAACGTGAAATCTTACCTTTGGTATCTTTAACTTGAAAAACCTCTATTGAGTTTTACATATCTAAGCTATATTCTACATCACTCTTGAGATGAAAATTTATGGGGTTTACAGTTTTTGACAGGTTATAATTGTGTAATTTTATTGATGTATTCAGGAATGAATAATAAAATGCTGATGGGGATAGGGTTGTGTTATTAGTAATTTTGTCTCTTGAAAAGATGAGGTCATATTATTTAAAATTAGAATTTTTTTTTTCATTTTAGTGGTACTTTTATAATTTTTTAAAAATATAAATATTAATTTTCTTTTCCCTAAAATGCAAATCTTGAACGGCGATAATTTCCTATTTTCTTTGCAACGTACTTCTACAACGTGGCGAGAAAGGTATGAATATTATTGGCGCGTTCCTATTAATATTAAATTTTTAATCTATTATTATAAAGCCAAAACTTCAATTTTTTGGACTCTACATTTTCAATACATGAAATACAAACTGTTAGTTTTACTTTTCAATTTATTTACACATTTTACCAAGATAGTTTCTATCATTTTCCACTTAAGAGCGAGTTCAATTTAGTAAACACATAATCTAAAACTTTGATAGATTGCCATGCTGTTTTCCAATAACTACTCCATCCTCTTCCTTAATTTTCTCTCACTAACATCAACTTCCATTCCTTCTCCTACTCTACTTCAATAATTTTTCCCTTTAACTAAAAAGCTTCTATTCTATACATCTCCCTCTTTATTTTTTTTCTTATCATTTATATTTTTTATCCATTAGTCTTTTAAACTATTGATTATTTACTAAGATTGTAAGTTTTTTTTCCCAACATATGGTAAGATTAAACACTATCAATTGACAAAGAGATTAGATATATATATATATATATTTATTAGGTTAGAAAATGTATTTTTTTTTTATAGTTATCATTAAAAGTACGATTTATGATAGTTAGTTCAGTATCTAAAGATTTTATAATGAATTATGTTATTATTAATTTGGATCATGGGTGATAGACATCATTTAATAGATAGGTATTTTTGCACTATGATGATAATAGAATATGTAATGAATTTCATATATAATGTTTTTATAAAATATAAATTTATAAAACAACAAATTAAATAATTTATTTTATTTAATCAAGTTTTTTTAACACGCATATAACGGGTGCATTGATCGGCTAGTTAATAATGAAATGCCGAACAAAAGTTTTTCTACCCCACACCCCAACACCACAAAAAAGGAATGAAAGGAAAATAAGAACATCGTTTCAACCCTTAAAAACCAAGAGAGAGAGAAGCTTGGGCCAAAAAAAGAGAGAGACCAGCAAATCAAAACCAATTTGTTAGTTTTATTTTTTTCAAGGAAAAAAGGCCATAGGAGAATCGAGGGTCTGTAATGGCCATGGAAAAGTGAACGATGAAGAAGACGAAAAGACAGGAAGAAGAAGAAGAAGAAGATAACGATGAGAAGAAAAACAAAAGGAAGAGCGAACCTGAATGTGTGGCAAGGTTTGGGGAGATACTTCAAAGGTTCGCATATAATAACCCGCCTCCGACCTTAAGGCCCAGGGTATGGCCTACCACCAGGAGGCTGCTATCATCATCACCGTCTTCTTCTTCTTCTCCATCTCCTTGTGCTCCTTCCGATGTCATCGCCCATCACAAGGAGAATACCCAGAAACCCCAATCTTCCGATTCTGACCTTTTCCCCATACAACCAATTCTTGATTCTGTTTCTCCTTATTTTCAGAATGACATTGACACGGAGAAGGATAAAAAGAAGAGGATTATGAAGAAAACGAAAAAGGAAGGAAATGCCGTAAGGGTTGTTTCGCCATACTTCCAAGCGCCCATTGAAGCGAAGGAGCATAACCATAACAACAACAATCGTATGGAGAAGAAAACAAAGAAGAAACGAGTAGTGACGGTTGTTGTTTCCCCTTATTTTAATAATTCTGCTAAGGAGGATGATGACAATGTTGTGAGGTTTGTTTCACCTTACTTTCTCAACCTCGAGAAGGAACGTGTCCATGTCAATAATGATAAGGAGGATGAGAAGAAAAAGAAGATGATAATGGGTAATAATGATCCTTCGCTAGAACAAGAAAGCCCAATAGCTACTTCCGCGTACTTCAACAGAGAGGAACCGGTAGGAAAGACTAAGACACATCGGAAGAAGGAGGAGGAGGATATCTGCAATTCCTCTGGTCCTTGGGATCAGGATCAGGATGAGGATCAGAATCATGATCAGAAGAGAGGAGAAATCGTTGAGGCTGATTCTAGGCTGATGGATGAACAGCCCAAACAAAAGAAGAAAAAAGGGTTAGGACAACTGATGATGATAATGAAGAAACCAAACCCATTAAGAAGCAGAGAACAAGAAGAACGAGTGTCACATTAACTGCTGCTGAGAAGAAAAAAGATGCCTACAGTAAGAGGGACGACTCCAACACTTGGATTCCTCCTCGCTCTATTCATGGGCTCCTTCAGGAGTACCATTATGAGGACCCTTGGCGGGTTTTGGTTATTTGCATTCTTCTCAATGTCACTTCTGGCACCCAGGTTAGTTAAACTACTCCGCGGTGACTTTATATATCATTTTTCTTAGCATGATTTGTTTATCTAAAGGGCTATGCGTTTCTAGGTGAAGCAAGTCATAGACAATTTCTTTAGGGAGTACCCAGATGCCAGAGCTGCTTCGGAGGCTGATGACGACACAATGAAGGAGATTATCAAATCACTAGGTCTAAAGAATAAGCGAACAGAAACGATTAAGAGAATGTCTAAAGAGTATTTGGAGGACAACTGGACGCATGTCACTCAGCTTTATGGTGTTGGCAAGTTAGTGTCTCAATTCATCTCTTTCTTTTTCTCTTGTGTATATGTTTGTATGTCTTGCTTGTCTTGCGTCTCCACACTATCATTAATTTAATTTTCACAACCGGGTTTTGTCTTTGGACTGGTGGTGCAGGTATGCTGCTGATGCGTATGCAATATTTTGCAATGGCAGCTGGGGAGAAGTGATCCCTCGCGATCATAAGCTCGAAGACTACTGGGCCTTTATGAATAGGGTTGCCGATAGCTTATAATAGTCCCATCTTATATTTCATGAGCATACGTAGTCCTGCATTTGGATATTAACCTATTTGGTATGAACAGGCTGAAATAGAAGCTACCCTCTTCTTTTTGGTTTTGATAGGTGCAATTCTGAAGAATCTTGAGACTTGATTGCTGTTAAATTTAAATCTCAGGGAGAGCGGTGACTTGCTATAAAGTTCTTAGAGGGTGATAACATTTATCTTTCAAATAGGTACTAGTTGGTATTGATGGGGTGGGTGTATTTGTGCACTTTTTGATGTATTTTTGGAAAGACTGATCCCTCTCACCTCTTTGATTTATGGGATGCAGAAATTACAACTTTTTGTATATAGTTTCAGTTTCAGTTTTTGGGTACAGAACATGTATATTCTGTGGTTTTGCTGATGAATCTGTGATTGGATACAGACTTAAGTCCTAGATCATTATGAGGCTTTAGTCAAGTTTCTAATGTCAAGCATGCTCAAGTTGTGATTATATCTCTTTGCTCTCTTAGGATAAAATAATCATCTTAGTGCTCTTTTTCTTTTTCTTTACAAAAGATAATTTTTTTAGATACTTCACACAATATGATGTTATGCCGAATGGTTAGGCAAGCTGTTGAGGCACTGGAATGCCATAGCCACAACTGAATCCAACTCTCTGGAAAGGGCAGAGAAACCTAAAAAAATCTGGCTTTTTGCATTTCTTTACTGAAAAACCTTGGCCTTGTCTAGGCTTAGTGCTCTATTATTGTTTTCTGTATTATAAGTGGTCAAGTGAGCCACTAGGCTTTTAGCCTAACAAAACTATGACATTTTGGTCCTGTCAGCTAAAGGGTAGGTTAAGTGCAACTTTCTTTGAAATGGTCTATAGCAATGACTATGAGCAATTAAGTTGGCTCCTCCAAATTCTAAGTTGACATCTTAATGGAAGGTGTCACCTTATCTTTAAGAAGCTGTTTCTCATTTTTTTGGTGGGAAATTCGAGCTTAACGTGGATAAAATTAGTTATATTTATGTGAGAACTAAGCTGCATTAAATGTGGACGACTGAACGTCTACCATAGAATTTTCTTTTACATCTTTCTCACCTGAAATGAAAATTCCTGCGCCTACCCTTTCTCCATCGTTCACCTATTTTTGACATGGGTCTAGTACACAGGATGGCTCATTCAAACCAGTGAAGCTGGGTAAGTTCTGGAAGGCCCAGCTAGACAAGGTGGTCAAAACTTGGACTGCCTCAAGTTGCGCTTGTTTTCTTATCTATATTAATGTGTGTCTTTTTTCATTTTTTCTTTTCTTTTGTGTTAAGAGCCAAAGGAGATACCTTTGAGGAGGTCAGCTTCATTATATTAAGTGGGTTCTTGTGGGATAATGGTTGGTTCTGATGCATTTTGGATTAGCAATGCGTGCTATAAATGTGAAGATCTGTGCTGTGAGAATCTTGTATAATCTTTGACTTTTGAGCTATTTATGGGTAACTATAGATTTTGTGCATCCAATCATCGGTTAGAATGTGTTTCTTTTCCCTTTGATGGAAAGTAGACTACATATGAAACTGTTTCATTTGGTGACAAGTATTAAAGGATATTGGTATGCTGTACCATTTGTCTATATCGACAACGGAAATTGTGTTGGATCAAAACAGGAGTTCAATTTAAATTCTGAATGTGTATTTGTAATGCCCTAAACTGAAGGCATTACAATCGACTACATGTTCTCACTTGAGATGATACGCTAAGATTATTATTTCATTAATCCATAATTATAAAATATATATAACATCAATATCTCTCATATAAGGTACCTTTATAAACATTAACAAATAACGATAAAAGTTCTTAACAATCTAATTGGTAAAAACTAAAAGTCAATTTAATAAAATCTTAAAAACATCCCAAAGAAAGGTGTCATAAACATTTTTAAAATCATAAAAACAGATATAACCTTATAGAATCTTCAATTATTTATCATTAATCCAATATACCTAATAATCAGTAAGAGGGTCATCTCCATTGTCGTTCTTCTCATAATCCACATATAACTGAAAGCCAGATGATTCAAACACCACTGGATCATCTCTTGCTCCTGAAAATAAAAGAATGAGTACAAAGGCCTAGTACGTCATACCACACAACACATACACAAGCACAAGCATCACAAATTTTTCACATGCATTTATATATGTAACTATCATTGGTTATTATCTTTGATTAGCCGATAAACAACACAGTTTAGAACCACTTGTAAATAGTCCTAAACTCAGAGTAGCTCATGCTTCTGTAAAAATAACTATATAGAAAATATGTAATATACTACTCCTAGACTACTGAAATCATTTTTATGCACAAGCTTACTTGGAACAACCTTACACATAGATCATTAGGTGTTGTCCTAATAGCGAGGGTCCTCCCAATCTACAAGACTCAACCATAGATAAGCAGCAAACAAAATTTTAAAGCTGGATAGCAATTAATCAATTTACAATTTATAATTCTATAAACATAAGTAACAAACAAGGTAAGATCGTACTTGAAATAATTTTAGGAACAGGAACCCTAATTTCACCAATGATACCTCATCACATAATCAAAACTAATATCAAAACATGTCTTCATAAATTAACCATAATCCCATCATCATCTAAAACCCTTAGAAAGGATAACAAATCTTACATCATACACATCTTTGATTTGTTTGTGAAACCACAAATCCTTAAACTCTACAAATTAGGGTTTCCTCCATATCTCCAAGAATTTGATTCTCTTTAAAAATCTACAAAGAAAACTTAAAAAGATGATACATTTAAATCACCAAAGGGAAAAAAAAAAAGATAAATCTTACCTATTCTTTGACTCTTGTCTTTCTTGATTGCAGAACACTAATCTCCAACAGACTTAGAGTTTTTCTCCAAAACTCCCTTCAAAATCAAAAGAGAATCTTAGGAATAGATAACTCCTTAGATTGTTAAAGACTTGATGATAACTAATTTACCTTGATCTTGCTTTTTGATCTTTCTTGATGCAAAGATCACTATCAGAGAGGATTTTGAAAGACTTCTATGTTTAGGATTGGTTTTGGTGTAGGCGGAAGCCTAGGTTACATAGAAGACAACGAATAGCTTTTTATCTTTAATAACGTCTCTTCATCTTCATTTTTAATCATATGTCCGCCAAACGATAAATCATTTAATTATACATTAGAATGGACCATAAAACCCTTTTATGTTATATCATATGATACTTTCACCCTTCAATATAAATTATTTTTCTTTATATTACAGTATCAAACGATCATTTGTAACATATTGGGATGTGGGGTCGTGTTGTCCAGCTTTTTGCCTATCACAACTGGCTTTAGCTTTTGATATTGTCGATATCTCTTTTTGTTCCTTTTCTCTCTTTTTCCTTGTATTCTTCGGAGAATCAGTAGCATGTAATACCCTCATCTATCGATGGTTGCATTTCGTTTCTTTAGGATGGTTTTGACAATATTCTTTCAAGTAAGAAGTCAAGAAAAGAAAGGTGAATTCATGGGTAGCAAGTGTTTGCACTATGTTTATTCAAAAACATTATTAGCTAGTCCTTGGATTCAGCTGTTTTGCTTCTTACCAATTTGAGCGCTGATTTAGCCTAGATTCTATGAGTGATATAAAACTAGGGATCAATTATAATATGGTCCGTGTTCCAGTTGAGTTCACACCTTCATGTGGTATGTTTTATTTGTGAATTACGTGATATATCTTTTTGTGAGAAAGATGTGACGCTGTAGTCTGCACATGAGAATTTTAAACTTCCATAGCTAAATTACTGGAAATTTCCATGCTTAAATTATTGCCACAATTTAAGGTTTTTTACTATATTTTTTATAGTTTTCTTCTACACTTTATTTGGAGATGGTCATGTTACTTGGCTTACTTTTTTTAGCAAGTGCTTCATCCTTTATCTATATGTATGCCTTGTCCATGTTGATTATCCAGATGTGGTAAATTATGATATAGGGTGTAATAGAATATGATTTTATATACACTTTTATACAAATTGTGCTTAGGATTTGTAATTCATTTTTGTAGAAATTTATTAGTAGGATGTGCTGTGGAATCTCCAATTTGCTTTACAAGTGCAAGAATCTGGGAAAGGTGAAGTACAGAGTGATCAAGAGTCACCTGGATGATTTTCTCAACACGATGAACATGTTGAATTATGTATCGTTTTTCTCTTTCCTCCACCAAAAAATTACAAGCGTACAAACAATTTAAACGACCAAGTTCTATGTAATTCATTTGATCAGTTTTAGTTAATGTCTCAGCCTACATATGACATATTTTAGTAAAAGTTTCAACAGGTTGTTGTCTAGTAGGTACATACCTGACAAAAACTTTACAATGTTGTCTTGACAACACCCTTCTAACATCTAGTTTTAGCTCGTGCCTCAACTTCCTTAATTTCATCATCAATTGATGTTTTTGGCTCGCCGTTAGCATTTGTCGTGGCACTCTTAACCTTCCAATCTGCCTTTCCTGGTTCTGTCACCACTTCCTCTAGTACATCCTTTGGCTTTTCCTTGATTAGAGCATCCGACGATTTTTTGACTTCTTTAGGTTTTAGATCTAATGATTTAAATTTTGCAATAGGTTTTATATTTAACCGGCTCCTAAGCCTCCATAAGATCTCTACGACACTTGTTATGGAGGGCGTAAAACCCATGCTACACTTGATTTCCGGTTAATCATGTGTATCTTGTTTGTTCATATGATTGATGCATTCACATATGTTTAATTAAAATACTTGTATGAATTATGGAAATGTCTTATAGATGAAATTATCTCACTAAGCTAGTTTTGCTTATACCCTTATAGCCTTTTGTTACAGTACGATTACCTTTGGTTGGCCCCAAGGAGCCCCGTTTGCCAGGTACGAGTATAAGCTACTAGGAGTTTTTGGAGAAGCTTTATGTATTTAAGTTTTGAACATAGGCTTCTAGGAAAATCTTTATAGTAGGCTTATGTTATAGTTGTTATTATTTTGGAAGACTATTAAAGCGGGAGAATGCCCCTAAGATGATGTAAGGATATTATTATGAAAATATTATGTTTATTTATATAAGTTTTTACTTGCTTTTTATCTACTTAAATGTAATACCCCTGTGAGTCTCCTATTATCTTGGAAGCACGCCTTGCATGTGATAGCGAAGCTCTTGCATGACTAAGGTTGTCATTCATTAGCTTTAATATTATATGCGGCGGACTGCCACATTTAGGGTACCCTCCGGGGCGTGACAAAAACAACATATTTAAGTAATTTTTCATGCTCGCATAGCTATAAAACACTTAAAAGCACCTTGAAGTCCCAAGCTCTTACTTTGTTTTGAATTTTGTGAAGATTGTGATCCATCATTTCCTTCTAGCACACCTTTATGTCTAAAATCCCTAGTGGCAAGTGGATAATCTTAACTGGTTAAAGTTAATCCTTTTTTAATCTAGCTTAATTAACACCAAGTGGAAGCTAAGGTTTAGAGTAGCTTATCTTAGAGTTTTAGTAGGCTTCCTAAAAGGGTAAAGATAGAAAAAAAAGGGGAGATATTTATATAGGGGCTAGTAAGGTACTGTTCTAAGGTTTTAGACAAGGGCAAAGATCTCTTTTTAGGGTTTCACCACATGGTATGATCTTATGCATCTAAATCTCATGTGTATAAGAACCTTAGTTAGTTTTTAATAGTTTAGGGTCCTTAATTTACCTTTTGAACTAACAATGATTAAATATATCAAGTAAGCCTGAATTATTTATAATTTTATATTTTAATGTGCATAAGTTTCTAGTTTGGGATAAAATCGTAATTTTTGCAAAATAAAAACTCCTAACTACATTGTTTTGATATATTTCTTGTAAAAATTTTCATTTAATGGACCATTATTAAATTCTAATGTACTTTATTTTGAGATTTGAATTATTTTTAAATTTTTCTAAATTTACGTTTTCGATCTGAGGCTAGGTTAGAAATTTTTTTAAATTTAGCAATTTAAATCTGTACATAAATCCAATTGGATTCTATTGATTTTATTTTATTTTGATTTCTTACCATTGGTGTTTGGGTCATGTCATAACCTCTCTACATAACTTGTGTTGAAGGTCATGTACATTAAAAAGTACTTTATGCCTCCAAAAAGCTTCTTCATAACCTCTTTACATAGCCTGTGTTAAAGGTTGTCTACAATGAGCTTTCTGCACAACCTTGTGCACAGTTTGTGTTTAACATAGCTTCTTTAAAGCTTGTTTTATCCTTCTAAAAAACACTTGAAATTTGTTTAACTTACTTCTTTAGGACTTATTAAAACCTTAAAAACCCAAGGCCTTGTTACTGTCAAGTAATTACTATTTTCTTTATTACACGTTAAACCTTTAACATATTATATATTTATGCAAATATCTCATAAAAATACTCACATTAATGGCAGAGTAAAAGTGAGAATCCTTGAGAATTTTAATTAGGAATTAGTTAGGAAATGAAAAAGAATAAATACTTTTATATGTTAGAGTTTTCCAGCAATTGGATTAAGTTAATTCAACTACTCAGGTAGGTGTATACTTTGTTGGTTGCTTATCCTTATTTAGGGTAGAAACTTAAATTGAGTAATTAATTATCTGGCTTAATAATATATGTGATGCTTGTGCATGATTGTTGGTAATAGGTAAAGGGTATTCACTTATTATCGCAGTAACCTGATGATTCATGTGTAGTGTTATCCAAGAGTGGAGTTGCATATTGAAATGATATGGATAGATTTAGGTTGTTATAGGCATTGTGGTTATTGGGAGTATCTAGCAACCATTATATATATATATATATATAAATATTTATGTGTATTTTAGGATACTATTATCCCGGATGTCAAGCTAAAGGAAGACAAGATACTTAATTGGTTGTTGTTGCATTTATATGATAATGATGCATGTGAGTTTGCCATTGTTTGTACATGCACATGTGTTTAGTGGTATACTATATTGGGCTTCGACTCACTTTTCTTCTTTTTCAGGTACAACTGAGACTTCTAAGCTTTGAACTTGTTTGGATGTGGCATGAATTGTCCTAGTATATTGTGTTAGGGCATGGACCCAATTACTGATTTGTATGTTGATTGTCCTAGATGGACTTCATGAGTCATAGTTTGTTAGTCTCATGTAGGGTTTGTGATTTCTCTATGTTTATAATTGTAAAATAGTTACATGTGTTTGTTGATTTGAAGACACCCTTATCAGTTTGTAATTAGATATTATTTAATGATATTTATTGATGTATTAGTAAGTTTTGAGCCTTTGCATGTCCTTATGTAATAAGAACTTGTGACGGGTTGTAACTGCCCTTAAGTTTAGGGCGTTACAAAATCACATCATATAAATTAAAATTATGACTCATTTTAATATAAGTATATGTTGGACCATAAATTCTAGACGTTGGATAAGGAGAAGAATAAGATTAAAAGGAAATTTAAGGCGCGCACACACACACACACATATATATATATATATATATATATCATTAGTTGATAGAAAGGGAAAATTAGGGAGAAAAGATAAAGAAAGATGTTCACAAACGAAGAATTTCTTAGGCATCCTGGGATAGACAGGACACAAGCAGGCTTTGACCTGCTGCATTAGCTTTTTTCTTTGATTATATTTTGTGTTCTCGCTCTGTATTGCTTTGTATTTTATTAGCTACGATGTAATTGTGAGTAAAACATTGAAAATTTTAAGACTGCGATTATAGTTAACATTATGAATATTATTATGAATTCAATATGTTAGTTTCTCCGAGCTTTTAAGACTTCAGATTTGGCACTTTGGTCTAGCAGGGGATCGATTTCAAGACTTCATCGTAAGTATTAGTCAATCAGCTCACTTATGGCAATTATATATCATGCATATGTTTCAGAGGAACACTTGATGCAATATGGCATTGTAATTACAGGAAACTACATTACATTCTCCACGATCTTGGAAAGTCACAGAATCAAGAAATACGAGGTAACAAACATGTAAATCAATGTCTATTTATGTGTTCACTTGTTGTTCTATAGATTCCAATGGCTCCGAATGATTCTTAATTTCCGTCAAGACAAAAGATTTATCACACACTGTAATGACAACACTATCCACATCCTCAACCTCGACCATGGGGCTCACTATACCCCCGTGGAGAAGCTGCGGTTTCTCATGCGGCACGGTCGTTGGCTTCACGTTGCTCTTGAAGTGGGCTAAGCTTGAGAGCTTGGTGCCGCTTGAGAAACTTCTTCGATAGTATCAACTACTTTTATCATTGAAGCAACGGTGGCAGCTGGAACTACTGGAGGAGGTCCATGTCCTCAAATGAGATGGATTTGATTACCATTTTCAGATCCTCAACCGCAAATTTGGAATTTTCCACATGAAGGTCAGCAAGGGATGGCTCTGTCATCGATTCGATTGATGAGGAAAACATCTTCAATGCCTTGCTAGTTTCTGAACATATCCTTGTGCATGATTCCTTGATTTTCTCTCTAAATTCCGGGGATACCTGAATTTTTAAGTTTCGAAAATGTTAATCAACAATATAATAATAGAGCACATGGTAGGAAGCTAACTAAAATGTTTTTAAGTTTTTTTTTCTTCCCTTTTATATTATAAATAGTGCTAAACATATTATAATCTTGTTAGTTTATTTTATTCTTTTATTTTGTACTGAAGAAATAAAGAATATAAAACAAGTCGCTTTCAAGCATTGATAAACTTTTTTCTTATTGGCCTGTGCGAATATATATATATTTATAGTAGAATTGTTTAAAATCTAGACTATCCAAAGTTCAGAAAAACAATTGCTAATGCATCAACAAATATTTGGTTTGTTGGGAAAAAAAAATATATATATATATATATATATTGGCCTGTGCGAATATATATTTATATATATGTTTAAAACTCCTAAAATATAATTTTATATAAAAATAATTTTAATAATACGGACTCCTGGAATTTTTTCCTATGTAATTACTGAAAAAAATATAAAAATATACAAATAACCTTAAATTATAGGAAGCACCCAAAACCCCTATAGAAACCATGAAACACCAATGATTTAGGATATTTTCGCTTCTTTGAGAAAGTTATTAAAATGGTACTTTTGGAAATTTGATTTTCTTTTCCTCGCGCAACCAATTGTTTAGGAGATTTATTACCTCTTTTCCCAAACTTTATATTAAAATGTAGATTATATCTTCCGTTTTCCCAAAGTTTATGTTATAACATAATCTACTTATTATTAATATATTCTAAATATATATACTTAAAAGATGGGGGGTATTTGCAAATAGTCTTCTAATTAAGTATTGGCTAGTGCTTATATACCTTTGTAAACTCCTAACAAAAAGCATGATTTCGCCTCTTTATAATTTGTCAAATATACAAATATCTCCATGTCATTATTAGAATCCTAAAACTATTTCTAAAACGATCCTACAGTAATGGATTTTTTTTTTCCTTTTTGGGTTCTAAAACGATCCCTTTATAGCGTATGTGCACATATTTAGAAATCATAAAAGAATAAAAATCATAGTTAATATATATATATATATATATAGTTTATGAATTATACTTGAGCATCAGACAGGAGGTAGCCATTAAGTGCCTCGAATTGGTAAGCACATTGACGAGCCAGAGTTCCAATCTTCTGATACTGTTTCCATGGGTGACGGAACTTAAAGCGACCATGACCTGGCTCCCATCTTGCCAAATTCGCCTGAAACAATCGCATATTGTGTTACTTGTCATTGTTACGGCAACGCCGTACGGAAAAAGTCCAATGCTGACTCATCATTCAATTAGTAGCACTAAAGTGATTATGGCTGATGCTACTTTAACTCTAGCCTGTGCCACATTAAAATAGGATAAATATTTGCTGGATCCGGACTGATATCTTATCTTAGCAAATAAATATTTAATATATACTAAACAAATTTAAAAAATAAAAATATTCTTAAAATATTGTAAACAGTAATATCATTCCAGAAACAGAAAATTTTCATCCATTGAAATATGGATTTGAGTTAATTAACTAGATGACCAGGACCATACCAGAATTATTGAGAACACTACTGAAAACCTAAGAAATTTATTCGAATCATCAATCCCTACTCTTAACTAAAAATTTAGTTGTTGGTTTGAGCCATGTGCCTTAGGCCCGTAACTCAACTGAAAAAATAAATGTTTTAATTAAAATAACAGATTAAAAATTATTATCCTCCATAAGAAATAAATGATAAAATTTCAAAATAGGCACGCGATCATCCTAATCTCCAATACTTGATTGCTTTTATAAATACTAACTTCCAACATCCCATATAAATTACTCTTACTGGAAATGTCTCTGTTAATTTAAAATTGTTATATATGCCCCATTCTTACATGCATGCCAAGATTAGAAAATTCTGTCACTTGTATATCACTTCAAACAAAGGACATTAAAGTTTCTTCATGTTAGTTCTACTAAGTCAACAAAATTTAATTATTTTTTAATTTCACTACTGTTTACTCACCAAATTCTCTCTGTGGTTTTTGAGATAAGTATACTTCTATAACCTTGTAGATTTGTTCCATCTTCTTTTGAGATTTCTGCGGATTCAAAATACTCCCTTCCAAATCCTGAAAATTAATGTTGTTTTAACATTAGCTAATAACAACGCAGCAACAATGACAAATGTTATGGAGTATATAGATACACACACACACACACATAATATACATATATATATATATATTATTTAACCTTCCAAGAAGATAGCAAGCTTCTCTAAATTTGTGGCTATCAATTTGTGAAGATCTTCTCCAGCCCATACAGGAAAGAGGCAAATTGATACGATTATACAAGTTGCGCCTCCCATAATAATCGTCGATAGTCTTTCATGTGCTACAACGATTAGGTCCTCAATTCGATATCCCGACACCGATACCATGCTAAATGTCAATATAAATATCAGCACGCCATAGTCATATCGTTGCCTTGATCCGGGAAAAAACCGTGTAAATGTTGCCGCCGCACTATAATTTTTTAACCACAAATACATAAGTACAAGTACTGCTGTTTTGATCTTTACCAGGATTTAACTGGGGTTCGTTTTTCTTACCAAACATGAAAACAAATGCTCCAATGACAATGGGTTCTCCTTTTTCTCCAAATGGTAAGGCTGCATGTTGTGCTCCGACTCCAAGAGCGCCAGCAATCAACGTTGCGAAACCTCTGTTTAGTCCTTTGCTTAGGGTGGCACCTAGTAACGACGGCATTACAAGTTTTAATCTCATTAGTTTGGGCAAATTATGACAAGTTTTAATTATTTATGCGAATTGCAAATGTACCTTAAAAACTATTCGTCATGTATGAACAAACGCTAAACATTATAAATTTATAATTACCTCTCCATAAAATTTTAATATATAAACTTTCACCCTAGGTTATAATTAGAATCTTGTAACTATTACTATTTAAATGCATATTTTAAAATGTTAATTGACATAAAGGCATATCTAGGGAGTTAAAAATTTATCCATATCTGATTAGCAGTTATGTAACATAATTTTTGTAATTATCCCAAAATATATATAAGTTCTATTTTTCCTTATATTTGTTCCATTACACAGGAAAAAAGTCAATCAAGTTCTACCTCGAATTTCATCTTGAAGTTAACAGAACAAAATTATACAAAAAGAAGATCAAATGGAAGAATGAGTGATCGACTTACCAACAGTATATTCAAATGCAACAACAACAGTCATAATAGCCCATAATCCTGAAATACCATAACCATCATAGAAAGGCCTTACGTAGTATATCAATGAAACCAGTGTGAGAGCCAACCCCACCTTCAATGAGTGAATAATTCTTCTTGGGTCATCTTGTCCAACCTTCTTTATGCTTTTGGCAATTTCTACACTTTTGTTCTTCAACTTCGTTGGTAAATTCTTTTCCAATCCAATCCAACAAAGAAACTCGATCCTTTCCCTTTATCATTAGTACTTCAATGTCCATTGTTGCAATTGAGACCCTAAAACTAAAGCTAATACACCCTTTTGGATCAGGTTTTCCTCTTCCTAGTACTAGCTTTATTGGGAAATATATATAGAAGAGAGAGAGTGTGAGATTACATACACAAAAGCTAGTTATGTAAGAATGGCATTGATGAGATGAATTTATAGGACCGTAGCAAGGCATTGTTTGACACGTCCCACAGAATATTTTTGGAGTACATGCCCTTCTTGGAATTGTGGACAGTTTAGAACTGAAATTTTTGTTTGAAGAAAGTGCGTCACAGGTGGCTGACTCCGCAGTGATCTGGGTAATATTTAATAGTCACTAAGCTCTAGCCCACAATTCTACTATGATTAAATAATATGGAAATCAACTCTGGTGGAGGCATTTAGCAATTGACATTGGGCACTTTCTCACAGCAATATATGCAAAGACCATTTTGTTCTAGTCATCAAATTAAACAAGGAATCCTATGCCGTCGTTGTAAAAAAAATAATAAATAATAATAATGATTTGGTACGTGGTAATCATGTGAATATGTCCGCCACTAGCAAAATTTCTTCCTCAAAATTATCACATCAACTTAGAAATCTCTTTAATTTTCTATCGGTGGAAGTACCACGTTTTCTTTTGTGGAAGTATCGGTGTGAAATTTACCAGAAAAGAGGTAAGATTGGGCTTCCTCTAATATTTAAAGAAATAATATCATAAATGATCTTTAAAGTTTGGTAAAATATATAATTAGATATGTAAATTTTAAAAATGATCAATTTGATACTTAAAAAATCTTGAAATTGACAAATTTAGCACTTGAAAAATCTTGATGGAAGTGCTGTTAACATGCATAAAAATTTTTTTTGAGGTACTAAACTCGTGAATTTCAAAATTTGGTATTAAAATTGATCATTTTCAAATTTCTAGTACCTATTTATACTTTTTTTTAACAAAGTTCAGGTTTTATTTGTGACATTAACCCATATTAAAATGATATGAATTATGGATTAGGATTTTTAAATTAAATTAATAAAAAGATCAAATTTTTATGATTTTTTCATTTATATAAACTGAAATATAAAATGATCTACATAGAATTAATATTGGATGTGATTCACCAATATTAGAACTAAACTAACTTTTATCTAAAATATAAAATTGATATGATTCACAACATATAAAACTTTCACAAGTCTTAAAAGAATACCCAACATAACTTATGAAACTTCAATCTAAACAAAATCAAACAAAGAAAGGTAAACTCTCAATATCTAAAACACCAATCATAAGAAATCAAAATCAAATGAATCTAATAAAAGCCAAGTGAAGTCGTGTATGAATTTCAACAATATTTTTTTTTTCAAAATTTCCAATTTTGCCTCAAATCAAGGATCAAAATTTTTAAAATTTAAAAACAATTAAAATCTCAAAATAAAGTAAAGTAGAATTTAATTATTTTTTTTTAGAATGAAAGGTTTTATAAGAAAACAAACAATGTAACTAAGAGCTTTGTTTTCGCAAAATTACGATTTTACCTCTAAATAAAAATCAGACTTATTCAAGCTATTTGAATCATATATATATATATATATATATGTATATATAAAGCTTAAATATTTGGAACTATTTTGCATATGTTAGATTTAGACGCTCAAAATCATGTCACGTGGCACAATCACAAAAGAGGATCATTTTTCACTTATCTAAAACCCTAATCTTGTCCTTTTCCTTTTCCATGTAAATATTTCTTTTGCTTTTTTGCCTCGTTTTCTTTTAGGAAGCTCCCTCTATGTTTAAGATAAGATTACTAAAACCATAAATCTTAATGACGTCCTTAGTACTAAATAAATAAAATTGATTGGAAATTAGCACTAATTAGTGGTTCAATCATGTTTTCCATGAGGTGAAGAAGGGAATGGAGAATTAATAGGAAGAGAAGAAGTTGTTCAATGCACCAAAAAATTCATTACATGGTAAAAGCCTAAAATTTCAAGGTGATATTAAAAGTTTTATGTGTATTTAAGCTTAAAAACTTATATGGGTTCTTGGGTATATAGTTAGTGATGCTAAAAATCAAACTTAGGAGGCTATTAGGTGTGCTAAATTGAAGTTTCAGCTGAAGCAAGTTGTTGAACTTCAAAAACAATCAAAATAAGCCATCAAACTATGCTTAGCTTATGATTTTATTATAGTTTAGCTAAGCACAAATGTACATGGCATCATTGCTAGAAAATTTGGGGCTTTTATGTGAAATTGGTGGATTAATTATATTTATGATGAGAAGGAACGAACCAAATGAAAACCAGGCTTAAAATATAGTCTTATCTAGCATTTTGAAACCCTTATGCTATCCATAAACCCTTTTAATCGAAAAACTCAAGCTTAAGCATGAAATAAAGAAAACCTAGAAAAATACGGTAGATACGTAGTTTCGTGTATCACCTCATGTAACCTTATGATCTTAAAAACTAAGAATTTTACAGTTTCCCTAGAAAAACACAGCTAGTACATGAGCTCATATACCTTTTTGACCCAAAATCTTCTTTCTCTGATAGTCCATGTCCAATACACATGCTAATGTATCTGGTAATGTAAAAGAACACGGGTGCCCCAAATCACTCGAAACTTGATCACTTTTTTCCTTAAGCTCAAATGATGCCCCAAAGACTGCAAACCACAAATCTAACAAGTGATGATACCTTATTTAAAACACATCAAGTAATCTCATTAAACTCAAAATGTCTCACCCAAACTAAAGTAATTCAAACATAATGCTAGGAATAAGACATTAGGAACTATATGGGATTAGTAGAGTATGGGAATTTGTTCCTAAAAGGTCGAGAATCAAACCCAAAAAAGTATAGCCCATTAAGGATTGGTTAGCCTAAACACTAAAACCAACCTAAACTTATTGAATTAACTATATAACTTGGCTAAATGAAACAAATGATATATAAACTTAGGAATTATTTCCATCCATAGTCCTTGGACTGCCACCCCCAACCCAAAATATCCTTTATCTAAAAGTGAACGAGCTCATGCAATAGGTCGTACATTTTCACTGGCACAAATGACAATAACCATGGAGATATGCTAATGTGCAACCTCATGCACGTGATTGTGTAACACTTTAACCCTTTGAACCACCAAGTATAAGACCAATACATGGTCTCATTTATTACCTTATGGTCTCTAAGCCTATGTTCCCTTGGTAGTTCATGACTTGATATATGGGCCGTGATCTTAGTCATGTAAACAACCCAGCCAATATATGGGCCATATACCAGGTAATATATTCTCTTGGAATGTTTACGTAGGCTTGTGCACAACCCATGCTTTTTCTAACCTCTTTTTTAAGCCAAAACAACATTTAATGAGATTCCCAAATGGATACAACTGATGTGAATCGACTACGGTCTTCAATAAGAATATGATCTTAATCAATTTAAGGTTTTTTGCTTGATATGAAATTGCAAATATAAAAAGATATGGATGAAATCGTCGCTTAATAGATTCTACGAACAAAATATCAAACTAGTTTGTAATCAATTTATAAATCGATAGGTTCCATGATCTATAAAATAATCACGGTGTTAATGAATCACAGATTCAAAAACGGTGTTCGCTACAAATTTATATAACTCAATATTTGATAGGAACAAATGGTTAAAGAGGAAAATTGTTTCTCAATAATCTAAAACCACAATAGGTTTTCTCACACAACAATGTGCTCTCAAAAGATAATATCTCAAAAACTAACGAAAACAAATAACAAAAGACTATATATACTAACCCTAAAGAGATCTAAAGACATAAATTCTCGTACCAAAAGAAAGCTGGCGGCCTTTATTACACTTGGGTGGCTTATACAAAATAAAACGAAACTGGAATAAGACTCATCAAAATAGTCCAGCAGCTTAGGAAAGCAGGCTGGTGGCCTTGACGCTAAGCCACCGGCCTAAATCCTCTATGCTGGTAGTTTCACTTCTTGAACTCACTCCTTGTTGCTTTTCCCTTCTGTGTTCTTTTTCCGCGACTTAGGGCAACCTAATTCCTATCATTACCTCCCGGTTGAAGAAGATTCATCCTCGAATCTTGATTCTTCTTTTTTCTGAATATTCGAAATAGTCATCTTGCTAGTCCAAGCAAATAAACTCCAAAAGCCTTTCATCTTCTTAATGTGTAACAACTTGGCCTGTTGTACCTCTTTAAAACTCATAGGTAGCAATTTGCAAGACTTTCCTTGGTGCTGAATGGTGTATTCATTTTTGTACCCATCAAATAAAGCCCGATGGTCATACTGCCATGGCCTCCTAAGAATCAAATGTGTAGCATATATGGAAACTACATCACACAAGAAATCATCAGAATAATCACCAATTGTCACGCCCCGATAGTACCCTAGTAGAAGTAGACAAGTCATACCTGAATACTATCACTAGATTACTTTTGGAGAGTAACATATTTTTCCAAATAACAGGATCTTTTAGTTGCTTTAATAAGAACGATAAATACATGCAAGATATAAATTAGTAAATGACTATCATCTCAATCAGAGAGTATCATAGATTATTACAAACCATGTAGTCTTTTTGTAATTCTCTACATACATAACTGATAAGATAATACTAGCTAATCTATTATAGGAAAAAATAAACCGTTAATCCCAATCCAACCATATGCTTCTAGCTCTTAAGCTCTTACCGAAGCCATATTTCTAGAACTAACTAACTAAGGTCGAAGCGTAATCCTGAAAAGACTGTGGGAGTGTGAGTGAAACCACGGCTCAGTGAATAACCAGACATATTATACGCTAAACAAGTTTATTAACAAATCATATGTAATGCAATCACTCAAACATATGCTCAAGATACAAGCTTGGATGATCTAGCATCTAAACAGGAAAAAGATTTACGCCCTCTTTTTAAGGTTGAAGAACATTTACTTTATGACCCACCTACCTATGAGAGACTAAGTTTACAGGAAAATCAACGATTTCTTATCTTAAGGTTATCACTTTTAGCTTAATAACTGTTTACTGACCATTTCCTGTATCCATCCTTAGAAACTTCCTAAGTATTAATTATTTTAAAGTGATACTACGAGCGGCATTCTTCGTTGCTACTTAGTTTCCGTAGAAACGATAGAACAAAAAAAACCTTGAAGAACTAACACTTTAGAAAAAAAAAAACCGTTTATATATGCAATAATGCAGTACGTGCAATGCATGACCAGGTTATTTAATAAGTCAAAAGTTCTTATTCAGTTTCATGGTGGTCATACATTACATACAATAATCATCATACTATTTCACATCATCATACCATTGTATTATCACTTTCATAATGGTAGATTAACAATCATACAATCAGATCACAACATATTTTAATCAAAACATTTATATTATTATCTTTGCATTACATATTCAGCTAATTACAAGCACAAACAGTATAATATGACTGAGTTACTCACCTGCTCATAGCGACTAATCATAGTAATCTGCCGAAAGGTCCTCTATGGTATCAAAGTCACCAATTGAGATGAATAAAATATTCATCAATAAAATATAGATTATAACTAAACTCTATAAGTGTCTAGTGTCCTAAATTGATATTTGGCTCGGTTTCTATCACTTATTTTGGTCCGTTAATGGTCTTACAATAACAATTATTATTTAACATTTATTTTCATTTTGCTTGTCTTGATCTAGTTGGATATTTATATATATTTATCTAGTATTTGAGAAATTGATATTTTAATAAGCTTATATCTGCATAATTATTATTACTATTTTTATATTATTCTCTAACTGACCCATGATTGTAACTCATATCCGTTTACTATTGTTTAGTGCCGTCGTGCTTCTCTTAAGCTACTTCATACAATTATTTTGTCATTTGTTTTTGAAGTCATATTAATCATAAATTTAGTTTGTTTCAATTTCCATTCCTATCTATTTATCTATATGAAATCATTATTTAACAATTATATTTAGTTATAATACTTAATACTTCCCTATAGTTTTTAGGGTTTTAGAAGCTATCAAATATTTAACATATTATTAATCTAAGTATTTGTATTTATTTATCTACTTAGTAAATTTTGTTTTGACCTATATATACATAGTATATGTTTATTATTATTTATTATATATTAGTGTAATACATACTTCACGTAAAAAGCATGTGTGTACACCAGCTTCAATGCCGCCAGCATTGATACTCAATGCCGATGTTCTTAATTTTTACATGTTATTTTGTATCAGGATACACTGGCTTATGGGCCACTAGCTTTACCACGTATGCCAGCTCCTATGCTGCCGGCGTATAACTCCAGTTAGCTGGCGTTCGTTCATTTTACGTAAAAATAAATTTTACGTAGCTTCTGTTCTAGTGTAAGCCGTCTCAACACCGCTGGCCTACCCATGTACGCCACCAGCATTGAGTGTATATACTACGGCATAGGGACAGTGTTGACACTATTCATCATCTTATCCGATTTTATTCCATTCGCAACTTAACTTTCTCTTAATATATAGGTATTATACTTACATTTAAGCTACTCTTAAGTGTTTTTCTACATTCTACGTATATTATACGTGATATATCAGTACATATTACTTCATGTACTTATTATTCCACCTAGTTGCTAACATGCGATATGCTATGTATAGAGAGTGTTGGAATTAGATTTTACCTTGTTTGAGCAAATTGGAAGGTGCTACACTCCCCTTCAGTGTTAGATTCGAACCTAGAGTGAGCAATAACATTGTTTAAGATAGTGTTTGATATATAACTAATTTAAATATGAATTTATCTTACCTTGTTATGCTCCTTATCCTAAGCTTGGTTGATGTTTATTAGAAACTTGTTCTATGGAATGGGTTTGGAAGAGTCTTATGTATGTTTTGCCTGTTATTTAAGCTGGTTGTTTTTGTTGTTTTTAATGGTCTTATTTTGTAGTTAATCAAGGTGAGTTATATAGACAAGTATAAGGCAGCTGATCCCTTTACATCCTTTGGCTAAAAGAAGAAGTTTCTCCCACCGAATTCCTCTTAATTTACTAAAGTTCAAAAGCATTAATTAGGCTATGGACTTGGAACATTCTAATTGGTTTAGCCATACTTTCATTTGACTTTTAGTGTTACTTGGTGAACTTGTTTTTTGCTGGAGAAAATTGAGGTGATTCCAGCCATGCAATTGCACCAAATTCTGCTGCAATTTGCCCAAAATTGCTTCATTAGTTAGAGAAAAGATTATAATATTATTAAGTTTTGTAATTATCTTAGTTTTAGGATAATTTATCAAGGTAATCAGGCACAAATATATCATTTATTTTGAAAGTTTTCATCCGTGGTTTGCGTATAGGGAGCTCCAAAAATTTGAGAAAAGAAAAAGAACGTAAAAAATGAAAAAAAGAAAAATGCAAAAAATATAGAGTATATAGAAATACAAAAATAAAGAGAAGATGATGAATTTATAACCAACAACTGTGTAAGGAGTGAGGAAAACTATGAACTTGTAAAATTCAATTTTGTGTATCCAAGTGACACGTATGATAAACACTGATTCGATAATATTTTTAAATAAAAATTTACATATTAATGAGATTAAATATTCTGAATACTATGGTATATATAAAATCTTTAGTTTAAGAATTTTATTCTGCAACTTTTATACGTACTATCGTAAATTATATTTTGGGTCTGTTTGTTTTGGCTTTTTTCCGGCGGATACAGACACTTTTTCAAACTTTTTGCTAACAAATTATTTATCAAGAATTAGATATAGATAAAAAAAATTTGACAGTTCTCAAAAGATCAAATAGAACAAATATAGATAAAATTTAGATGCAAATCGGATATATTTACATATATCATTTTAAAAAAGATACAGATACAGATGAAAAACAGACAATCCAAACAGATCCTTTATCTATTTAAAAGTTTTATTTAAGGTTCGAAACCATAAACCGGACCAATATTACTTATAGTTTAATCTAGAGTCTCAGTCGGATTCAAAATTAGCTATATATTTTCCATTTTATATTTTCATCTATTTCTATTTGTATGAAAAATCTCCGGGTTTATATTCTCCCCCCTTTAAAATAATCTTTGTCCCCAAAGCTTGCATGCGTACCTGAATTTTCAAATAGATGAGGATAGCTTTTCCTGATCTCATCTTCCAGTTCCCATGTCATTTCTTCAGTTCGGAAATCCCATAACACTTTGGCATAACAGATCTCTTTATTGGAGAGTTGGCACTTTTCTATCTAATATCTGAACAGGTTGCTTCTCCTAAGTCAAGTTCTCTTTTAGATTAATTGGTTCCAACTTCACCACTTTATCTAGATTTGGTAATATTTTCATAGTGTTGATACATGGAAAACATTATGTATACTAGATAAGTTGGGTAGCAATGCAAGACGATATGCTAGATTTCCAACTCCTTCCAATATCTCGAATGGTCCAATATATCGGGGGCTCAACTTTCCTTTTGTTTGTCCACTATGAAGACTTTTGATTGGACTTATCTTCAGGTAGACATGTTCTCCCTTAGAAAACTCTAATTCCCTTCTTTTTAAGTTTTCCCAGATCTTTTGTCTGTCTTGAGCTTCTTTGATTTTTCGTTTATCACGATGACCTTGTCAATTGTCTCCTGTACTATTTCAGGTCTAATCATTAATTTCTCTAAATTATTCCAGAATAATGGTGACTGACATTTCCTACCATATAATGCTTCATATGGTGGCATTCCGATAGTTGAATGCTAATTGTTATTGTATGTGAATTCCACTAATGGTAAGTGTTGATCCTAATTTGCTTTGAATTCCAAAATACAATATCTCAACATGTCTTCTAAGGTTTGAATAGTTCTCTCGGTTTTCCCATCAGTTTGAGGATGGTAAGCCATACTAAACTTTAGTTACGTTCCTAAAGCTTTTTGCAATCCTTGCCAAAATCTGGAAACAAACCATGGATCTCAATCTAACACTATACCCACCAGTACACCATATAATCTCATAATCTCCTTCAGATATATTCGTGCCCACTTTACTAATGGATATGTCATGTTAATTGGCAAAAAATGAGCTGATTTAATGAGTTTATCCACAATGACCCAAACAACATCATGGCCTGTATTTATCTTAGGTAATGAACATACAAAATCCATGGATATTTGATCCCATTTCCATTATGGAATTAGTAATGGTTTCAGCAATCCACTGGGTTTTTAGTGTTCAGCTTTTACCCTTTGACACACATCACACTTAGCAACAAATTCTACAATATCCTTTTTCATTCCACTCCACCAATATGCACTTTTCAACTCTTGGTACGTCTTTGTTTCTCCTGAATGCATAGAATATCCAGAATAATGTGCTTGATGCATTAATTACTTCCTTAAGCTTTCATCATGTGGCACATACAATCTTTTGCTTATTCTTAACACTTCTTCATCATCCACATGAAAATCCTTATATTTTCTTTGGGATATTCCTCGTTTAATCTCTTAGATTTCAATATCCTCTTTCTGAGCTTCCTTAATTTGTTGGAGTAAAGTAGGCTCTAAGATCAAGTGTCCTAATTCAGCTTCCAAACCTTGCATTGAAAAATCCAAGTTTAATTTCTCAAATTCTTTGATGAATTCTTTCGGTTCCGTCAACATTGAGATACTTCTCCATAATTTTTATGACTTAATGCATCAACCACAACATTCACTTTGCCATGATCATAATTGATAGTCAAATCATAATCTTTAATTAATTTCAACCATCTTCTTGGCCTCATGTTCAACTCCTTCTATGTAAATATATACTTCAGACTATTGTGATACGCATATATTTCACATTTCCATCTATACAAATAATGTTGCCAAATTTTGAGTGCAAATACAATAGCAGCTAACTCTAAATCATGAGTGGGATAATTCATCTCATGAGGTTTTAACTGTCTAGAATCATATGCTATTACCTTCCCGTTTTGCATCAGCATACATCCTAAACTATTTCTAGATGCATCACTGTAGACAATATATAGATCCTTGTCATTAGGCAGAACCAATATTCGTGCCGATCTAACCTCTTTTTCAATTCTTGGAAACTTTGTTCACATTGATCATTCCACTCAAATATCTCATTCTTCCTGGTTAGTTGTGTAAGTGGTCATGCAATTTTTGAGAAATCTTTCACGAATTTTCAATAATGTCCTGCTAATCCCAAGAAACTCCTAACTTCCATAACAGTTTCAAGTCTTTTCCATTCTACAATATTTTTTACCTTTACAGGATCAATTGATATTCCTTCGCCAGAAACAATATGTCTAAGGAATGATATACTTCTAAGCCAAAATTCGCATTTAGACAGTTTGACATACAGCTTATTGTCTCTTAGGTTCTATAACACACTCCTTAGGTGCTCATCGTGTTGCTCTTTAGTAGATGAATACACTAGTATATCATCTATGAAAACAATCACGTAGATATCCAACAAAAGTCTAAAAATATGGTTCATCAAGTCCATGAAAACAATAGGTGGATTTGTTAGTCCAAATGGCATGACAAAAAATTTATAACAACCATACCTAGTTTGGAATGCAGTCTTTGGTACATCCCCCACCTTAATTCGGATTTGATGATATCCTGACTTTAAATCAATTAGAGAAAATACCTTTGCTCCTCTCAATTGATCAAAGAGATCATTAATTCTCGGTAAAGGATATTTGTTCTTAATAGTCACTGTGTTTAATTCTCTATGTCAATACAGAGTCTCATTGAACCATCATTCTTAACAAACAATACTGGTGCTCCCCATGGTGAAACACTAGGTTTGATAAATCCTTTTTCCAACAATTCTTGCAATTACACTTTTAATTATTTCAATTCTAAAGGTGCCATGTGATATGGAGCTTTCGATACTAGTTCAGTTCTAAGTATCAAATCAATAGAAAATTCCACTTCTATGTGTGAGGGTAATCCAGGTAATTCATCTAGAAATACATCAGAATATTCACACACCGTTCTGATAGTATGAATATCTAATGCTTTGGATTCACCCTCGGCTGCTCCAAGAACACACCCATTAAACTCCATATCTTCTTCATTTTCCACGTCAATTGCTGTTATCCTATTCTCGACTCCTTTGAGTATCTCACCCCTATACTCCTTTCTTTCTCCTTGATTATTGACAAAAGATATCATTTTAAGACGACAGTCAACTTTTTCTTTACAGCAGTTAACTAGGTCATACCCAGAATAATATCATATTTTTGCGTATCTACCATGATCAAATCAGCAATCGATTCTTGATTTCCAATCTTTAATGGACAACTCTTTATCATCTTCCGTGTTATCACTAAGTCTCTTGTTGGCATGGTAACTCTCAATTCTTTACTCATGGTTTTGGTTAGTAATGCTATACGCCTTGCTAATCCGACATTTATGAAAGAATGCATTGCATCCGTATCAATCAAAGCATACACAGTCTGATCTTTCACTTGAATTGATCTTAATTATCATTTATTAATTACACGTTCTTTTCAATTCATAAGGGCTTCTATTGTGTATCTAATCGTGTTTGTGTCTAATACAATAACTTTAAATAAACAAAGATGTAACTACATACCTGCAATGAGACCATAATCATCAGGGTCAACTTCTTCCCATGTATTTTCTTCATCTTCCTTCTCCACATTCTCAATCGTATTCCCATACATAGCAAAGACTCTAGCTGTTGTACTAGCTTTGCTGGTATTGGCATTTCCATTTTTCGGTCTGTGACTCTAACCATTCCTTTAGGATGTGAAGATCCAACTATAGTGTTCAATTTCCATGGACAGTTGGTTGATATATGGCCACTTTGTTACATACAAAACAAGTCGCCATTTTTCTTTTTGAACAATTATTTGCCATGTGTCCACTTTCTCCATAGTAGTAACATTTGTGTTGCAATTGTGGGCACTCTCTTAGATAATGAGAACCCTTGCATTTCCAACATGTAACATTGCTCTTCCCAACTCCTCCTACTTTGTTCACACTGAGAGGTTTGAAGAATTTACTCTTCTTAGGCACAAGATTTGCCATAGAACCATCATATGTTCTCTTCCCAAAAGTTGGTTCCTTCTTCTTGTACCTTTCAATTTCATATCTCCTTGCTCATTCAATGATTCGGGCTTTTTCTATCATAGCCATGAAGTTATCGACTTCAAATTCAGTAAATCTTCTCTGAAATGATGTTCTAATCCAGCCATGAAAGTTTGTCTCTTTAGCTCATTATTGTCCCGATAAGCATCTAGAGCAAACTGTAACAACTGATTGAACTCATGTTCATACTCATCAATTGTCTTACTTCCTTGTGTCAGATTCGTCAGTTAGTGCTATACTTTGCTTTTAGACTACCCAAAAAATATTCCTTAAAAAATTCCTACCTAAACATTCCCAAGTGATCGGTTGTGGCAAACTTCGTTGTTGAATTCCACATATCCTTGCTCTTAATCTTAGCAAATAAGTTCCATAAGGTACCCTCAAAGCTTCAGGTACTCAGAAAACATCAAGGGATCGCTCAATCTGAGCTAGCCAGTCCTCAGCTTCTTCTGGCTTTCCAGGTGTCCTTCAAAGTACCTATTGTATTTAATGAATTCCGGTAACAAATTCCTCTGAGGACGTAAAGGTGGTGGTGGTGGCAATTCCTGTTCATATCAGGGTGGTCCTTGCACCTATGTAACAGATTCATCAGGGTTCACTAGTCTATTTTCCTGAAATTTAACCGATGCAGTATGCCTTTCATTTCCTCTGGGAGTTGTTGGAGGCATTCAGCAGGTGCTGCTGCATTTGTTGCTTGCATATTTTGCAAAGCTTGCAAGATCAATACATTTTGTTGCTAGAGACTTTGGAAAACATCCTCTAATCGGTTTTGGGATGGTGCAAGGGCATTTATTGGTGGATTTCGAAATATCCTTGCATTTCTACTTCTATTTCTCCCTGTTGGCATTCTATTAACATTAAATATGTTATTTAGATTGGATCATGGTTCACCTTTACTAAAAGACATCAAAGTCATTCATATATATATATCACACATATATATATACATAACCAAAATACACATAAATTCTCATGGTTAGTGCAATATGTACATATAAAAAATGGCACTAACTCTATACTAGCTTCTACTACTAAGGTCATCAAAAGATACATATACATTGCCTTACATACCATATGTTACGCATACATGTACACCATCAAAAGTCTATCAATGTCATATCTATCATGCCATCACTAATAGATAGTACAAACATCATCATCATATAATATAGATCTGACTCAAGAGCTAGGATAAAGGCGACCCTTGCCCTTTTCCTGAGGCCTAACTGATGGTAATCGTCCTCTCCCTAGGAGCTGCTATCACTAATATCAATTCTCATGTCCCTATCTCCTGGTAGTGCTAGGGTCAGATTCGTATCCATCATCCGAATACCTCTAGGAGCAGGGCTCTGCTCACCGTCGAAACTAGGAGGCACATCTTTACAAAATACAAATTAAATAATTTCTTCCCCCATACGAACCCAAATTCGGTGCCACTCCCCTCTCTCATCTCTAATTATTTTTCTTTTTAATTTATTTTATTACATCTAATTTCCCTCATCTTCAACTATAAATACCCCATTTCCCTCTACTTCTTTCACACACTCATTTTACATAACAAAACTCTCTCAAAATTTCCCAACAAATCCTCTCTACACAATTCCTCTCTACCAAAAACTCTCTTTAATCAAATTCTTCTAAAATCCTTTTCTACACAAAAACTATCTACCACATATCTCTATCCACAACGTTTTTCAACTATCATCCTCTTCCTTCAACATAAACACACTTTAGGTAAAAGCTTTCAACCATTTATTTTTTCATGTCATGTAACTTAGCATGACCATGGTATTGTTCTCAAAAACTCATGTGAGTTGTAGAAGCAATAACATGTTCATGTTTTGTTCTTGCACATGCCAAGAATACGATTATGTTATTTTGTTGATATTATGTTATTATGTTGTTATTATTGTTATGCTCCTAATCTAACCTTATATATATATATATATATATTATTAAATATATATATATATATATCTATATATATTCTTAGACTAAATGCTCACTAACTTTCACTAACATGATTTTACTATTATTATTGCTTTTCTTTTCTTTCTTTTTTTTTCTTTTTCTTTTGGGATTAGTCTAATCTTAGTTCCGGGTTGCCTTCATGAAACTAAGGCTTTCAATACTTGACCGAGACACTTGATGAAGCTAAGTTCCTAATACTTGATCTTATTATCTTGCTTATTATTTTGCTTCTTATATCTTTCCTATATTTTCATCTTTTCATACTGCATAATCATATACATGCATCAACATAATGATATTGTCTCAACAAAAATAAAAAAGAAATTTCTTTAACAAAGGAAAATAGAACCAAACTCTTTTTATGTAACTTTGTCCCTAAATAAAGCTTTTGTTATAAAAAAAAAAATATAGAAAAAATGATTTTTCAACTTCTTTTCAAACTCACCATGAATTTTTCCCAAATGAAACAATGATGATTTTACCAAAGAAATTAACTAAGAAAATAAACACTATCTTTTCATGATAAGTAACATGAAACTTAATAAAACTTAGTATTAAGGACTCTTTAGTATACAAATTTCTCACAAAGTTTAAATTAGGATTTTAGCAACCACATAATAAAAACTAAGTTCTAACTAGCTTTCAAAGATAAAATAAAATTAACTCACTAGTTTATAAACCCACTTAGAGGAATAAAAAGTTGTCAACAATCTAAGAAAGTAGATTACTAAAGAAAAACTCATTTCCAAAGAAATAAGAAAAAAATAATATGATAAACTTAAAAACAATAGCTTTTACCAACAACTTAAAAAAATGATAAAAAGCTTAACATACCAAGTTTTAGAAATAGAATGTATTTTTAAAGAAGTAAGAAAAAAAATCTAAGAAGAAACCTTTATTTTCAATCATTTAAAAGGAAAATATAAATGATATCACTCAAATTATTAATAACTAGCAACAACTTAGGAAAAATTTAACTTATTAGAGGTAAATTTTGTAGATATCCTAAAAGACAAGTAATAAAGTCAATTTATCTTAAGTAAATTAAAAATAAATTAATAAAAATATGAGTATAATACCAAAGATTTTAAGTTCTTTCAAACTATTTAAAGAGGAAATTATTAAGATTCAAGTTTTAAGTTGTTTTATGAAATAATCATTGAGGCAAACCACCATTAAATTTTGTAACAATATGAGTCTATTAATATATATATATATATATCCAAAAGATTTTTTCAATCACATAAATATCATATTTTTGCTAAAATATATATATTTTTTTACAAGGAAAGTTTGGAAATATTGTGTTTTATGAGTTGGGATTTTATGGTAATTTTGTAACCGATCTTTTTACAATCAAAAGAATTTTTGTGACAAAAATAACATTAGAAATAGATAAATTTTGGAGTAGGTAGAAAACGGCATATTATATGCAAAATTCCAAGTTAAAAGAGCAAGTTGTGATCATTTTAAGTTGGAATTTCATTCTATCGATTTTTAACGATAGTATTGAATAGAATTAGCAGTTTTAAGTAGAACTTCAAGAGATATCATTTTAGGTATTCTCTTTATAGATGATGTAGAGAGAGTTTTTAAAACCTGATGATTACTTTTGACTAGAAGTTTTGTGCAAATGGCTGAATGAGTTTATTTCTTACTTTTTGCACTCTGTTATTGCTTGTAAAATTAGTGAATTAGACTTAGGAAAAGATAAAATGGAAAAGGTGCATGTGCTTTACACTATATGGTTGAATTATGTTTAGGTATATCGAGGCGAGATTGTTAATAATGAGTGTTTGAGTTAGTATAGGAATGATTGTCTGCAATTTTTATGATCACCGTAAATTACTTAATTATGTCATGAGTATTTATTAAGTCGATTCATGCATATCATTGGGTGAGTTCATTACATTAATTACTATACCATTGGGATAAAGAACAATACAGGTTCGTAGAGTTTGTAAAATCTAAAAAGTAATAAGGTCACCCGAATTAAATTGAGCTGCAAAATATATGAAGAAATTATGTTTTAATCTAGGTAGTGATACAAAAACTACAAATGAATTATATTTATAAAAATCGGTTTATTTGGCTTAGAACCCTTAACTCTAAATGGAGGGGTAAATCCGTTCAACATATAATTCCCAGAAAATCGTATGTATTGCATGCTCACGTGTTGTGAATCTTATATGTAAATAAACTTGTTTGATTATTTGTTGTTAAGTGTTTAATTGTGGAAATAATTCTCACTAATCACGTAGCTTATATCTTAGATATCTCTTTCAGTACTCATATCTTTGGTTGGAGCCTAAAGGATTTCACCCAGTTAATGCCTTATGGAGCCAAGAGCTTTGGTTAGAAGTAAGAAATTAGAAGAAGATATAGATTTCCAAGAAGAATCTAAAAATGACTTATTGTGATGATGGACTCTAATAGAATTAGTCATTTTAATAGGGGAATGCCCCTTAAGTTTGTAAGACTCCTTATATTTTAAAATCTTGATTATATTGTTATGATTAACTTCTTAATTGCTATTTTGTATAACTGCTTAAATGGCTTGATCCAAAGTTTGGTCCGTTACAAATGTGAAGGTACGCCTTACACCCGATATCAAAACTTTGGGATGACTAAGGTTGTCATACTTAAGTCTCAATATTGAGTGTGGTGAGCTATCACATTAAGGGTACTCTTTGGGAAGGGACAATAGGTATATTTCTAGGAAAATGTATCTTTAAACACCACTTATGTATTTTGCTAAATAGGTTCAATAATCTTGTACATAAATAGCTATTATACTCATCACAAGTGTAATTTACAGTCATGCATGAAAAAGCAAGAACAATATTAGCGACAGTTAAAATTAGGTTTGTATAATATTCATTTGTCTATTAGCCACACAAAAAATGTGGCCTATCATATAACATATGGCTATATTTCAATGCCACATTTTTAATGCAATTTATGTTTTAAATTACCTTGGCGATTTTTTTTATTTAACATCGCCCAGTTCATCTCATAACAACCCTACATAAAAAAGGCAACAACAAAATTTGCATATTAGCCACACAATAAAAGTCGCCTATCATATAACTTCTAGCCACGTTTCTATTTTGCCTTTCATTATGCAATTTACGCACTAAATTATGTTCATGATGTTTACTTTTTTAACGTGGCCAAATCAATCTGCGACACAGCTTTCGTGACGTTTATTGGCCACATTAATTAAACATGGCAAAATACGTTTTGCCATGTTTTTCTTGCATTTTGCAATGCTAATTTCATGTGACTAAAACTCAAAATTCTTGTAGTGAATTTTTAGAATCAAGCCTCTAATGTCCTAAATATTTTTTTATTTTATGTTACTAATTAATCAACTTCTATTCTATAGTTACTTATTGGTTTATACAATTGATAATGAATTAATTAAAAGTATACAAAAAATTAAAATTTGTGCATCTTATCCATACATCGTATTATAATTTCACCGAGTCTAATATATCACTATAGTTTCAAAAGATTATAATTTTATAATGTATACAATCTCTCTCCCATTATAACTTTTACATAGTTATTTAGGTAGATAGTTAATTTCAAATATTGGTAGTATGAAATATGTAATAGGAGCTTTTCAATAGAATGTATTTTAATTTCAAGAATAAAAAACGATTCAAGCTGCAAACTGAATAAGACTAAACCATTTTCTTTCAATTAACAAAAATTATGAACTGAACCATATGGTTAGGTGTAAAGTTAAAAGAAAGATTGAACTATAATATACGGTTTGGTTTGGCTCATAGAGGAGAACTGGATCAAGCCATACCATACACACTGCTACTTGGTAGCATATCCTCGTGGGATTAACAAATTTTAGCTTTAAACTAGAATTTAAATATATATAAATATGTATATACATATTTCAATTCAACGAGCAATGCCAGCATTTTCAATGAGAAATGTGAAACAAATCTGTCTTTTTTCAAATTTTTTGTGGAAACATGACAATATGTTTTTTAGGCTAGCTTGTGTACTAAATTTAAAGAATCTCAATATTCTCTGGCGTCGTATTTTAACGGAAAGAAAGTGACCTCATTCTATATGTCAGAGAAAAACAAAAGTTATCATATTTGTTTACACCACGAAGCCAATATGAGACAGGCGTCTTGCAGCTTCGAGGATGTAAGTAGATAAATCTAATAATCAGCGTTATTGGCAGTGAAGGATGAAATGCGCCGCCATAAATTGATGGTTTACCAATTCCTGGGGGATATATATATCTATAAGATTTCTTTGAGCGGCATATACAAGGTTTTCATAAAACATTCTAAAATATATACACACACACAGAGTCAACATCGAAGGTTTTGATATGCTCTCTAATATATTCCAGAATTTCAAAAGAATATTTAATTATATTCTAAATAAAAGTAATGGGACAACAGTAATAGACTAACTTTTGTTTGTTTTCTGCATTTAGGTCAAATGTCCTATTCTAAAAAATGAAACAATTTCGGGATGTCACTAAGGTATATATACTAATGCAGCCCTAATCTATAGACATTCGGTAGATATAGGTATATAATTATGGATATGACGTCTGAGAGATTTATAAGAACACGCAGTAGTTTTCTAAGATCAAAATTTTTATTTATTCTTATCTAATACCAACCATATTATTCCTGTTGAATCGTTTTCGCAAACATTACCGCTAAATTCTTTTATTTATTTATTTATTTTTCTAATTATCCATGAAGAAGTTTGGATGGGGAAAAATCATCATTAAAAACGAAGATGTTAGAATGGCTTGCTTCGTGTATGCGGCACATAACGGTTCGTGGTAATGAATTCAATGTCCTGGCATGTATGTTTCGATAAACCGTGAGTATAACACACCTATGGATATGACATTATAGTAGAATACCATACAGACGCAGACAGTATCATAGAATACCATATAGACGCAGACAGTATCATATATACTACCCCTACTGGGTTTTTTGTGTGTACGCCTCAACCTTGAGCTTTTCAAATTCTAGTATAACCAACATGTCATCCATGCTACACATGAAACAAAGGATCAACTGTTGTATTTTTTGCATAACGTGCCACGATATTTTTAAGGTATTTATGGATATTATTAATAAAAGACAAGTCTTTATTATATTTATATATTTTTCTACTCGTATCTATTTTACAATAAAATTCTATAGATAATTAGAAATGTCTAGAATATTAATGAGGTATATTTATTAGTGGGAATTCCGAGACATTGTATTATCTAAAATTTGTTCTTGGTCAGATAAATATCTAGAGGAGACGTAGATATTTAAACCAACACATTGTATGGCTAACGGTTATTCTCGCTAGACCAAAGAAAAAATATCCAAGTCATGCAAGTGGATGCCCAGAGGTTAAATAGGTATGCTGAACACGACTCGCAAATAAATTATACCACATGTTTAATGTCATTGGCCCCTCCCTATATGAACGATTGTAAATAATCCCTAGACTTGAGATCTTTATATATCATATATATTGAACGTTGCACTTCAATACCATTAAATGCAACATTAATATAGATTACAAATAATATAGTTGTTGGGTGTGATGTGAAATATAGAGAGGATGATATTGAGTTATGGTCTATTTTGGACATTTTGATGAAGAGATTTAATTATGCAATAATTAGTTCATAGTGGTTTCTGATTCTTTTTATCACATTGGATAGCCAATAATTGTTGCTAGACGATTACCTTGGTCTATATAATAATAGGCACTGCCTTCGTGTAGAGAAACTTAAAGGGTCGCACACAATAACATAGTTAACAAGAAGGAGATTATTAATAAGAGATTTTAGTGGATACTGAGATCATGTCTATAATTATTTTAGAATTAGAATTATTTTATTCTTAAATAAATGAATTAATTAATTAGATGGAAACAAATTTAATGTTTCATTTATAAGTTATTAAATGACAATTTTTTCCTTTGACTATTTTCATAAATTAAGAGCAAGTCAAAAGGTTTTCTTACAAATTATATATATAGTTAGTTAGTTAGTTGGTTCTTGTATGAGACACAAAATTTTTTTATCATTCTAATCTAAGTTATCTAGCAATATGGAGGATTACAATAAGTTCTTGTTACGTGTATGTGGATACCACTAGGGGAACTACATTTAGAGTCCTTGTGATGAATGCTTTTGAATAACATCACCAAGAGGAGACGATATTCAGAAAAAAAAAAAGAAAAAGAAAAAGAGATATATTTCTTTTACACTTAGTCATTTTGTGATATTATTTTGCATGTCACACATGCATTCTACAATAGGTTTTGTAATTTAAAGAAAAAATTCTACTGCATTTCATGATTTTACACAACCTAATAATGGTATTAGAGCCTCATGTGTATATGTACAATATAATGAATGTTGACCTAGAATTGATTAATGGAATCAATTTATAATCTTGGTATGGTATGGGATTTTGGCATGTTATAATTTAAAGATAATTTTAAAGCATGTTCAACCTTTTAGAATCAAAAGCCTTTTTAATTTGATTCTACAACACATTATTTTAGGTAAGACAGGCCCATGATAATAATTTTGTATTTTGATTGATCTATAATGGCAATTTTTCATTAAAATTTTTTTAACATTAAAAAGGCAACAGGGAGTCCGTTGGGTAAATTATAATAGGATAGTGTTCTTGAAGTTACAATTTTATAACGTGTAAATTTAAAATCCTTTTTAACGATATTATATGCCCTTTTGTTTTGTTTGTTTTTTTTCTTTACCTTGGGTGGAAAAAAATATGAGACAGAGAAAGGGTATTTTGCATAAATGCTTTCATTTTATAAGGATTAAGAAATTTTTATAAATAAGAGGTATATAATTATTTATGAAAATTTGATCATTAGCAATTAATCCCGAGTCTATACTAAGATTATGATAATTATTTTGAATTGATTGGCTAATATTTTTGGAATTATTGCATGATCATGGGCCTAGGATTGAATGGACAATATGTGAATTATTCTGGTTCATAATTAAATGGGGCTTGTGTATCCTTTGGATGGGTTGAGTCCAAAAAGATTTTGTATTTTTTTTTTTGGGTCTACATAATGCTTTTGGAAACACAAAAGAAGAGATGAAAGACAGAAAAGTTCCATAATTTTTCAAGACATAAGTAGTCCAAAAGGTCCAATAGGAGCAGCATTCTAAGTTTATGGATTATTGGTCCTATGACCCCAAGTATGAGCTTAAGCTTAGCTCATACTCCTTAATATGGCCTATGATCAATGCATTTTTATTAATATTTTTGTTTATTCTTTTGTTTAATGTATACAAGAATAGACCATGATTTTTTTTTTTTTTCATGTGAGACATAAATTGGATCCCTAAATATATTAAGTCAAAACATTAAAAAGTAGGCCCTCCAGTTATGAATTATAAAAAGAGTTTTATATAAGTCGATACAGCTCAATTGTGGGCTTATATAAGACACTATAATTTTTATGATTTGTTAATAAGTCGACTTAAAATTAAATTTTTAATTTGTTAACTCAGCTAAGGTTAATAATCTAATGGGCTAGTGTTAGGTTTTTAAATATGAATTTATCTAAAGAGTCAATCTAATAGAAAATCCAAAAGTCGTATGGAACTTACGATTGGCGAGTTAATTAAGGCCAACCTAACATAATGTAATGTGTGGTTACAACTCAGTTGTGTGCATATTAATTTTATTTAGGTTTTTGATCTACTGGAGAACCTTCCAATGGGGTTCTTTGAATTTAATAGAAGGGGCCATTGCATTTGAAAAATAGTAGGAGTTAGAATTAAAAAAACCTTTTATTAAATAATTATTCATAAATACTAAACTCTGTATTTATTGTACGTAGCTCTAAAATGGTAAACGATAATAACCTATCATTGGGATCCATACTTGATAAAAGATAACCTCCTCATTGGACCAAATTTCCTTAAGTGGCTGAGGAAGATGAAAATAGTACTTAAACATCAAAGGATATTATATGTCCTAGAAGAGGCAGAGGTTATGGAACCAAGCAAGGATGCCACCATTACACAATATAAGTAATATTAGGAAAAGCTGGAGAGTCTATTGATGTCCAATGTCTCATGTTATTTGTAATATCTTCGGAATTGCAGAAGCAGCATGAGAATAGTTTGCAAAAGAGATATATGCTCACCTGCATGAGCTATTCCAGAAAAGTGCTAGGGTTGAACGGTATGATACATCCCGAGCCCTATTTAATAGTAAGATGTCTAAAGGAAGCCAAGTTGGGCCTCATGTACTCAAGACAATTGGGTACTGTTTTAGGCTGTAAATATATATATATATATATGTAAAATAATATAGAATATATTCTCTAGATATTGACTTTTGACTAGTCATAAATATTAGTCAATATTTATTTACCTTCCATTTTTGGTTCCTTAAATCTTATATATATGTAACCCTATGGATCAATAAGATATACAACAATTTTCTCTGATCATTTCTCTTTGTGTTTAAACTTTACATGATATTAGAGTATTCAAAGGATCAAATTTTTACGTGTTGCTTAAGTGACCAATGATTCTTGAGAGTGCAAAATTTTCAAAGTGTTTTCTTTTTGTCACCTCCGACCTAAGAAGACACACCATTCATCAGTGAGCTTATCTAGAAATTCTCGAAGCAAAAACCCTAGCATGTGTCTCACACGCACCGCTACAATGTTCAAGCGTCAGTGCGTGAAGGCACGTGTGGCTTTGAAAGTCCCTCCAGTTGCCACCAATCGACTTACCTGAGTTTATACGACTTGGGTGTGTGGTTACTTTGTTATTATGTTTTGAAGATAATGGTTTCGATATTTTGAGGTTGAATTCTGGTCTAGTGTGTTTAGAAGTTTGTCAAAGGTGGCTTGGTGCAGTGAGAGTGGATTAACAGGTGGCGTTTTGAGGTGTGGTTGTGTTCAAGTTTAGGTCGTGGTAGTTGTGTGCGATGACCTTTGGTAGGTTTGGTCTTTCGATAGACCTTGGGTTGTTGAAGTTTGATTGTGTCGTTATTGTAGATTAGGCTAGAATTTGACTTGGTCGTTGAGTGTTCTCTGTGGTTAATAGTGTTTGCTGTATTTAGTCCTTGGTGGTAAACGACTTTTTTGTTATCATTTGGACTATTTTGCTTTTGTTGTTGCTACTCTCTGAGTTTGTATTGAAGTTATGGGAGAAATAAAGGGCATCAAATCTGGAGTAATTGTGTGTAGCTATTATTCACCAAAATTCTTGTGTAGATACACTGTCTCAAAATGGTGTTGCTGAAAGAAAGAATAGGCATTTGCTTGAAACTACCGGGGCTTTGTTGTTTCAAATGCATGTCTTGAAACACTTTTGGGTCGATGTTGTATCTACAGCTTGTTTTTTAATTAATCATATGCCTTCAGTTGTTCTGAATGCTAAGACTCCTTATCATACTCTTTTCCCAAATAAACTTTTGTTTCCTATTGAACCAAAAATATTTGGTTATACTTGTTTTGTTTGGGATGTGTGTCCTCAAGTTACAAAACTTGATCCCAAATCATTAAAATGTATTTTTCTTGGGTATTCTCGCATTTAGAAGGGATATAGGTGCTCTTGTCCTATGCTTGATAGATATTTGGTGTCGGTTGATGTAAATTTTAGTGAGGATACCCCTTTCTCTCCATCTTTCGACAATGCAAGTTAAGGGGAGGATGATTATTTGTTAATCTATATAGTTACATCCACTACTTCTACTCCTAAACCTCCCCTTCAGGTCTACACTCACAAACAACATGTTTCTAAACAAGCTCCTGATACATATCCTGAACTAGCTCCCTTGTCATTAGATTCAATCTCTAAGGATAACCTTCCCATTGCCCCTTGTAAAGGTAAACGTTAGTGTACTTACCCTGTTTCTTCTTTTGTGTCTTATGATCACCTATCACCCTCGTCTTGTTCCTTTATCACATCTCTTGATTATATCTCTATTCCTAAAACTGTTTATGAAGCCTTATTCCATTTGGGATGGCATAGTGCAATGATAGAGGAGATACATGCCCTTGATAAAAATGGTACTTGGGATTTGGCAGATTTACCTATAGGGAAGAAGACTATTGGATGTAAATGGGTTTTTAATGTTAAAGTAAATCCTGATGGCTCAATTGATTGATTGAAAGCTCATCTTGTTGTTAAAGGATATGCTCAAACTTACGGGATAGATTATTCTGATACATTTTCTCTTGTTGCTAAGTTAACATGTATCAGATTATTTATTTCCATGGTGACAATGCATCTCAGGCCTCTACATCAGTTAGATATCAAGAATGCCTTTTTACATGGAGATCTTCAAGAAGAAGTGTATATAAAGCAACCTCATGGGTTTGTTGCTCAGGGAGATAGGAAAGGTTTGTCATCTTCGCAAATTACTATATGGTTTGAAGTAGAGCCCTCATGCTTGTTTTGGAAAATTTAGCCTAGTGGTTGAGAGATTTGGGATGCAGAAAAGCAAGTATGATCACTTTGTATTCTACATAGGTCTACAGCTGGTATTATTTTGTTAGTGGTCTATGTAGATGATATCGTCATTATTAACAATGATGCTGTAGGTATTTCATCTCTCAAATTCTTTCTTCATAGTCAATTTCAAGCTAAGGATTTAAGGATGTTGAAATGTTTTTGGGCATTGAGGTAATGAGGAGTAAGAAGGGAATTTTTCTGTCCTAAAGAAAATATGTACTTGATTTATTATCCGAAACAAGAAAATTGGGTGTTAAACCATGTAGTACACCTGTAAGCCCCGAAAAATTTTAGTAAATAATTCTAAGATGAACTTCAAAAATAAACCCTAAAAATTACTCCGAATTAAAACCGAACTTTGATAAGTCCCAAATCCTGAACGAATCCAGAAACTTCTGAATCGTGAGAAAAATAAGAATCCTTAAAAATAAAATAGGAACTCAATATACTTCAATTCCAAAACCACGATATACGACAAATTCTTTATTTAACTCCAACTTATAAAATCGGGTAAAATAGAGCCCAAAAACAAATTATTAAGAAGTAAATAATGATTAACCTTCGGAAATAAAACTCAATCTAACGAATTCCGAAAATGTTGAGAGATATTAAATACTTATAAGAACCAAACTTAAAATAAATCTCTCAAATCGGATATGTTGTATAAACATAAAATATCAGTTTCCAAATTGGCAAGGGTATGAACTGGAAAGTCAATCGGAAAACCTAAGTCCACGAGACTCCCAAGAAACCTCGTAGCCTAGATCCGGCAATTCCGTATTCCTAAACCACTGAGTCAGAATAAGAGAAAAAGGTGTAGTTGGTTCGTATTAAGTCTAGGATGCTCTAAAAGATGAGATTGACAAATTTTCAATCTATTTCCAACTCGATCTGGTATAGACTTCGAAAAGCGTGCCCCGAGATTCGAAATATTAAAAAATATATGTTATTAATGCCATTAGACTCATATTTTTATAAGGATATTAAAATATTAGTTTTATAAATTTTCGATAACTAGAATTACCTTATTTTTTTGCGATTTTATTTGTATTTTATTGCTACCGGTAATTAGCTAGTCTTTCGGTACTATTTACTATTATTCATTTCACAATTTTATTATTCTTATAATGTATACCCTGGTTTTCCTAGTAATCGAATAAACTTCGGAAACCGAAGAACGAAACCCTAAATCGGTCTGGTTCAAGCTTAGTGAGAGGAGCTTAAAAACCCTAGATCCGGCTTTCATTTGGTTCCATAACAAAAGAAGTTTTATAAAAAATAAATGTGAATTATTTTTTAAAGTATATTCAAACCTTAAAAAGTTTTAATTTTGGAAAAATTTCAATTTCAGGCCTTCCCAAGCTTGATTGCGGAAAACGTGCCCCGGGACCAGAAACTCAGAAAATATTCCGGAATATTCATTAGAACCGAAATTTTATAAGGATTTCAAATATATAAAATTTATAATTTTCTGGGCTATAAAATTTCAGTTATAGCCTTTTCTCGTATTTTTTTTATTACCGGTAAAGTAGATGTCTTGTCTACTATTTATCACTATTTACAAGTACAACCTACACTACACACTACCCATACCCTATTCTTACATCCTTACAACTACTCATTATATTTTCTTTTCCAAGAAATTTTTATCTCTTATTAAATTATTATTTTTATTACATTTTATTACAAAATTTCAAATCTAAACAATTTCAACTCGTTCCTTCTCTCCTCCCCATCCAAACCGGCGCACACCCTCACCCAATCCCCTCTATTTTTTTATTTTTACTCTTTTTAATACATTTAAACCCTAATTTCCTTAATACATAAGCTCTTTTTCTTTCTCTCTCCTCATTTTTACTCATTCAAAAATTTTACAAGCAAAAAATCTTCTAAAAAACTTTCTTCTCTTTATTCTTGCGTGAACCTAGCTCACCACCCCACCACCCCCCCCCCCCCACACAACACACCTACAACACACACACACAAAAGTTATTTCATTTCTTTTCTTTCTTCAATCTTCACTAGGTGATGATCAAGCCTTGTTACTACTTATCTTGCAATGGCAATGAGATTTTGTGTGTTTTCATCTTGAAATCCCAATAAGCAAATGCTAGGGATTAGAAAACATTTTTACATGAGTCTCAAGCCATTACAAGAGTAGATCTTGTGTTTAGAAGCTTTGTTGAAGTATTTTTATGTTCATGCATAGAAAAAGTAGATTGCAGAATAATTTATGTTTATGTCTTTAGACACATGTTCATGCACTATAAGTTGTAGATTGTGTTTAAACATTCATGTTTTTTTGACATATGTTCATATGAGTATTTTTGTTTTATGCATGATGATCATATAGCTTAGTCTTGCTTATATATATGTGTTAGATGGTAGATCTTTATGAGTAAGACAAGGAACTTGAAAAGAAAAGATTTTGTAGAAAGGTTCAAGGAAAATTCGTATGATTTTCAAGACCTATTTTAAAACCTTGAAACCACTTTGAAACTCATTTTACATAAAATGAGGGTTATAAGTAATAGATATCATTAAGTAGTGATTTTTATAAGTTGAAATGAGTTTAGACCTGAGTAATGTGTAAAACAAGTAGTGGAATTAAGATGGAAAAATTTGGATTAGTATTCAAATTGTTAATTCGTACTTGAGATGGTGCTATGTAAACTAGTATTCAAGCTCAAAATGATGTTTTATGTGTTAAATGAAGTCCTTAGGTAATGGATATAGTAAAGCTTTATAATTTTATGCATTATACAGTTTTCTCAAAGGAAAATGCAAGAAATTGATTTTCTAAATTCGGATTTTTGTGAAAAGCTATTTAAAAATAGTCTCGCAAAGTGAAAAATGTGAATTTTTTTGTGGAAATGAAGGTCTTGTATAGTATAGATGTTGAAGACTCATTTTTATTTGGATAATAATGAAATTCTAAGAATGAAATCCAAATTACTAATGAGATGCCAAATTTAGACAATTGGAAGTTCAAGAAGAAATTGTTAGTCTTGTAAGAATTATGAGTTCTTAAATTTTCATTATCAAAAATCATAAGATCATGCATATATGCTCATTAATGTCATGCATATTAGAAACTCATTCATATTTTATCTATACATGAATCATCAACTAGGAACATTTTGATTAAGTGCAAAATAATTTTTTGGAAATGGAAAAATTACAAAACCGATCTGATCCCTCTGTTCCGTGACCTAAATGTGTCACGCCCCAACGGGTACCCTAAACGTGACAGTCGACACTCAATATTAAAGCTTAAGTATGACAACCTTAGTCATTTCCAAAAGCTTTTATATTAAGTGTAAGGCTTACTTTCACAATTTTAGAGGACCATATATGGAATAATGAAGTTTAAGGAGATATAAAAAAACATATTAAGAAAAGAGGATTCACAATGAATATTTGTTCATAGAAAACTATGCATACTTAGGAATAACTCCCTAAATTACTAAGCTATTATAAAAATATTTGCATGCTAATACTATGATGTACTTTTATCCAGAGTTCTAATATTTAAAAAGGGGTTACCTGCCCACATGGTCCACGTGGCCTTAGCCATAAGTATGGAAACTGCAAAAGGTAGCTATCGGGGTATAAGCTAATAGGCTTAGTGAGTAATTCCCAAAATTCATACTCAAGGAAAAATTTATCAATCAAGTTTATTATTCAAACATATGAAATGTTCAACCACGTGAGCATACAAGACATATGACTTTCCGGGAATCATATGTTGAATGAATTTACGCCCTTCATTCGGGGTTGGGGATTCAGGCCAATTACGGCCACCACTTTTAAAAACAATTTTATAGATCTTACCGGCTCCTATACGCCATCAAAAACTTGTAGTTTATTACCGGCTCCTACTAGCCATCAAAACTTGTAGTTTATTACAGGCTCCTACTAGCCATCAAAAACTTGTAGTTTATTACAGGCTCCTACTAGCCATCACTTTTGTAGTTCTTACCGGCTCCTACTCGCCACTTACATGATATACCGGTTCTGTCTACCACCACTATTATACACTTGTCCCACCAATTGTATAGTAGTGAATGCAATGTGACTCAACATATGGAGTGCATGAATAATTTCTTTAGTTAAGGTCTAGTTAATTACGTTTAAATTCCTTCAAGTGATCAATCAATTTCAAACACTTCAAAATACTAATTCACATACAACTTTATTACAAACAAGTCGAATTTCGATATACTTAGTATTCTTTCAACATATTATCATACACTTCCATTTTATTTTTCTTAAATTCTAGTGCAACTAATTTTACAAGCACAATCAAGAGTATGAAAATAACGGGAAATAACTCACGATGCCATTGACGTCTACTTCTTCTAAGCGGATGAGTCGTTCACACAATCCACTAAACCGTAATAGTTCTCGGGGTGAAGAAATCCTTCCTCGGGTTCACCTAACCAAAGAAAATACCCATAATGAGTTTTTCTTGAAGATTTTCTTGAATTTTGACAAAACAATGTCAAAGAACGTCAAAGTTCGTATGGAAGAATGTTCCAACTTAAAATGGCCATAACTTGGTCATTTTAACTCGGAATCGCGCATATAATATACCGATTTCTATCTACTCGAAAAGATCTACCCATTTCTAAAATTATTTCCCACAAACAAAGCCATATAGGCTCCGAAAAACTGGTGACAAAATTCACCACGGATTTTCAAGTAAAAACAACTTTGGTTCAAGAAATCAAAATTTGTTTGATAAATACTTAGTTATCTATATGGTTGAGAAATTCTCTTTTTATAACTATATAACTCATACTTAAGCATGCTCAAGTGTTTGTTGTCCAAATTATTTTTCTTAAGTAAAACAATGTCGGGTTGAAGCTTTTCGAAAATTGTTTTCGTGAATTTCCTTGAAATAAATACCTTGTTTTCTTTATTTCCTAAAAACGTTTTATGTTGGTTTTATTTATCTTTTTCTAAGTGACTTTTCGAAAATAAAATTTTTCTACTTTCTAAGTTACACTAATAATTTTTTTGAAGTTTTTCTAGAAAATATGCTTTTCCTTATTTTCTTGTGTAAATTCCTTTGTTTACTTGTTTTGGCAAAAATCTTTACTTGATATTTCTCATTCTTTTTCTCATGTCTCCCATTTCCAAAAACAATTACTCATGCATGAAAATTTTGATTTCCTTATAAAAACAAAGTGGAACAATTAAGGACTTTTTGTAGAAAAACTAATTTCTATAATCTTATTAACTTTTTCTTGTAACTTTGAAAAGTGAAAATTTTATTCTTTTCAAACCATAAATTTTCTTTGCCTATTTAGTTTGCAAAGGTCTTTACTTAGAAATTTCCTAAGTCATCCATCTTATTTTCTTTATGAAAAGAACCATTTTTGTCAACAAAATATTTTCTTTTGAAAAGCAAAGTAAAGTAACAAAGATTTAACTAGCTTTTAAGTAAAAATAGTTTCTAAATTCATAGTGAATTCCTTTTTGTAACTTGAAAATGAAGGAGTTTATTTTTGTTATCTTATATTTTTATGTTTCACATAAACTTATTCCTAAGTGACAAAAAGTCTTCTTTTATTTCATTATCTTTTAGAGAACAAAACTTTTGGACAACATTCTAAATGAACATGATTATGAGAATAATAATAAACAAAGTAACATAAAGCATAAATAATAAAATCAAGTATTGGAGTCTTAGCTTTTTCAAGGCTCCCGGGACTAAGAAATAAACTAGTCCCATAAAGAAATAAAATGAAAGAAGAAAAACTTGTTTTGACTTGATTAGGACAAGTCTAAGACTAGAGACTAGTCTTATAAACAACTTGAAATAAATAAATTGCATTGAAGTAAATAAATTGCATGAAAGGTAAATAAATTGCAAGATTATGAGCTTATATGCTCTAAAGAATATGTATATAGTTATTTAGATATAGTAGATAGTTATGAACATAAAAGAAATATGAAGAACATAAAGGAAATATAAGGAACATAAAGGAACATAAAGAAATTGATATTATGAACAAAAACAAAGTATGAATCTAATGTTGCTTTCTTAACCTTCATGGTTTTAGAAAACATACACTAAGCTCATACTAAGTAGATGAACATGGAGACTTCTTGAAGAACTTTTACCTAAAGGAGATGAGCCTAAAGAGAACTTCTTGAAGAGCTTCTTGGAGAGAAATTCTAGAGAGATTTTGAGAGAGTAATTTTAGTATAGAAGTGGTGTGAAAGAAGTGAAGGATGAGGGGGTATTTATAGGATTGAGGAGGATTTTTGTGTGATTTAAATAAATGTAAATTAAAACAAATTGAGAGGGAAGAGAGAGAGATGTGCCGGCCACTTTTGAGAGGAGAGAGGGAGTGATTTAATTTTTTGTATTTTGTTAAATAAAAGATGTAATAAGTAAGATAGATGTGATATAAAGTTATGGGAAAGGTAAAAAGTTAAGATAATAGGTTATGTAGAGTGTAAGAGTAGGTGTAAGAAAAAGTAGAGATAAAAGAATAGTGTAGAATAGTAATGAATAGTGTAATGTAAAGTAGATATGACAATTAAAGTACCGGTAGTAAGAAAATACGCGTATAATAGCTATATCTGTTATTTTTACTTACCGAAAAATTATGAAATTGATATTTTTGGAAAACTTATATTTTTACGAGTCTAACGGTATATTCGGAATATTTTTACTAGTCCGGGCTTCCGGACACGTTTTTCGAGAACTGCGTCCGATCGGGTTCGAAGGACACCCGAATTTCGCGAAACTGAAACTTTTATAAAACCTATGGTTATTACGGTCTATTTGAGCTTCTTAAACCAACTTCGTTTTTCCGGGCCAAAAGAAAACGGCAATGCCAGACTTAGATTGATACGGTAAACTAGGGTTTTGTTGACCTTTAGGGTTTCGTTTGACTTCCGGTTAGGGTTTTGTGCTAAACCGATTCCGAAAATTTAGGGGTTTACAAAATGTTTTCAAAACTTGAAATTAATAATAGAAATAGATAGATCTTTCGAGGTAGATAGAAATTGATATAAAATTTGCGAAATTCAGAGTTAAAATAACCAAGTTATGGCTGTTTTAAAATGGAACTTCCGAAAATAGCAAGAATTACGATTTTATCTAGTCTAGATGCATAGCTTGAATTAGTTAAGTGATGGAATTCTCATTAGGCAATTCTTATTTGGTAGGTGATCCCGACAACGATGATACCCTACCACCCGACTATTATTACTAAGAGACCGGCGTACCATGGCCGAGTGACTATTACTTCCGATTTCAATTATTGCTTGTGATTATAGTGATAGTTGCACTAGTTGCTAAGCAAAGATAAAAAGAATGATTATGCATGATGGGGTTAGTTGGGAATTATAATTGTCTGCTGTTGATATGTGAAGTTGAACTTAAAGAATATCGAAGCCGGGTGATAAGTTATTGCTTGTATAGAGAGGAGTTAGAATTGATTGTCTGCGAATATTGCTTGGCCACCTAAAAGAATTTGATTAATCGATTACTAGACATTCAATATAAATTTGAACTCATTCATATCACGATGAGGATGGAGCATTAGCATTTGTTGATTTTTCGTGATCTATAAAACGAATATGTTGGTTAATCGTGGTCCATAAAACGAATGTGTTGGTTAATCGTGATCCATAAAACGAATTATTGTTCAGTTGACCGTGAACTTAAATGGCATCATACTGCAGGATTCGTTAATCTGCTAACCCAGGATGGAGGGAGCAAGTCCATCCACATATGATTTCCGGTTGGTAATATGTTTGCTAAATTCACTTGTCTGATGCATTTCACTTGATTGAATAACTACTTGCTTGAATGATTTGTCTTAATTGCGATATGGAAGTTTTCACTCACTAAGCTAGTGTAGCTTATACCTCGATAGTTTCCTATTGCAGTATAAATACTTATGGTTATCGCCGAGGAGCCACAGGCATCAGGTACAGCTCTTAGACATTAAGGAGCTTGCGATGAGGCTGGGGCCTAAAAGTAGAAACAAACTGCTAATCATGTTTCTTAAATTAGTATTTGAAGGATGATATGAGAAGAATTGTGAGCCTAAGAACTCTTAACGTGGTTAACGGAGATATGCCCCCTAGTACATGTAATAGTATAGTTCTATATGAGATGGTTATGATTTACATTCTTGTTGCAATGAATGTCTCTTTAAACTACTACGAAGCAAAGCATGGTCTCTGTATGTTGAGAGTGAGCCTTACACCCAATGTTCAAACTCATGGGAAGACTAAGGTTGCCTTACTTGAGTTCAAATATTGAGTATGGCGGACTGTCACGTGTAGGGTACTCTTTGGGGCATGACAACACCAATGGTTCCTAATTTGCAACTGACAAAGGAAGGCGAGTTATTTGAGGATCCTGAAAGATATAGATGGTTGGTTGGAAAATTGAACTATCTTACGTTAACCCGTCCAAATATTGCATATTTAGTTAATATTATGAGTCAATAAATATCATCTCCAACTGTTGATCATTGGATCATTGTAAAGCAAATCTTGTGCTATTTAAAATGGGCACCTAGACGTGGTATCTTGTATAAGAATCATGGTCATACTAGTATTGAGTGTTTTGTTGATGTTGATTGGGTAGGATGTAAGGAAGACAAGAGATCTACTTTAGGTTATTGCATTTTTTTTTTTTTGTAGAAATTTAATTTTGTAGAAAAGTTATAAACAAAAAGTTTTATCTTGATCAAGTGCAGAATCAGAATATAGAGCTATGGCACAATCAGTGTGTGAAGTAATGTGGATATACCAGCTCTTAAATGAAGTAGGACTCAACATCTCACTTCCTGTAAAATTGTGGTGTGATAACCAAGCTACTCTCCATATTGCATCAAATCCAATGTTCCACGAACGAAATGAGCACATTGAAATTGATTGTCATTTTGTTCGTGAGAAAATTAAGCAAGAATTAATTTCTATAAGGTTCGTGAAAACTGGAGAGCAATTAGGAGATCTCTCTACAAAGGCTCTAAATGGGGTTCGAGTTGATTATCTTTGTAACAAGTTAGGCATGATTAATATCTATAATCCAACTTGAGGGGGAGTGTTATAGGCTGTAAGTATATATATGTGTAAAAAAATATAGAATATATTCTCTAGATATTGATTATTGACTTGTCATAATATTAATCACTATTTATTTACCTTCCTTTTTTGGTTCCTTAAATCTTGTATATATGTAACCCTATGGATCAATAAGATATACAACAATTTTCTCTTATCATTTCCATTTGTGTTTAAACTTTAGAGGTACATAGAGAGGCTTGAGAACTAGGCTCCAAGTTAGATGTCAACTTGGCCATCGATTTGATATGGTCATCTCTGCTAGAATTTTTCTCCTAGTTTGTCATGAAATTTAACATAAACAATAAACCTGCTTGCAATGTTGAGGACAAGAGAAAAGGACATGAAGTCCAATTCAAAGGCATCTCAGCAAGTTCTTATGATAGGCAAGAAAAGAAAGGTTAGAGGAATTAATAAATCCAAGGCTAAGCAGACAAAGAAAGATGAGCAGCCTAAGAAAAAGAAGGGGCAACAAAAACCCAATTCTAATAAGAATGATACAGTTTGTTTTCATTGTGGCAAGAAGGGCTACTGGAAGAAGAATTATGCTCAAATCAGGAAAGGGATGTCAAGTGAGGGTAATTCTTCAAGTATCTTCATGATTGAATGCAATCTTTTTGTTTCTTCTACATGGGTCATAGATATAGGATGTGGTTCTCATATTTGTGTTAACTTGTAGGGTCTAAATGAAAGCAGAAAGTTGTCCAAGGAAGAAATGAACCTACAAGTAGCTAATGGAGCAAGAGTTGTTGCTTTAACTATAGGAACTTAATATATTTCTTTACCAAGTGGAATTGTATTAATGTTAGAGAAAAGTTACTATGTTCCAACTTTTACCAAGAACATAATTTCAGTGTTGTGTTTAAATGCTAGGGGATTTGTTTTTTAGTTTAAGAAAAAATCTTGTTCATTTTATTTGAATGATATATTTTATGGTGAAGGAACATTGGTCAATGGTCGTTATGTTCTTAATACTAGTACACCTATTAATTGCATTAAAGGTAAGAAATAGAAAATGTGTGATTCAAATTTAACATACCTTCGGCATTGTAGACTTTGTAATCCCTAAGTTTTTCATAAATAGAATTAAAGTAAGAATTTTTGTGTTTCATTGTGTATGTGGTATTATTTGTTATTAAAGTAAAATGTAAGTATAATAGTTTTTATAAATCAATTTAGTAAGAGTAGAAATTTAAAATCATCAATGGATTTGATTGGAGAAAATTGTTAGTTACGTATTTCTTATTTCTTTTAGAGAATTGAGTTTTGTAAAAATAAATTCTAAATTACCTATAGTATTGAGATAAGTTCTTATAAGAGATATTTTGATAAATATTAATTTATAAGTTATTATGTTACTAAACTTTGTTTTAAGTTAGAATATTTAATAATTCTATTGATAGAAATATATGTGTGTTAAATGAGTTGTTTTGATCTCTTAATGGTTGCAATTTAAAGCTTGAAGACCACCACAACTCCCACACACACACACACACACACACACATACACCACACACACACACACTTGATTAAGTTGAAAAAGCCTCAAAAGTCAAATATGAATTTATATATATGCACGTGTTTATCTTTTAAAGAGGCAAAAATTTTCCTCTTCCTTGCCCTCTCCTCTCTTTCAAAACCGATGGGTACACCCACACACACACCACACATCAACTTCAATTTCTTCTTTTTAAATTGTCAAGGAAAGCAGGACAAGCTTCCATCTTCAAAACTAAGCAAGTTTAAGTAAGTGTTTCTTGTTTTATTCTTATTATTTGCTTGTTTAAGTAGTTATAGGTTAAGAGTTGTTGTTGGTTAATGGCTGATTTTGGAAGTTCATTAGTTTGATTATGAGTTTTAGTTATTGATATATGAAGTAAGTTGATAGAAAAGTGGAGTTGAAGTTTCAATGGTTGAAGTGAATGGTTGGATTAATAGTTGGAGTTTGATGTGGTTTTAGAGATGAGTTAGAGGATTTGAAGGAGTGGATGGTAAATTTGAGTCTTGTATCATGATATACAAGTAGAGCTGGGCAAAAAGGCTAATGGGCCGGGCTAAGTCCGGCCCATTTTGTCCCGCGGGCTAAACGAGCCAAGAAATCTTAGCCTGTTTAATAAATGGGCCAGAATTTCTTGACCCTAGCCCGATCCTCTTTAGCCCATGGGTTAAATGGGCCGGCCTCTTATTTTCATTTTTTTTTATTTGTAGTTGACGTTTTAACCTTGATCTTAAAATCCTTATTAGTTATTACCATATGCACCATTATAAGTATAAGTAGAATATTTGTTGGTGTTTGCTGCATCTTAGTATTTATCAATGTCAAAAAAATAATTCTGTACTGGTTGATGATTGTGTTAATTTGGTTAGGACTTGGGAATATTTATTCAAAATGAAAAAAAATTACCTGTTGTATGTAAATCAATGATAACGTATGGCCATATTGAAAAGGAAATTTGTCTTACTGTATCAACAATTAAAAATAAAGGAAAATTGGGTAAATAAAAACATATAGGAAAAGTGTGTACTCCAGAGTCCAAACTCCAGTAGTGTTAGTGTCATAGTGTGTGTTACTGTGAAAACGGAAAAAAAGATAACAATTAAAAAATTTGTTTCAATATTTTTTTTTTCAAATTCAATTAGTTAGTTTTATTTTTTTTTTTGTTTTGAATTTTTTTCAATATTTTTAAGTTTTAATTTTCAATTTTTTTATTTAGTTAGCGGGCCAGCCCTCTTTGGCCCTCGGGTTAAATGGGCCAGGCTTTTTTAGCCCGCTTTTAAACAGGCTAAAAAATGCTAGCCCTAACCCCTTTTTTTTTAATGGGTAAATGGGCCAGCCCATGGGCCATGACCCGTTTGTACAGCTTTATATACAAGTGTTTTGGATGAAAACAAGACAATTGGAATGGATTAAAGTGTGTATAAATTGCATGAAGTATGTGTGAATTCGCTATAGAAGTACCACGGCCCGTAGTGGAGGGCGTGGTGATTTCGAAATAGTGAAATTTAGGCCACCATGGGTCGTAGTGAGGGGTATGGTGAGTTCTATTTTCGTTCACCCTGCCACCATGGGGTGGTAGCAAGGGGCGTGGTGGCTACCAGTCATTATTTTGCTCCTTAGCATAGGGCATGGTAGGGGGCATGGCAACTTCGAAGTGTTTCTTTGTCTCTTTTAGCTTTAGAATTTTACTTAATCCTTCTTATCTTTGTTAAGTAGATAGTAATACAAACTTTTCTATCTTATAGGAATCCTAGATCACGAGTTGGATTTCCCGTTGGACTATTTCGATGATTAAGGAGCATGCACGGGTAAGTAACTTGAATTGTAGCACTTTGTTTGTGCTTGTAAGTAGTGGAATATAGTTTAATTGTAACTATAAGGAATCAATTGCATGGGGATGAGAATTATTACATGGTATGTAATGTATGTTTGAATTGCAATTCTTAATAATTGAAGTGACAACCACTTGTTTGACATTAATATCTAGTTGTCTCATTGAGTGTTTGAAGTTGATATGATCACTTGATAATATGAAACTAAGTTTAATAGACTTCTGATATTAATATGACATGCATTTCATAACATCATATTGCATTAGCATGGTATTCTTGTCACGTATTAACAAATTCTATTATGTGGTAATGCTTGTTGGGACCAGTGAGTCTACTTGTAGGTTACCATAGGGTTAACAACTTTGTAGAAACTAAACAGGCTTCGAAGGAGGTCGTCTGTGTCGGAGTTAGCTTAAAAGTGTTAATACTTAGTGATATTTCTCAAGTTTTATGACAAGTGGAAGTTCTATTTTGAAAACGAAAATGATTCTCTAAAAGACTACTCGTGTCCTGTGGGGCTCTGGTAGAGACTATTCCCCCAAGAGGGTTAGATGAAGAGAAAATCCTTCTACTTGGTGTTGAGTTTTCTCATGGGCATGAATTACTGAAATTATCCTTTAACCCCTAAGGAGGGCGTAAATCCCCATAGGTTTGCATTACGGTTATTCAAACCGCATTTATTGCATATGATTAATCCATGCATTGCAGATGATTGCTAATTCTACTTGTTTGATCTTAATGTTTTTGTTAAGATTTTGTTATTCGCTGAGCTTTATGTGCTCACACTCTCTTAAACTATTAAATTACAAGGTTTTAAGCAGGTAGACCAAACCAAGCTGAAGTATGGGAGTTAGACTTTTTGGACCATGTGTTTTGTTAAGGCGAAGACCATATATGTAATAGAGACTAGTTATGGTTGTAATAGCTTAAGTTAAGTTTGTTTATCTTTATAGCTTTTGTGGATATGGGGTTCAATTCAAACCCTATAGACCTTGGTTTGTAAAGTTTTTATGAAGTTTTTTATTTGTTTATATGTCCCTTTGTGGTTATATATATATGTATGCAATATCCTTCTCACTCAAACAACTTTCGATCCTATTTTCATTGTCCAGTCCAATTGGGGAACATTAGTTGTATAGTGTTTTTGTAACTTTTTGAAGGCCTCGGTTAGTTATATGGCTTACTATTACCACTAGAATACCCTATAGGGGTGTAACAGACTTGGCCATGTAAACAAGAAACACTTGGCTATACTTCATTCTAAAGCGTATTTGGATTCATTTAATTTTGAATCTACAGATACATGTGAAGCATGTTTACAAGGTAAAATGGCTAAGAAACCTTATACAAAGAAAAGTGAAAGAGCAAAGGAATTATTAGAACTCATAAACAATGATATGTGTGGGCTACTATCGATTTAAGCTAGAGGTAGATTTTCTTACTTCGTAACTTTTACTAATGATTTGAGTAGATATAGATATATCTACTTGATGATGCACAAGTCATAGGCTTTGGAAAATTCAAAGAATTTAAAAGTGAGGTAGAAAATCAATTTGGCAAGAAGATAAAAACACTTCAAAGTGATAGAGGTGGAGAATTTCTTAGTCAATAATTCATTGATTATCTAAAGAAGTGTGGAATAATTTCATAGTTAACACCTCCTGGAACATAAGAATGGAATGGTGTTTCAAAGAAAGGAAGAATCGCACTCTAATGGACATGGTTAGGTCAATGATGAGTTACGTAAGTCTTCCTCTAACCTTTTGGGGTTATGCATTAGAAACAATAATGTATCACTAAACTTAGTTCCGATTAAGGCAGCAAATAAGACACCATATGAACTATGGTTTGGAAAGAAATCCAACTTGTCTTATTTGAAGGTTTGGGGTTGTGACGCTGATGTAAAGTGTAGATTCTTTGATAAGCTTATAGCAAGATCGATTAAATGCACATTTGTTGGATATCCTAAAGAAACTAATGGATACTACATATATCTTCCAAGTAAACATAAAGTTTTTATTGCTTGATATGCTACATTCTTAAAGAGAGAGCTTATCTCTAAAGAAAGTAGTGAGAGTATAGTAGATTTTAAAGAGATTCAAGATGCCACAAGTGAGTTGGAACACAAGCAATTGGATGTGGAACAAACACATCAAGTATCTATGATACCATAATTAGAAATTGCTCCTAAAACGCAAGAACCACAAAGGTTAACAAGAGTACATTGAGAACCTGAAATATTAAACCTTTTTGTGACACATCAAGATGATGTACTACTCATTGAGAATGATGAGCCATTAATCTACAATGAAGCAATCATTTCACTAGATTCTAAGAAATGGCTTGAATCCATGAAATCCGAGATGGACTCTATGTACACCAACTAAGTATGGATTTGGTGGATACACCAGTCAGGGTAAAACCTACAGGGTGCAAGTGGGTCTTTAAAAAGACATGGATGGAAATGTAAGTACCTATAAAGCAAGGCTAGTAGCAAAGGGTTTTACCCAACATCATGGAATTAACTATGATGAAACCTTTTCACCAGTAACGATGCTTAAGTTCACACGGATCTTGCTTGCAATAGCAGTATACATGGATTGTAAGATCTAACATATGGATGTTAAGACAACTTTTCTAAATGAAAAGTTAAAGGAGGAAGTATATATGGTACATCCTCCTAGGTTTATAACACTAGAGAATGCTAATAAAATCTGTAGGCAGAAAAAGTCCATTAAAGGAATAAAGCAGGCTTCTCGAAGCAAGAATCTAAGATTTTATGAGTCAGTCAAGGAATTTGGCTATCTCAAAAATCTAGAAGAGCCTTGCATTTACAAGAAGGTGAGTGGGAGCGTAATTGTGTTCCTAGTTTTATATGCTGACGACATCCTTATTATTGGAAATGATATACTTACCTTAAAGTCTACTAAGAGTTGATTAAGTAAGCGCTTCTCCATGGAAGACTTAGGAGAAGCAGCCTATATCTTAGGAATTAAGATATACAGAGATAGATCTAGAAGGCTACTTAGACTAAGTCAAAGCATGTACATTGACAAGATATTGAATAGATTCAATATGCAAAACTCCAAGAGAGGATTTTTCCCTATGTCGCATGGTGTACATCTCTCCAAGGAGATGTGTCCAAAAACACAAATAAAGAAGGATAAGATGGACAAAGTACCATATGCTTCGGCAATTGGGTCCATTATGTATACCATGATATGTATGCGGCTAGATATCTCTTAACAAGCTGACCCCGATGAGGGTCACTGAGCTATAGTTAAGCCAATTCTCAAGTACTTGAGAAGAACAAAGGAGTTGTTCCTAGTCTATGGAGGAGATGAGGTACTAGTTATTACAGGATACACTAATGCTACTTTTTGAACTTATCAGGATGATCTAAAATCGTAACAAGGTTATGTGTTTTACTTAAATAGCAGAGTTGTTTGTGGAAGAGCACTAAACAATAAATAGTCGCAGATTCTATAGCAGAGTCTGTGTACGTTACAACTTTTGAAGCAACGAAAGAAGCAATTTAGATAACGAATTTCATCTCTGAGTTAGGAGTGCTTCCTAGCATTGTTGATCTTGTTACTCCATATTGTGATAATAATGCCACTATAGCTCAACTAAGGAACCAAGGTCTCATCAAATGTCTAAACATGTGCTCCAGAAGTATCACATCCTCAGAGAGATTGTTAGAGGGGCGATGTGTTGGTTTGTAGAGCAACAACAAATGAAAATGTCACAAATCCACTCACAAAGGCCTTATCTCAGTAGAAACATGAGACCTATGTGAGGAGCCTAGGACTTAGAGTCTGTAGTTCTTGGCAATAATGCAAGTGGGAGTATTATATTTTGCACACAATAACACAGTTAACAAGAACGAGATTATTAACAAGAGATTTTAGTGGATACTAAGATCACGTCTATAATTATTTAGAATTAGAATTATCTTATTCTAAAATTAATTAATTAATTAATTGGTTGGAAACACATGAATGTTTCATTTATAATTTATTAAATGACAAGTTTTTTCCTTTGACCGTTTCCATAAATTAAGAGCAAGTCAAAAGGTTTTCTTACCAATTATATATATATAGTTTTTTCGTCTTGGTATGAAATAAAGAAAAATTTTATCATTCTAATCCAAGTTATCTAGCAATATAGAGGATTCAAATTAATTCCTGTTACATGTGTGTGGATACCGCAAAAGGGACTATATTTGGAGTCCTCGTGCTGAACACTTTTGAAAGCCATCACCAAAAGGAGACGATATTCAAAATAAAAAGGTATATTTCTTTTACACTTAGTCATCTTGTGATATTATTTTGCATGTCACACTTGGATCTTGCAATAGGTTTTGTAATAAAAAAAAAAAAAAACTTCCACTGCATTGATGATTTTACAAAACCTTACATCAATAACCTCGTGTATTAAAACCAAAAGGACACATGGTCATTTCTTTACTCAACCCCAATTATATAGTTATTAGGAGATGGGAGGGTAATCTTGTTGTAAAGGTTTTCCACTTAAACTCTTCTTGATCGAGTAGATTTTAGGTGGGTATTTAGAGTAAGTATGTAGACTGAGTACGAAATTTTGAAAATCTGCTCTTACAAGTGGGTTAAATATGTGATTTCAATACTCTGTACCCATCTTGGAAACTGTACTCTTCCATATAGAATACAGGTTCTACAATTAAATACCCATCATTATTGAACGTAGAGGCTCTTCTTTGTTATCTTTACTATTTATTTTTTAATAATGTAACAACCCTTTAATTACCCTTAACTGAAAAATATTTTATGTATATCTACGAATAACTAAACTAAAATAGAAATTTTTAATGAATTTTTAGTAAAGTTATTTATTCTTTTACATTTTGCGTTATTATTTTTCCTATTTTGTCCTTTAAAAGAAGCTATCTTCTTATGTTAATACAATTTTGGTATTTACCTCATGGCTACTACTTTTATATTTCTTAATTCTTATGCTATTATTTTAGGTCCACAAATTTTAAATCACCAATATTTATAATCTTGTTGTACATTGAAATGATTTATTGCTAATATAAACCAAAGCAGATAACTACGAGACTATGAATAGAGAAAAAAAATAAATCAAAATTTTCCATTGATATGCATGAGCAATTGGTGATAGATTGATAGCCATGATAATTATGCTACTTTATTATTCTTTCATTTTATATTTTTAATAGATAAATTGTAGCTCTATTTACCAATTGGTAATATTGAAATCAAATAAATTAAAATTAGAGTTCTATAACAATATAATTTTTCATGTTCTTTACCTAAATTTCTTAAAAATTGCTTGAGGAAGTGATATATTTTTAATTATTTTCTTTTTTTTCAATTAACTTGATTAATAATTGTTTAATGATATTTTTCTCCATAGCATAATTGATAAACAAAAAAAAAAAAAAAAGGAACTCATATATATAGCTAATTACACAAATTTTTAATATAAACCCACTTATACATGAGATATAACCTTTTTTTTTTTTCGTGCAATAACACACTAATTAGACATGTGATATAAAATATAATTCTTTTCATTTATCTTTAGCAACATTAATAAATAGTTTATTGTATAATTTTGTTTTCAAATAAATATTTTATGCCATTATAATTTTTTATTTACATTATTCTATATAAATAAGATATGGACATAAATATTTAAGTTGTATAAATAGTCTAAATTTAATATATTTTTTTTCATACACATTGCAAGTGCAATGTTTGCTAATAATTAGGGTAAACAAGTACATGATGGGTAGGGTATAAAGCATAATCCATAACTAATCTTGTAAGATACAAAGTATTAAAATTTCATACTCAAAACCTATTCTATGACACCTTGTACACATCTTGTACCATGTACAATGTAAAACCTATAGGGTATAAAGTACTCTGTGGAACCTGTAAATTTTTTTTTTTAATATCTATATATATATTTTTTATTTCTTTCTAAAACTTCAATTTTATAGTGTTTAATATGGTCTCATGTAATATGTAACACTATCTTATTTTCATATATTCAATATAAGAAATATAAAATGAAATTTGTTAATATCACAAGTTTTATAATATACATAATTTGTTTATATGTGAGAGCTGAAACATATAATTAATACTTGAGGTACTTGCTTATGTGATCTAATATATATATTTAATATATATAACTTGGAGCAAATATCAAAATTGAGCTACTTTTATATTAATTGTTCTTAAAAGGCAAACATTTCTATATAATTTAGGAGTTTAGTTACATACTTATCCGTAGTTCTTCTAAAATAAAAAGAATAAGTCATTGTCACCCTCCAAGGAGTACCCTAAATATGGCAGTCGGCCGTACACAATACTAAAGCCTAAGAATGACTACCTTAGTCACACAAAGGCTTTCATATCATGTACAAGGCATACATCACAACCAAGGAAAAGCATCGGAGTAGCGCAATTTATATTGATAACGATTCAGTAACAAGGTAAGAAGAATACTTAATAAAACATAAACATGGTTTATTACAAATCTTAGGGGCATACCCTCGCTATTGTCTTTAAGTTTATATAAATACATTTCTTAGTAATCACCAAAATACTAACATACATTGCATATGAGGAAATTACAAAATAACTTTATCTTATGTTCCCATTGCTTCCATAAGAGTTTAAGATCTTTAAGATTCATCAATGATTTCCTTAATGTCATGATCTTCGAATAAAGCCACGGCTATACCTGTTTCAACAAAAATCTATGGGGGTATAAGCTTATAACTAGCTTAGTGAGATTTTCCCTTTCATTTGAACCGTGATATTAAACAAGTTTATTTAATTTTTATACATATGCTATGCAATAATCACATGATTACATAAATATGTACAGTTATCTGGAAACCATATATAGAACGGATTTACCCCTCCGTATCGAAAGTTAGGGAATTGTTGATGACGATCCTCTTGACCTTCTACTACTAGTCCCTAGGCCCTCGCCCAAAACGTTCTGTTAGCACAACTCCGAACTTAGAGTCACATTCTTCAAGCGATGTGGATTCTCTAGGAAGGAGCATGGCTCATGTCCCAACACGATAGCTGCCCATCCAACTCTATCCGTACGAGTAGAAGCCTTACAAAAGAAAATGTGACCCTACGGATGCTATGCATGATCGCTTTATTTTTCTTTAGCTAAACCTTATTAAGGTTTCTTTTGGGCGATCAAACAATTTAGCAAACAATAAGTAATTATACATGTAAGTAGACAAAATACTTAAAAAGACAATTCGAAATTGCGATATTCTTAATTCTCATTGCATCACATAAGCATAGAATCACACACACACACATATATCCATGAATTCCTCATACATATCCATTTTTATCATTTATTAGTATACTAATGCCACTATTTTATGAGCATAAGCAAGGTAATGAAATGAAAGGAAAAACTTACTCGTCCATTTCACAATATTCTTAGTCGTAGTAATCTTTAGGGAGGGAAATTCCATATTCCTCCTCACCTAGACAAAAGAAATACCCATGATGAGTATTTTCACAGAAGTTCTACTTAAACTCTCTAATTCTATTTCACTATGCTCGTCAAAAATCGTGTAGAATGAAATTTCAAGTTAAAATGGCCATAACTTGCTCATTTTAACTCAAACTTTTGCATATTATATCATTTTCTACCTACTCAAAAAGTCCTATCTATTTCTAAGGTTATTTTTATCATTAAAAGCCATTTGGGTTTGAAAAAGAAGGGTACAAAATCACTATGAAATTATAAGTCCTAAAAACGCAACTTTTCAAATTTTTCTTCGTCTAAAAATTCATGAGCAAAAATATCGATATTTATATGATTTAAAATATTTGGAATATATATATAAACTCATATTGTATACAAAGTTTTAATGGTGTTGTATCAACGATTACTTTTCATAAAACAACTTGTCTTGTGGTGGTGAAAACTTGAACTTTAACAATTTCCTCTTCAAGTGTTTTGAAAGAACTTTATAAATTCTTAGGTTATTATAAATGAGTATATTCTTACAAATAAATTAATTTTTCTAAACTTTGATCTTTTAGGATATCTACAAATTTTATCTGTAGTGGTAAAAATGAAGTTTCCAAAATTTCTCATAAGTTGTTGATGTTTTCTAAAAATTTAAGTTGTATTACGTATATTTTTCCTTTTTAAATGGTTTTGATTGAAAATTATAAGTAAGTGTATTCTTCTTATATTTTATTTCCTAACTTCTTTAAACATAAATTTTTCTTTCTAAAAACTTGGTCTTTTAATTTTTCTACAAAATTTTTACTTAGAAGAAACAATTTCAATATTGTCTTAAGTTGCTAATAATATCTATTATTTTTTAGCTTATCATGTTCATGTTTATATTCTTCTATTTCTCTAAAAATGAGTTTATCCTTTAGAACATTGGCAAACTTTTATTTCTCTAAATGGATTTATAAACTAGTGAGTGATTTTGTCTTAACTTGGAAAACTAGTCTAGTTCTTAGTTTTTATTATGGAGTAAAAAAAAAAAATCCTATAATTAAGCTTTTATGAAAAATTTGGATATCAAAGAGTTATTAACACTAAGTTTTAATAAACTTCATGTTACTCATCATAAAAAGATAGTGTTTATTTTCTTAGTTAATTTCTTGATAAAATCATCTTTATTGTCATTTAATAAAATTAATGATGAGTTCAAAAAAAAAGTTGTTAAAATAATTTTCCTACGTGTTTGATGACAAAATCTTTATTTAGTGGCAAGGTTATATATTAAAAGAGTTTGATTTCATTTTATTAAAGAAAATTCCTCTTTATTTTTGTTGAGACAATATCATTATAATGATACATGCGTATGATTATGTAGCACGGAAAAGATGAAAATATCACATAATAATATAGGAAAAATTATAATGAAGCAATAATAAGTAAAATAATAAGATCAAGTATTGGAAAACTTAACTTCATCAATGTATCCCTGTCAAGTATAACGAGCATTAGCTTCATCAAGGCTTCTTGGAACTAAGAATAGACTAGTCCTAAAAGAAAAGAAAAGAAAAGAAAAGAAAAATCATAATAATAAGAACAATAATAATAAGAGCATGTTAGCAAGAAGTTAGTGAGTAATTTAAGCTCTAAAAAATATAAATATAGATATAGATATACATAATAATATATAAAAAGTTAGATTAGGAGCATAATAACAATAATAACAACATAATATCATAATAATAACAAAATAACATAATCGGAATTCTTGGCATATGCAAGAACAAAACATGATTGCTTACATAACTCACATGGGCCTTAAGAAACAACACCATGGTTATGTTAAGTTACATGATATGGAAAAAATAGATATAGAAAATCTTTACCTAAGGTGTATATTTGTTGAATATAGAAAGTGATGGTTTATAAGAATATGTGAGTAGTGATAGGTGGGAGATGATCTTTGTGTAGAGGAAAGAAAGTTGGAAAGAGAATTTTGGGAGAGAAAATTTGGAGAGAGAAGTTGAGAAATGATCTTGGTAGAGTTTTATTATGTGTATGAGATGTGTGTAAAAAATGAAGAAGGGAGGGGGTATTTATAGGAAAAGTTAGAAGAAAATTGTAGTTAATTAAATAAATGAAAAAGAAAAAAATTGATGGCATTAAAGAAAAGAGTAATTAAAATTAATTTTAGAAGAAAAGTATAAGAAAAGTTTATTAATATGTGGTGTAGAATTTTTATGGGAAAAAAATTATAAGAAATAGATATATAGGCTGTAAGAATAGGTGGTACCAAAAAGTAGAGATAGATAAATAGTTATGAATAGTGTAGAATAGGACAATGAATAGTAAACAAGACTAATAAATTACCAATAGTAAAGAAAATACGCTTAAAAATGTGATATCTGATTTTTATAGTTTTCGAAAAAATTATAAAACTGATATTTTTGAAATACTTGTATTATTATGAATCTAACGGTGTCATCAGAATATTTTTACTATTTCGAGCCCCAGGACACACTTTTTTAAGAACAGATCTCATTCAGGTTTGAAACACTAAAAATTAACGAATCTTATATTTTTAAGTTTCCCTATATTATTACGAACTATTATCCATAATTATCTCAATTCTATTGCTTAGGGTTTATGAATGCGAGATTGTCGGATTTAAACACTAGGATTTATTGTAGACTTTGTTGACTTTTACAGTTCCGGTTTTTTATTTATTTGTAAGATCATAAAATTTTTTAGGTTTTTGACCGTGTTATATTTTTTGTTCAAAATTTTTGTTTTATTTTATTTTTTTGTGACTTGTTTAATATTTTTCAGTTCCCGAGAATATTTGACCGAGTCTAGGATTATAAGTTGACTCCATTTGACTTTTAGTGGTAATTGAAATTTTTTTTATTCTAGAATTCAACGAAGGATTTAAGGTTTTAGTATTTTTTTCATCGAGTGTTATCTGGATATATCATCTTGATTTACGTGTTAGGGATTAGATAGCTGATTTGGTTAGTGTACGAATATTGAATCAAACGATTGTTGGATTTTCCATTTGGTTTTGAGGGTCCTCTTTCCTCAAGGTTAAGAATTTTCGTATTTGATCTTATTTAGAATTCTATTTTAACTTGGGTTGGTTTTTAGGATTTTGGTTTCGGTATTTAACTTTAGGATTATTTTCTAAGAGTTATGAAAAAAATCAGGGATTTACAGTCCTTTCAAAATAAATTAGAGTAAATTACATTAGAAGATCACCACCTTTGGGGGTGAGTTCATTTTAGGTTACAACATTTCTAAAAGTTCAAAAGAGGTCACAACATTTAGTGAATAAGTTCTTTTTAGGTCATAATGTTTTGAGTGGTTCAAAAAGTGGTTACAACATTTAGAAAAATAAGTCAATTAAGGTCACCATTGACACGTGTCAACAAGAGAAATATTTAATTAAAACTTGAAAAATTCTTCTTTTAAGGCACCATTAGCATGTATTGATAGGGAAAATATTTAATTAAATCTCATCAGACACTTTTGCAAACGTTGTGACCTCTTTTGAACTTTTCAAAACTTTAATTGTGACCTTCCGATGTAATTTACTCAAATAAAATAGTACAAATCATATTGACATAAAGATTTCTAAAGTTAATTTATAAATAATAATCTTTAGTATAAGTGATCGCAATATTAAAAATGGAGTATTATTTTTTTCCTTATACATTGACATTATTATATAATATTTATCACGGTAGATACATAATACCATAGAACATGTACCTTCCATAACAAAATACAATAGAATGTAGGTTTCAAGGTGAGTACAAACTATAAGGACCTCATACTCTTATCATTTGAGAGCAGGTCTAGAAAATGTATATGATAAGTATGTAAAGACCTTTATTATATGCATTAATTTGATATTATATTATCAGAATTTTATGTGATTTGTTAATGAAAAGGAATTTATTCGGTTAAATTGTTAATTCTAGGAATAAAAGAAGATAATGATCCTAATGAAGACATTAAGATGAGTTAAGGAAATGTCAATGAAGAAATTGGATAAAGTAGAGATTTCATAACATGCATGACTTTTTTGTGCACATGTTGTACATAACGCTAGTGTAGGATACAAAATTTGACCAGCAAGTGATTTTGTAGTGCACAATGAGCTACACAAGTCGTGTATCATGCATGTGTAGAAGCTGGAAAACGATCAGAACGTTTTTGAACTTGTATGGGCTCCCTGTACAGGCTGTGATCAAGGCCGTGCATAATCATTTTGGGCAAAAATCATGAGTTTTCATCCTGCACGGCCATGCAAGATGGTTGTGTAACACTTCTTTCATCCTTATCTATAATAGCCACCTTTTCTCGTCATTTATGATATGCATCTTCATTCCAATGAACCTTAGAGAGAAAAATAAGTACTTTAGAGTGGAGAAATGCAAGAGCTCATCCAAGATCACAAGACATCGATTCAAGGGGGTTTTCATCATGATTTCTTCCTATTTTTCTATATATTACTATTGTAAATCTTTATCTATCAAAAAAAGATCTCTATACCATATATCTTGAGAAACCTTAACCCTAATGTAAAGATTTGATTATTTTGTTAATGAAAGTTTATTTATTCTTGAATCTATTCATGTATGCGTATTGTTCTTTAATTTAATATGTGTGCAGTATTAGATCAATGCATGATTCTTGTTAATTAGGTCGAAAGATTGATAGATGAGATAGATCTAGCTTGAATAGAGAATGTAGATCTAGACATAGACTACATAAACATTCTACATAAAAATTTAATCTTTGCTAGGAATCTTGAACTATAATGCAATTATATGTACAGTTAATGATGAAAAACATTTTCATTAATTGCATAGGGTTAGAAATTAATATTCTTAAAAGAGATGTTAATTAAATATAGAGTTCTTGCAGTTCAAGAAGGCAAATGAACCATTAATAATCTTGTATAAGGAATGACTTATAAGGTTAGTGGTGAGTCAAGATTAAGGGTGTCATGCCCCAAGGGTACCATAAACGGAACAGTCCGCCGCATACTAAATAAGATGTAGGAATCACTATCACAGTTATTCAAAAGTCTTATATTAGATGTAAGGTGTTGCTTTACGATAATAGGATAGATATGCAATTGGAGATATATAGCTTAACTTAATAGGATAAGCATAAAAATATAAATAACAGATATCTCAGGATCCTTTACAAAATATTAAGGGACATTCCCCCGCAAAACAATAAACAATCCCGGTATTAGCTTTTAATAACAACCTAAGCGTTTAAGGTTTCCTATGGAAGTCTATACAAAACTACACATAAACTTCTAGGGAAAACTCCTAACTTTGCATTACTTGGAATGGCCAAGTCTAGGGACGCAACCATAGGTACAAGAACTGCATTAAAAAGAAACTATGAGGGGTATAAGCTATGCTAGCTTAGTGAGTAAGTACTTCCAGAATACACATATCCCACAATTTACATTCATACATACAAACAAGTTGGTTTAATTATCCATATGAAATGCATCAACCACATGGGCAAACAAGACATATGATCAATTAGAAATCAAATATTGAATGGATTTATGCACTCTATTTGGGGTTAGCAGATTAATGAATCCTGCAGTACTACTTTGAATTACTGTTCCATTGTATGGCTCATGGGCAACCCATCCTATTCACACTGTCTATGGATCATAGAGAACCAACCATGATTAAATGCATCATCCCCATCGTGAAGTGATTATGTCCATATTACTTGTTGGTTCGAATAATCATTAATTCAACTTCATAGGTAACTAATCAATTAGCAGACACTCATAATCATGGCATATAATCACATTGATTTATCACCCGATTTTGATATTCTTAGCACATTTTTCTCAACACATCAAAATAGCATATATAATTCCCTATTTACCCATCATGCATTTCAATTTTTATCTTTGCCTACCAACCTAGTGCAATGATAATTTACAAGCACAATACGGAATAGTAAGTTGGAAGTATGACTCACTCGGCCATAGACTCCAGTGTCTAGTTGTAATAATCCGATAGCAAGAATTCTTTTGATTCAAAGTCACCTAAACAAAAGAAATACCCAAATGATAATTTCAAACCATAAATAATTCCAATTTATTGAAAAAAAAATCTTTTAAGTTCGTAATTTTCGTGGTAAATGGAAATTCTAACTTAAAACGGCCATAACTTGGTCGTTTTAACTCAGAATTTCGCAAATAAGCTATCTGTTTCTATCTACTTTGAAAGATCTGTCTATTTATGATGTTATTCCTAAGTTTTGAAAACTTTTAGGTCTTGGAATGCTCAAATCAGATCTGGTCAGTAGCTAAAATTTGCATTTCCAAAATTGTTTTGTGAAATTTGCATTCTTTCTACCAAGTATTATATGTGCATGTAATATCTATAAGTTATTATCATGAATGACACGATATGAGATATCTATATGTATATCCTTAATGATTTTTGGTTAAAAAGAATTTTTGGAAAACCTTTACTTTGCAAAACCTCAAGAACAGTTGGTTGAGAAAAACTAGCTTTATCTCTTTGAAAATCATCCATATTTTTACTAAGGTAAAGCCTTATTAACCTATATGCCTAATACCTTTATTATCTTAATAAAATTCTTCATTTAGGGGTTAGAAAATAGATGTTTCAATAAGGGTTTCGCCTAGTTACGAATTTTACAAATTTTTAAGGAATGAGAATATTGTTTGATCCATGTTTTGAAACCTTTCATTTGTTTTAGGATTATACTTTGATAAAATCCATTTATTCTTATCAAAATTAAGTATTTATTACATCTATTCCCTAAAGCTTCTAGTTTTCTATTAAAATCCTCATCTTGACATTTGGAAATAGGTGTTTAAATGGGGCTCAATTCTAGATCCGAAATTTTGAAATTTGTGTTTGAGATTATTTCTTGTGTAAAACTCATTTAATCTTTCTAAAATCAAGTCCTAACCAAACCTACTTCCTAAGGCTTCCATTTCTTTAATAAAGCTCTTGTTTTAGGGTTGGAAAATAGGTATTTACTTGGCATTCCACTATAGTTACGAATTTCAAGGTTTTCTTGGGGTTGAAACAAGTTCTAACTTATCTTTTATAACCTTTTTCTTATTTTGAAAATTTCTCTTAATAAAACTAAGCTCAACTCATAAAAATCATTCCTTTATGATACCTATCCCATAAGCTCTTCATTTTAAATGTAAGATTTTCATTTTGGAGTTGGAAAATAGGTTTTCTAAATAGGTTTCTTTTTCCATCCGAATTTTCAAAAATCATTTTTGTTGAAACTAAAATAGATCTTGGACTTTTTAACATATTTTTATTATTATCATGCTACTACAAGTCTTTTATGCACATAAGCCAAAAATCTATGTCATTTGTGTACTCAAAACACATAGATCTACTATATTATTCATGTCATGGACACAAATGCAACATAAACACTATGTAGATGAGTTTAATGAAAGAGTATATGTACAAAATATCCATAAGAACAACATAAAGAAATAATAGAGCAAAATAATAGCAAAACAACTTAAATAACAAGATTCACAACATTGTGATGGCAAGAATATCATGGTTAAGTGTTTCCACATCCCTAGCATAATGCTCATGGGGATTTTTGGTGGAATCACACATGTATGATATTGCCATTACATATTTTATTGTGATAGAGTTTAGATCTATTACCTATTTAGTGTTTGGAGAAAGAAAAACTCGAAGAAAAAAAATATTTTGTGTATGTGTGTATGTGTTGGGGGGAGGGGAGCTCACGGCAACACAAGAGGGGAAAGAGGAGAGAACAAAAATTTCAAAAGTTTGATCTTCTTGTGAAAAGAAGGAAAGTGAAAAGTGAAAGGCATAAGAGTGTTTATATAGGAAATGGAATTAGGGTTTTCTTGGATTAATTAATGAAGAAAAATTAAAACAAATGGAAGAGAGGACAAGGGGAGGGGGCCCGGTTTGGGTTAAGGGAGAGAGAGAGAGATGTTTGATTTATTTTGCGTAACAAAATTCAAATTTAAAAAGTAATTTAAGTAATAAAATGTATTGGAAAAGTAAATTTGTAAGGAAAATGATGTAAGATTGTAAGAATAAGTTGTAAGGATGTAAGAATAGAGTATAGGTGGTTGTACTTGTGAATAGTGTGATTAAAAATCAAAAAGTAGATTAGATAATTAAATTACCGGTAGTAATAAAAATACGATAAAATGCTATAACTATAATTTTTATAAACAGAAAAATTCTTATAATTATTTTTGAGTTCCTTATTAAATTTCGGTTCTAAAGTGTCCTATATAATATTTTTATTTTCGAGTCCCGGGGACCAGTTTTCAAGAACAAATCCCGATCGGGTTTGAAACGAATGAATTTCAGTGGAATCTAATCTTTTTATGTTTTGATATATTATTTAGAGCTATATTCTAGAGTTAATCCATTTTTATTATTCCAGGGTTTTGTTCTCGGTATTGCCGGACTTAGGGTTTCTAGGTCCAAACTAGCCCTAGGATATTCTTTTAGGGTTTTGGTTTCCGGTTCCGATCTCCGAAACCAAATTCGGCTTGCTAAGAAAACAAGGGCTTACAAGGGCATGTTTTGTGATTGATATTTTTATACACATGACTCTCATATTGCTATGGTTGGTTAATTAATTAATTTAGACATATCATTATCATTCGAACTATATCAGCTAGATAATAAAACTAAGGTAATTACTAGTAGTTACAGGTGCTAATGGAATGATCCTTGTGCTTACACCCATACTACAATTGAGAGGTGCACTTGCCTAGGGATTACTCACAAAGTAAGAATAGAGTTTGTAAATTTGGGTTGATTGATTGCAATTGGTCAAACACATCGTTACCTGCACCCTATCATGTGATTCTTAAGATTCACCCAGACCTTATCTAATGGATAAGTATTGGTAAGTAATCCTATATGACTGGGTTACTCACTCATCCCTACTACTAATAATAAAACATTGTTGAGTCTTTTTGAGGCACAATAAAGAAGTATATGGGAACTTTTTTTTACATTTTAATAATATTGAAAAAATTAATAATGTGTTTTCATTGATCAATTGATTTTCATATATTAGCTCTATTTTATTTCTACTATTAAAATTGACATAACATTATCAACAAATTAAAAAATAAATAATAGAATTATAAATGTTTTATTTTTTTACAAAAGAAGAGCTTAATCATTTATTGAAAACCTTAGATACATCGTTGTTGCTTACTTAAAGCACTCCGTTAATTCTCGTATCATTGTTTCTTTGCTTCTTACTATCTTCTTATCTTCTTGATTTCAGATTATGATCTCAAAGTTGTAAACCCTTTAAATTTCGATTAATTTTTTTAAAGCTTAATCTTAGAATTAAAAGTGAATCGAAAACCTTAAAGGTCAATAAAAGACTAGTACAAACCCTAGAATTTAGATTCAACATTCCCGTATTCTTTAGCCTTAGAAAATGAAGTTGAAATAATTAGTGATAATAGTTCGTAATAATATAAGGAAACGTAAAAATATCATATTCGCAAATTTTGAGTGTTCTTTGGACCCAAACAGATTCGTTCTTGAAAAACGTGTCTCGAGGCTCGGAATAGTAAAAATATTCCGATAACACTGTTAGGACTAATTTAATATAATGATTCCAAAGATATCAGTTTCGTAATTTTTCAGTAACTAAAAATAACATATATCTCAATTATACCCGTATTTTCTTACTACCGGTAGTTTACTAGTCACATCTACTTTACATTACACTATTCATTTAACTTTACTTTTTTTCTAACACCTACTCTTACACTCTATACACCTATCATCTTTACTTTTTATCTTTCTCATGACTTTATATCACATCTACCTTACATATTATTTCTTTTACTACATAAAATTACAAAAAATTAAATCTCTCTCATCTTTTTCAAGTGGTCGGTGCCTCCCCTCCCCCACCACTCCCTCTTTCTTTTTTTTTTTTCAATTTAAATCACTCAAAATTCACTCTCATATTTTCCTATACTAAACCCCCCTCCTCTTTTAATTCATTCACATATTTACTACCCATAAATTCTCTACCAAAACTCTCTCAAAATTTTCCTCTCAAACACGTTCCCAAAAACTCCCCAAAAGTTCTTTTTAAAATCTCCTCTACTCATACTAACACTACCACCACTCTTACCTTAGGTAAGAAATCTTTTTCAATCTTTCTTACCATGTATTGCTTACATAACCATGGTATGAGTTTCCTAAACTAATTGTTATGGAAGCTACACTATGTTCATGTATTGTTCTTGTTTATGAACTTCCATATTTATATTTTTTTTATGATGATTTTATATCTTATTGTTGATATTATGCTAACTTCTTATATATATATCTAACTAAATATAATTATGTATCTATATATATATAATATATTCTTTAGAGCATATAAGCTCACTTGTGATTTATTTACTTCTATGCAAAGCAATTTATTTATTTTCTTTCTTTGCAATTTATTTACTTCATGTTGTTTTAAGACTATCTCTAGTCTTAGATTTGTCCACATCAAGTCAAAATAACTTTTTCTTTCTTTTCTTTATTCTTTTTAGGACTAGTCTAGTCCCGGGATACTTTGATGAAGCAAAGATTCCCAATACTTGATATTTCTATTAACTTGCTTATTATATTACTTATTATGTTTTTCTTATGTTTTCGTATTTTCATGATTTCATATTCATGATCATACATGAACATATTGATTTTTGTCTCAACAAAATAAAAAAGGAAATGTTTTCTTAAATAAAAAGATAGAAGTTCTTTTCCAAAATAAATTTTTTCATGTAAGAAATGATTTTTCATAAAGACTTAGGAATTTATCTTAGCAAATCTTTTCCAAAAATCTAGAGGAGTTCATCATAAGTTTTTTGTAACCAAAGAACATAGGAATTTTAAGATAATATATAGAGTAGATATTTCATACATACACTTTACAAAACCATAAAATAGAAAAAGTTTCTTTAAAAATTAAAATTTCAAGTTATTATTTAACAAAAGTTTTACTAAACTTCATTTAAGAAAGTTTCACCAATACTTAAGAATATAAAGGAATAAATTAGTTCGATAAAACACCAAGAAAGTTTCTTTCATAAGGATAAAATGATCTTAAAGAATAAAATTAGTAAACAACTTAGGAAATCATCTTAAGTAAATGAGATAAACTTTAGGAAATGTTAAGAAAATGTAAAGCTTGATAGATTTTAACTACTCTCAAATAGTATTTAGAAACTACTTTCCCAATCTCTAGAAATTAAGTTATAAGAAACTTAGAAAGACAAAAATCATCCTTTTGAAATATGAAAGGCTAAGGAAATAGAATTTAAAAAGGGAAAATACTCACTTAAAATAATTTAAGAAATTTTCCGACAAGGAAAGTAAGAAATTTTCAAGTGTTCCAAATTTCTAGAAAACATTGATTTACAAAAATCATAATTGAGACAACTTCATTAAATTCATGCTTATAATATGAGTCAATATATATATATATATATGTATTCTAAAGGTTTTTCCAACTATGATATTTTGCTACAAGTATTTTAGATAAGGAAAAGTTTGCAAAAAATTAAGTTTGAAAACTAGAATTTGTGGTGAATATATACCCTACGTTTTGAGACCCAACGAATTTTTATGATAAGAATAACCTTAGAAACGGATAGATCTTTTCGAGTAAGTATGAAAACGGTATATTATATGCGAAATTCCGAGTTAAAATAAGCAATTATGGCCATTTTAAGCTATAATTTCCACATATATGAATTTTACCACAACTAGAAAATAGAGTTAGGAGTTTTAATTAGAAATTCTGATATTATTTAGCTATACTACCCTGAGGACTATTTCGACTGAGGGAGTGTCGTCATGGCCGAGTGAATCTACTTCCCTTATTTTTCATGCTTATGTTTGTGCTTATAATTTAGTTGCACTAGACTTAAGGAAAGATAAAGTTGTATGTGTTAATAACATGTTGAAAGAATATTAAGCATATTGAGACACAAAATGCTTGTAATAAATTGTATGTTTATTAGCACGTTGAAGTGAAATTGGTTGATCGCTTGCAAGAAATTGAAATATAATGGCTAGGCTCTAAATAAAAGTTTATGCATGCACTTCATATGTTGAGTCACATTGCATTTGCTATTATACAATTGGTAGGACAAGTGTATGATAGTTGTAGTGGGCATAACCGGTGTATTATGTATGTGGCGAGTAGGAGCCGGTAAAAACTACATAAATTGATGGCTAGTAGGAGCTGGTAATAACGATATGTTTTTTATGGTGAATAAGAGTCGGTAAGATCTATAAAAATGGTTTTTAAAAGAAGTAATGGCCGTGATGGGCTGGAATACCTAACTCTGAATGAAGAGTGTAATTCATTCAACATATGATTCCCAGAAAATCATATGTCTTGTATGCCCACGTGCTTATTGCATTACATTTGCTTGTCTAATAAACTTAGTTGTTATTTTGTTTCAAGTATGGTTACTGGGATTATACTCACTAAGCATGTAAGCTTACACCTCTATAGACATTTGTATTCACAGGAACACCTGTTTTTGTACCCGAGTCTCCTCTTATCTGCATAAGTTTTCTTTTTAGAGCTTTTAAAGGAAATCTACTTGAAGGGTTAGACTAGAATTCTTTTACAATCTTTTTGATGTAGTATTTAAATTATTGTAAAGACTATTAAGTATTTCGATCCTTGGAGTTTTAGCAAGGGTATGCCCCTAAGAATCATATATTAGACCTTTAATTGTTATTATTATGATCTATTTTATTTCTAGATTCTTGTATGTTCATTATTACTTGCCTAGACAACACTTCCCAAAAGCGTCTCCTATTACCGTGTTAGACGTCTTACATGTAATACCAAGACTTTCGCATGATTAAGGTAGTCATTATTAAGTCTTGATATTATATGTAGCGGACTGCCACGTTTAGCGTACCCTTCAAGACGTGACAATACTAGAACATCACATGAAAATTATATTCAAAACTTCATTTCTTATTGTTGTATTATATATATATATATATATATATATAACTTTTTCATAGAAATGTCTTTGATCTTACTCTTTGTTTGTCTTTAGTATGACTTTACAGCTTTGTTGCGACTAACTATGACTTGAGATTTGGCTACTATTTAAGTTGTTCATCAATTTTAGTTTGAAAATTGCAATGTTTATTAAATGTCTACATTTTGTTAATACAAGACTGGAAATATATACAGGTTACTATCGTACAAGAATGGTAAGTCAAATCCTATAATCAAGCCTATAATTAATCTAATCAAGTCCAAGTCCCATAATTAAGTCTATAGTCAATCCAGTCAATGTTCTTATAATTCTGCTACTGCTAAGAATGGAAAAAATTGATATGTTCCTAATATGTACAAGAATGTGTCTGATATAGTAAGTGTTGAATATAATCTTCTCTTTCACTCCCCCTCAAGTTGGAGCATGGAGATTGAAAATGTCCAGCTTGTTGAGCAAAGAATGAAATCTTTCTTTTCCAAGAGCCTTAGTAAATATGTTAGCAATTTGATTCTGAGATGAAATCGAGTAAGGAAGTAAGAGTTTAGACTGAATGTGCTGGCGAGTAAAATGACAATCAATTTCGATGTGTTTGGTACATTCATGGAAGATAGGATTTGCAGCTATATGCATTGCCGCATGGTTGTCACAAAATAACTAAACAGAATGCGAATGAGTTATACCTAAGTTAGAGCACAAACGAATTAATTAAACAATTTCACTAGCTGTATGGCCATGGCTCTACATTTCGCTTCAGTAGAAGAGCGAGTGAGAACGATAGATTGTTTCTTTGATTGGCGTATGATAGGTGATGAACCTAAGAACACAATATAATCAGTAGTCGATCGCCTAGTCATAGGACATCCTGCCCAATCAAGATCACAATAAACTCACAAATGCAAGGTACTATTAGATGGAAGGAGGATACCTTGGCTTGAAGCGGATTCGAGATAGTGCAGAACATGCATAGCAACATCAAAATGTGGTTTTTATGGCTTTTGCATAAATTGACTAAGTGTTTAAACAGCATAATAGATGTCCGGTCTAGTAATGGTGAGATATAACAATCGACCAACCAAGCGTCTATATTGTGCAGGATCATTATATGCTTCCCCTAAGTCAGCTATGAGTTAATGTTGTTGAGACAAAGGTGAATTAGTGGTTTGCAGCCTATTAGACCACATTCGGCTAAGATATCGAGAACATATTTTCTCCAACTTAGCACAATACCAGTAAGGGAGCATGCCACTTCAATGCCCAAAAAATATTTGAGTGGTCCAAGATCTTTAATCCAAAATCGAGTGTTCAAATACTTCTTAAGCCATGCAATCTTGCTTGGATCATTTGTCACGCCCCGAAGGGTACCCTAAACGTAGTAGTCTGTCGTACACAATATTAAAGCCTAAAAATGACTACCTCAGTCACGCGGAGGCTTCCATATCATGTAAAAGGCGTACACCATAACCAAGGGAACTCATCGGAGTAGCGTAATTTACATTAATAATAATTAAGTAACAAGGCAATGAGAATACTTATCATAAAATATAAACATGATAAATTAAAATTCTTAAGGGCATATCCCTCTATTGTCTTTAAGTCAAAATAAATACACTTCTTAGAAATTTTTCAAAAACACTAACATAGCATACATATTATATAAGGAATCTTACAAAATAACTTCATCTTATGTTCCCATTGCCTTCATAAAATTTTAACATCCTTCTACGACTTCCTTAATGTCGTGATCTTCGATTTAAGCCACAGGTATATCTATTTCAACAAATCTATAGGGGTATAAGCTTGCAACTAGCTTAGTGAGGTATTCCTTTTCATTCGTACCATGGCTTCAAACAAGTTCATTTAAATATTCACACATATGCTATGCATACAATGCAACAATCACGTGATTTCACAATATATATATATATATAGTTATCCGGAAACCATATATAGAACGGATTTACCCTTCCATATTAAAGGTTAGGGAATTGGTGATGAAGATTCGCGACCTTTTACTGCTAGTCCTTAGTTCCCCACTCAAAGCATTCGGTTGGCTCGGCTCTGAACCTAGAGTCGCATTTCTCGAGCGATTTGGATTCTCTAAGAAGGAACATAGCCCATGTCCCACCACAATAATAGCCAATCCAACTCTATGCATAAGAGTAGCAGCCTTTCGAAAGAGATGTGACTCGATGGATGCTATGCGTGAGCGTTTTATTTTTCTTAAGCCAAACCTTATTAAGGTTTATTGGGAGGCGATCAATCAATTTGGCAAGTAATAAGCAATCATATAAGTAAGTAAACAAAATACTTAAACAGGCAATTTGAAGTTGCGATATTCTTAATTTTCATTTCACGCATAAGCATAGAATCACATATATATACATATCTCCGAATTCCCCATACATATCCATTTTCATCTTTTATTAGTATACTAATGCCACTACTTTACAAGCACAAGCAAGGTAACGAAATTAAGAAGAATAACTCACTTGTCCATTTCGCAATCTTCTTAGTGTAGAAATCCTCGCGAAAGGTAATCTCGTATCCTTCGTCACCTAAAAAAAAGAAATACCCGGGATGAGTATTTCGTAGAGAAACTACTTAAACTTTCTAATTGTATTTCACCCTGTTCGTCAAAATCGCATAGAATGAAATTCCAATTTAAAATGGCCATAACTTGCTCATTTTAACTTGGAATTTCGCATATAATATACCGTTTTATACCTATTCGAAAATATCTATCCATTTCTAAGGTTATTTTTGTCATATAAGGTCATTTGGGTTTCGAATAAGGTCATTTGGGTTTCGAATCGTAGGGCATAGATTCAAAACGAATATTTCTAAATTTGCGAAACAATTTTCTAACTCAACTTCATTCAAAAATCCTTTAGTAAAAATATTGATATATATTATATATATATATATATGGTTGATAAATCCTTTGAGTATATAGATAAGCTCACTTTATATGCAAAAATTCTAATGGTAGTGTCTCAATAATTTATTTCATAAAACAATTCATTTTAAAGTGTTAAAACTTAACTTGGTAAATTTCTTTTCAAGTATTTTGAAGAAACTTTATATTTTCATAGGTTATTATAAATGAGTATATTCTTATTTTATTTTCCTCATTCCTTTTTTCCAAAACAAGTAAATTTTCCTTTAACTTTGGTCTTTTATAATTTTTACGTCTAGTAATAAAATATCAAAGTTATCAAAAAGTGTATTAAGTTATTGGTAACCTATTTATAAATTTGTGTTTAGATTGGTTTTAGAAAATGGGTCTTTTCTTTTTATATTTCTTATTTAAAATATAAGTTCTTATTTTCTAAAACTTGGTCTTTTATTTCCTCTACAGATTTTATTTGAAAAGAATCCTCTTTATTGATAAAATCATCTGTTTTTATCTTATAATATTTATATTCTTTGAAGATAATCTCCTTCTTTAGAAACTTGAAAATCATTATTTTCCTAAGTGGGTTTATAACTTTATGGGTTGATTTTATCTTAACTTTGAAAACTAGTTTGTTTCTTGGTTTTGTTATGGAGTTAAAAACAGTTTAATCTTAAGCTTTTTGTGAAAACTTTGAATACTAACAAATTATTTTACTAAAACTTAGGTTACCATAATATACAAAGAAAGTATTTATTTCTTCTTTTTCCTTGTTAAAACTATCTTTGTTATTTGAGAAAACTTGTATTACCCTATTTCTATGTTGTTGATAATAACTTTATTATTTAATAACAGGCCACATAATAGAAAATTTAGTTCCAAGTTCCTTTATTAAAGAAAAATTCTACTTTTAAATTTAGTTGAGACAATATCATTATGAGCATGTAAAATAATAAAAATATGAGAAAGATACTGGAAGCAAATAATAATAAGCAAGATAATGAAAATATCAAGTATTGAGAACCTTAACTTCATCAAGGTATCACAGTCAAGTATTGGGAGTCTTAGCTTCATCAAGGCATCCTAGGACTAATAATAGACTAGTCCCCAAAAAAGAGTAAAGGAAATAAAGAAAATGTTGTTTTGACTTGATATGGACAAGTCTAAGACTAGAAAGACTAGTCTTAAATAGCATGAAATAAATAAATTGCAAAACATGAAAATAAATAAATAGTAAGTGAGCTTATATGCTCTAAAGAATATATATAAATACATAATATATTTAGATAGATATGAATAAGAAATTAGCATAATAACAACAATAAAATCAACATATATATGAACATAATAACAATATAATAAAAGGTGAATTTCATGTACAAGAACAAAACATGAACATGTTGTTGCTTTACTACTCATATGAGTTTCAAAACAATACCATAGTCATGTTAAGTTATATGACATGGGTAAATAAATGGTTAGAAGAAGTTTACCTAAAATGTTTATGTGGTATGAAGATGGTAGTGAATGTATGATTATGTGGTTATTGAGAAATGGTAGTTGGATTATGTATAGAGAGAAATTTTGTGAGTATTTGGTGAAAGAGAATTTTGGTAGACGAAAATTTTGTGGAGAGTGTTTGTGTGGTGAATTTGAGAGACTTCTGGTAATAGAATGAGTTGTGTGAATGAATGAAGGAGGAACAGGGTATTTATAGAATTTTGGAGTGAAAATTAGATGTAATTAAATTAATTAAAAAAGAAAATAAATTGAGAGTGAAGAGAGAGAGGGAGGTAGATGGCAACATGAGAGAGAGGGAGAGAAAATTGTTTAAAAATTAATTTTAGAAAAAAAGTGTAGGAGATGTTTAGTAATATGTGGTGTAGAATTTTTATGGGTGTTGAGATGTAATTTACTCAAATCTATAATGGATAAACTTGATAAACTTGTTATTAATGTCACACCCCGCCCCGCAGGCGACGGCGATGCGATGCCAGGGCAGACAACTGCCACAGGCCCCCTAGTGATAATGGCCGACACCACCATTGCATCATGGTGGCCCCAACCAACGCATGCCCCGCAGGGTATCACGGGCACTATAGGTATTGTTACCCTTAGGCAGAGTTGAATCCAGTCTGCAGACTCTAGGATTCGAACCCCAGACCTAAGGCTTTTGCCTGCCCCAAAGGCAGCACCTTTCACCAGTTGATCTGCAGCTCAACTGGTGAAAGGTGCTGCCTTTGGGGCAGGCAAAAGCCTTAGGTCTGGGGTTCGAATCCTAGAGTCTGCAGACTGGATTCAACTCTGCCTAAGGGTAACAATACCTATAGTGCCCGTGGTACCCTTTGGGCATGCGTTGGTTGGGGCCACCATGATGCAATGGTGGTGTTGGCCATTACCACTAGGGGGCCAGAGGTGGGTTTGCCTGCCCTGGCATCCGTCGCCGTCACCTGCGGGGGCGGGGCGTGACATAAAAAGGCGCCTTTTTTATGTCACGCCCGCCCCGCAGGTGGCGGCAACGTGATGCCAGGGCAGGCAAACCCACCTCTGGCCCCTAGTGGTAATGGCCAACACCACCATTGCATCATGGTGGCCCCAACCAACGCATGCCCAAAGGGTACCACGGGCACTATAGGTATTGTTACCCTTAGGCAGAGTTGAATCCAGTCTGCAGACTCTAGGATTCGAACCCCAGACCTAAGGCTTTTGCCTGCCCCAAAGGCAGCACCTTTCACCAGTTGAGCTGCAGATCAATGTGAAAGGTGCTGCCTTTGGGGCAGGCAAAAGCCTTAGGTCTGGGGTTCGAATCCTAGAGTCTGCAGACTGGATTCAACTCTGCCTAAGGGTAACAATACCTATAGTGCCCGTGGTACCCTTTGGGCATGCGTTGGTTGGGGCCACCATGATGCAATGGTGGTGTTGGCCATTACCACTAGGGGGCCAGAGGTGGGTTTGCCTGCCCTGGCATCACGTTGCCGCCACCTGCTGCGGGGGCGGGCGTGACATCTACAATCTTCAATTACCTTAATCTATATTCCACTTCCACCTCTCTTCTACAAACTTCTACTCACAACTAGGATTTGCTGGTAAATTTGTTTCTCACTTTCTATATGTCTTTCACTCTGTTTTCTTGCTATTTTCTAATGTAACTTATGTATGTGTTTTTGCGAGGTGGTCCCATCAATAATAATGCTGTAGTTCGAGTCACAGCCAAGACTCCACAAAAACTCATGAAAATGATCATGGGGGGATAATTTCTCTTTTCCCTTTCTTTCTTTATTTATACTTATATTTTCCAAATCTATTTGTACTAGTAAAACATATCTTTAGTTGTTACATCTACTAACTACTTTACAATTGTTATTCAGCTAATTTAGTGTAACTATCTTATTAATCTGTTACAATGAAATCTATAAACTTTTGTGGACAACTTCTCATCCTCATACTATGCTTTGTAATAGTTGACTCTTGTTGTGGAAACACAACCTTGCCACAAGGTTATATTGTTTGTAGATCTTACAAAATTGATCATAGTGTTCCCAACTTGCATCCTCTAACATTAATCTCTTCCACTGAACTAATATCTACTGTAAAGGTTTATGGCGAACCAATAATATCCTAGAATCAATAATTCCCAGTGGTTCCAAAATTGGATGATTGTCGAGATCATCACTAGGCAACTCCAATGATGGAGTAGATGAGCCAAAATACTTCTTTAATGCAAAAACATGAAACATGCTATGAATCTTGGAATAGTTAAAAGCTCAATCTTATAAGCACAATTTCCCACTTTATGAAGCACCTTATACAAACCATAATAAAGGTTAAACAACTTATTAAAGTTGTTGGCAAACAAATTTGTTTATAGGGTTTGATCTTCACCATCACCATGTTGCTAACTTCAAACATAATATCAGTTATATGAGCATTAGGAATAGATTTCATCCGATTTTGAGCAACCCTCAAATTATCTTTCAAAAGAGACAAAATCTAGTCTCTAGTATGAATATTTCTTTGACATAGGTAGGAATTGATGGTGGTAATCTACCATAAACCACTTCAAATGGTGTAGTTTTTGCACCTTCATGGTATGAACAATTATATGCATATTCAGCTCAAGGAAGGAACTTAACCAAACTATGAGGTTATTCCATAATGAAGCACCTTAACTGTTACTGAATAGTCCTATTCAACACATTCGTTTGTCCATCTGATTGTGGATGGTATGCTAAGCTCATACATAGTTTAAAATCACTCAACCTAAAGATCTCTTTCCAAAATCTCCTCATAAAAATAGAGTCTCTATAAAAAAAACAATGGTACAAGGACCATGTAATCCAATCACCATATGCAAAAACAATATTGCCACTTTAGAAGTTGTAAAATGCTCATACAATGCTCCTAAATGACAATATTTTGATAGTCAGTCCACTACCACCAAAATTATAGTACAACGCTAAGATTTTGGAGCATATGTGATGAAATCCATGCTTACATCTTCCCACACTCTATTTGGTATAGGTAATGGAGCTAATAATCTAGCCGATGATCTAGTAATATACTTCACCTACTGACATACTAAACAACTCCAAACATAATATTCTATATCACTCCTCATCCCATTATAAGCTCCTAGATTTTATGCTATGTTTCATGCTTAAACCCTAGAACCAGAAGTCAATCGAAAACCGTAAAGTCAACTAATCTATAACAAACTCTAGTAAATTTAGATCTAGCAATCCCGCACTCTTAACCCTTAAACAATAAAATTGAGATAAATGTGAATTATTGTCTGTAATAATATAGGGAAGCTTAAAAATAACAAATTCATCAAAATTTAATTCATTTCAGATCCAAACGGGATCAATTTTTGAAAACAGTGCCTTGATACACCAAACGGCAAAAATATTCCTGTAACACCGTTAGACTTATAATAATATAAGGATTTTAAAAATGTCATTTTTATAATTTTTCGATATTTGAAAATATAAGATATAGCCAATTTACTTGTATTTTTTTTACTATTGGTATTAATTTGTCTTATCTACTATTCATGATACTATTCTACACTATTTATTATTATTCACCTATTTCTACTTTTCTTCTATCTATTCTTACACTCTACTATACCTATCTCTTATAAATTACATTTCCCATAAAACTTTATTTACATCAGACCTTACACATTATTACTTTTCATTACAAAAAATTATAAAATAATCAAATCTCACTCTCTCTCATCTCTTCCCAAAACCAGCGCCACACACACACACCTATTTTTTTTTCAATTTATTTTATTCACATTAAATTCCCTCCACAAATCTTTATAAATACCCTATCTCCTTCCCTTTCTTTCACACACTGATTTGCCATAATAAACTCTCCCAAAATCTATATTCAAATATTCTCTCCACAATTTCTTGTCATCTTCCCATATCCCTATTATTTCCATACCACAACAACATCTCTTTTTTCTACCATCCACTTCTCTATCTTAGGTAAAATCTTACCAATATTTCTTTACCATGTCATGTAACTTAATATGACCATAGCGTGTGTTTCCTAAACCTATAAGTGTTATGGAAGCAACATTATGTTCATGTTTTGTTATTGTTCGTGTTTGTGTTCGTGTACAAATCTCATTTTAGTATTATGTTATTATTGTTGTTAATTGTTATAATGTTATTATTGTTCTAAACTAACTTGTATATGATATTAAATATTTATGTATATATATTCCTTCAAGAATATAAGCTCACTAACATAACCATTATTTATTTATGTATGCTTTGCAGTCTATTTATTTATTCCAAGCTTTTATATTAAGACTAGTCTTTTTAGTTTTAGACTCATCCTCATCAAGTCAAAACAAAATTTCTTATTTCTTTTTTTTTTTTTAACTTACCCATGTCTAAGTCCAGAAGCCTTGAATCAAGCTAAGACTTCCAATATTTTATATTTATTATGTATTTATCTCTATTTTTTCCATCTTCCTTAGTAATTATCTTTGACATATTACTTAGCTATAAACTCATGTTCATGCATGATCATATTGATTGTTATCTTAATAAAAATAAATAATTCTTTCTTAAGTAAAAGAAAATATGCTTAACTCACTATAAGTATGTAATTTTATCACTTAGGAAAATTTTCATTAAAACGTAGAATTTTATTTCAACAAAATGCTTTTCAAAGAATTTTAGACAAAGATCACCATAGATTTTAGTGTTGTTAATATGCAAGGACTTTTCAAAAATTAACTAAGAAATTCTTTACTCTCTTTTCAAATTACTATTAAAACTTTAATGTTGATAATACTTTACTATGAGAAGTTTTCTTAAAAACTTGTTTATAAGGTCCTCACTAACATTTTAATAAGTGCAAAGATCAAAATAAGTTAAAATCAACTCATCAAGTAAAGTCTACTTAGTGAATAAGATTGGTAGATAACCTGAAAAGACTAAAATTTTTTAATCTAAATCATCTTTTAAGAGTTAAGGAAAAATAATTACATCACACACTTAATGACTAAAAAATCTTTAGTTTTAATTTCAACAACTTAAAATAAAATTGTCAAACTTCACTTTTTCAACTATTAAGATAACTTGTTTTATGAAAAAAGTCATTGATTAAGACAACATCGTTAGAATCATGTGTATAATATGAGTTAATGCAATTATGTGGCATTTAGAATTGTTATGTGGGTCTAGAAGTGAATTTTTTTAAATTTGTGATATTAGGCACAAATCTCTAAATGTTAGGAATAATTAGAAGTTGACTAAACTATATTTGGTTATCTAAAATTAAAATTGTGATCGTAGATTATTTATTTTTTTTTATAATCATGGCACGCTAAACATTATAGAAATTGATTTTATGCTAAAAAAAATGTTAATTAAACTTCATATATTTAATTGAATGTTTTAATGTAAATTAAGATATTAATTAGAAGTTCATGCAAAAGTCACATTAGGATTGTCTTTTTATTTTTTGAATCATAGGATTTAGGAAGTAGTTACTGCTTTACTTGATTTTAGATTGTTTAATGTTTGGTTGATGTGTTAATATGTTGATTTTGATATTGGTTGGTGTTATATATGTTATATGATAAATGTATGATGAATAGGGAAGCTTAATCCTATATTTTAGAAGATGTGAATGAATGAATCAAGTGGAAATGGTTTTTAAATGTGATTTTAAATTAAGTTAAGCATATCTTGTTATATTATGAACTTAATATGAGATACCTCTTGATTATTCCTAAGTGGAAATGGTTTTTGAGTGTAATGTTAAGCCATCTTAAGTAAATCTAGCTACAGCATAAACTCAATGTGAGATAGGTCTTGATTATTCTTAAACATTTATTATTTTGTGCAACTATATTGACATGGTTGGTAAATGTTTGTCATTATTATCTAAAGCATGAACTTAATGTAAATTATAGGGATTTAAGACAAGTTGGCGAGAGGAAAAAAATGAAGATCCTCCAAGCGTGCCTCACATAAAATTCTAATGGCCAAACCATGCTTAGAATACCTTATAAAGTGGAAGAGTTTACCTCATGAAGCCACTTGATAAGTAGTGATAGATTGTATATTATTTTTACATTCGTAAACGAGAATTCCAAGTAGCATAAGGTAATGGGGACATCATGAGTTTAGGTGAGGAAGAATGTCATGAGGTCCATTTAATAAAAAGCTTGCAAGTAAGGATCAATCCATTTCCAATAAGGTTTTCGAGTTATCTCGATACATCGAACCTTAGAAGTGGGGGTGATTATAATAGGTTAGGTAAGATTATATATAGACATTAAATCCAAATAATCTAGATTCTATATTTATGAAACGCTCTTGTATAATAAGGTCTTCCCTTTATTTATGAATTATTCAATACATTAAGTTAATTCTTATTTTTGTAGAGTTTCTCTCTCCAATAATTTCTCTTATTGATGTGTGAGCTTGAATATTTGAAGGGACGACCGCATTAGTCTCTTAAGAAAATTGGATACTGAGAGTGTCACTCGTGCTAAGTGTTGAGAATATTCACGTGACGAGCTTTTTATGAGCAACTTTTGTGTTGAACACTTAGGTTCCAAGGAACAAGTTACACATGAATAATTCCTATCGCTTAATGATTGATGACTAGACTAGGGTTGTAAGCATAAGCAAGTCCACAAACTATTCAGATTAACTCGTTTTTGCTCAAGTTTGATTCAAGAATATTTATGTTGAACTCAAGCTCCAACTACCCGAATAGCTTATTGTGTTGAGCTCAAGTTTTATGCATAGTTTGTTAGCTCACAATATAATCAAGTTTAAGTCATATATAAATGATAATTGAGTATGAGTTAATTTTGGATACTAATACTATTTTAATTGTAATTGAAAATATTGTTTTGAAAAATCAAGTATGTATGAGCTTAATTGAGTCAAGCATGAGTTTGTGCAATGCCGCTTTAAGTCCAACTCAAGTTTATAATTTTAAGCTTAGACTAGCTATGCTTTGAATCTAAGTTGCTTTGCTTCTTGTCAGATTTACTACGTTCTTGGACTTTATAGTTGCGTTGGCTCGACTGTTCTTGTACCAAACTTTGAGTTATATGATGCCTTTGGAAATCATGCATGATGCTTTATTGGCTAGAGATGAGGTCTTGATGCCATTGCCTTGTATTCTTGAATGAGTGCATGCTTGCATATGCAAGATTGCAAACTACAAGCTCTATGATATAAAATACAATATTGGGTAGTTTTTATATCTGATGTTAATGGCACAAGGCGAGTGCCTTAGAAGTTAGCAACCAAATTTTTGGGGGCTCATCAACTTTCAGCCCCGTTGATTCTCATTTTCATCCCACGTTCCATGTCTCACTACTAAAGAAATCTACTTATCGAGCATTGCTCTTTCTCATGTCTTGGGTATTCATTTTTGTTGCCACAATGGTAAGAAGATCCCTTAGTTGTTTGTAGATAATGCTTTAGGATTGGCATGGCTTCTTTTCAATAGCCACATACTTCTAGACTAGGTTAGTGCTCCTTCAGGGGTATTAAAATGATGTCTAATAAAATACCTGACTTAATATCCTATCTTAAGATTTTGATAAATTAGTATTTGTACTTTTAAAACATGTGTAATTTAATATCTCTATTAAATAATATTTGATGAACTTTCATTTTAATGACAGAATAATGATAGACATTCAATCAAAGTTACCAAAATATAAAGATGCAATAATGAACTATCAAAAATTAATATATACATATATATATAGACACTTAATCAGTTATTATCATGTCATTAGAACAAATGTCCATCAAATATTTATAAGCACTAATTTACTTAAAATTTAAAAACAAGACTAAATTGCAAAAAAATGATAGTATAGACACTTAGGGAGTGTTTGTTCCCATTATTTTGTGGGACAAGACTGGCCGAATCCATAGTCCATTGTTTTTTTTTTTTTTTTTTTGGGGGGGGGGGGGGGCGGGGGTGGGATGGGGGGGGTGTGGTAGGGGCTGCTTGGACTGGACAAGATGTCCTTGAAGGACTAGACAACTTTTAAAAAATTTGTCCCATATGGATAATGGAACAAGACATTGCAACACTGGACAACTAAACCTTTTCTTTTTGAAGCCCGATTATGCCCCTATTCAAACTAATAGTTTTTGCCCTAGTCTTGAATGCTTGAACCCCGAACCCTAACCCTAACTCAGTTCTCTTCTTCCTTCAATGCCTAAAATTGAACCCTAACTTAGCTTAGTGAGTAATTTTACTCAGTCCCTGGATTTGTAAGTCTCTCTCTCTCTCTCTCTCTCTCTCTCTCTCGCTCTCGCTCTCTCATTTTCCATGGGAGTGTATTGTAATCGAATTCAATTTTGTTTGACTTTGCAGGCAAATCTCATCCAAAAAGTGCAAGAAGTAAGTTATAGTCCATTATATCACATACACATGGTTGATTTTGATATATTCTTGTATCTCCATAACTGATCAAATTAGGGTTTCTTTTTTCTTTTTTGAGAAATGAAAAAATTAGTGCGAGAAGTTGGAACCTTTGTTTTATCTAGAAGAGAAATGGTTGAGTTTTGTGTTGTTTTTATGTAATGGAAGTTGCTAGTCATTTTGGCTTCTAAATAGATCTAAGATGTATTGTGCGTGGAGGGTTTTTTGTCAATATTCAAGCCTAGCATGTGATTCATATATGATAAATTCTTCTTCTATGTTAATAGTTCAATCTACTAATGTCAAGCTAATTATGGTATCTGTCAAAAAGTATTGCAGTGTAGGTTCAATGAGAGAACAATCTCCGGTAGCATGGGCAATTTGTGATTGTAATAAGATACATAAGAAGATACATGCTGCATTTCTATGTTTTGGACAGACTGTTGTTGTAATTGAAGGTGACAATTTTGTCAATTGGTGTCATGATGGATTGTTGTGAGACAATTTTAGTTTTTTTTTTCCTTTTATGGGTCATTGATTTCATGAAATTTTTACGAATGGTCCATCTCATATGATAAACAACCTAGGTTTTTACCTGCTTTGTTGCTTCTATATTAAAGGAATGTTTTAAAGAGCATGAATATGGATATAAGAATTTAGTTTGCAAGATTTCTTTTTCCTAACTTCGAGCCATCTCCTTTTAGTTCATCCTCTCATGGCTCACTTGAATTTTTATATTTTTGAATTGATCAAATAGTTGTTTGATTCCTTGTCCTTGCATGCTAGTGTTAGTAAGAGTGCTTAGCTTTGATGCATGTTTGCTATTGTGTTATGGGTAACTTTATATTTATTTTGATATTTATGATTCAAGAAACTTTATTAGTAATTAGTAAACCAATCAAAAATTTTTATTTATTGTTTTAGATCCTATCAAGTGCTATGTTCTTCTCTAATAGTTTCTTAGTTTTTGCTTATTTGTTTTAAACCAAATTATTTTCTAGGTCTTTATCTCTACACATCGTAATGCATTGTGTGCATATGACATTGAACAATAACAAGCCATTTGTGTTAAACCACATTAAACAACTTGCACTATGTTATCAGTGATTTTTTTTATAAATTCCATCGTGCATGTTAGTGGATGATTGTCTTATATGCTTTACTGAAATACTTTTTCTTTTGTGTGTGTGTGTGTGTGCGCACACGCGTGTGAATGCACATCTGACATGAAAAGATGGCTGAGAATGTTGCAAATGGAAATCACCAAACAACTAATAAACCACCTCCATTCCACCTATAATATAACCCCACACCTTTATAATATAGCTTTAACCACCTATAATTATCGACCATTAATGACTTAATTTTCTTTTCCCTAGGATTGCATCTTTCGGAGATCTAGCTGTTGTGATGACAATGTGGTTTTGGCATCTACTTTCATTATGTTGAACCTGAATGTCTATATAGCTACAAAATATTTCCATTCAATTGCAATCATTCATACAATTGAGCTCTTACAAAGGGCAACTACCAAGTGTTCGGTGATTAAGTACACACATTTACTTAGTCAAACTTAAGCTCTTACAGGGTGCACCATATGTGGTCCCTCATCTAATTGATTGGACTTTTAAGATTATATAGTACTTGTCAATTTTGGTGGTAGACTTTTGGCTATATATTTGTGCTTTCTAGAATGTTAGGCTTACTTCTGTCTAGCCTATTTCGAGTACATATTGAGGCATTGAGGGAGCCACTCTCCAAGTTGTTGATATATTCAATAATGACTAGGTAGGTCCATCCTAAAACAGTCTTTATGTATAGTCTTTTCATTTAATTTGTGTTCTGTGTTAGGCTTATTTTTCTTGGCAGTTTCCAGGCCTATAAGTTGGCTTTATTAACCTTAATAACAAAGTCATCTGAGTGACTTTTTGTGACATATTCTTTGTCTTGCAGGTACACATTAAGGAATGCTGAGTATAGGCTTTGCCCTGAGAGAAAGCTTCATATGTATGAAGGGAACTCTCTCGACAAAATAGCAGATAATTCTAAGCTTAATGTGGCCAAAATCTTACTTGACAGTGCAAGGAAAATTAACTTTTCGGGTAGGAAGGATTTTTTCCAAAAATCACGACGAGGAATTGGACAAAATTGAAGAGAAGGTTGTTCTCCAGGGACTTAGAAAATTGTCTCCCCCATTTTTTTCATAAGCAATCTTTTACCTAGAACTTAATACCTTCTTTTTTTATTTAGTTATTTATTTATTTATTTTATTAAAGAAACTAAATGAAGTCGAGAGGCATAGCGCTACCCTACAAATGCAACAATTTGTTGGTGAGGAAAAGAATGATTTGTTGGACTACCTAAGGTCATTACAGCTGGAAAAGGTTTTTCCTGTTATTTTTATATGATTACATTTTTCTCCCTACTTTTGCTATAATTATCACCTTTCAACATATATATTTTTGTTCTTTTTGTTCCTTTCTTTGCCATAATGTTTGGATGTAATTGGAGTCTGTAAATGTCTTAAGCATCAGGATAGTCAAGAGTCAAATTGTAATGTTTTGCTATCATGATATAAATCTATTGAATGTGCAGCTCTGAATTCATTTCCTAGGTTCTTGTGATAGGTTTTTACTTCAAAATACATACTTCTAATGGAAATTTCATTCTTTCATTCATGTTCCAATTACATGTGGAAAACTGAATAAGGAATTGCAGAAGCTATAATTCGGTTTTTTATAAACTTAAGAGGGACCCTTGGCCAAAAGTTTCTAATCATGCAAAAGGCTAGTCAAGAAGATGCTTTTTCATGATCCAAAAAGATGCCTTACATCTCAGGAAATGCTAGGAAATATTTCACTTTTGCTAATATATTTATCTCTAAATTTTTTGGTGGATATGTTTGGGCAAGGCTCAAGCAATTCTCAGTAATGAATAAACTCAAGAAAAGAGCTCTTAAGGTAATACTCTACCTCCTTTGATGCAATTGGTGCAAGGAATCTACATTTGCTAGTTGTTCTGATGTCATTATCTGTTAGCATTTTCCTAGGTAGTTTGTTTTTAATATTGCACAATTTCAACATTTTAGGTAGTACTTAAGCATTTATTAGTGGAGGAAGTTGTTGGCATTAAGGAAAGATTCGAATTGATGGATACAAGTAATAAAGGCAAGATAAACATCGATGAGTTGTGGGTTGGGTTGCATAAACCTGGTCATCAGATACCTGTTTTAGCAGTCAAATTCTTATGGAAGCTATAAGTTTATATATTTTTGAATTATCTACATTGCTGCATTGTCCTATTTAACATATGAAAGGCATAATTTAGAAGGGGAAATAGTTTTTCATGTGATAGTTTGTTATGAAAATCTAAAATGGAAGAAGAAGAACAAAACCAGTAGGAATTTTCTTGATATGTTAAAATACATTTTAGCCTTGTGTTTACCTTTTTTTCCCCCTTCAATGGGGTATTCATACCTAAGATGATATTAGTTTCCACATGGTGATGTTGATGGAGATGGATTCCTTGACCATGAAGAGTTTGTAGCTATTTCCATTCACTTGAGAAAGATGGGCAATGATGAGCACTTGCGTAAGGCCTGTGAATTCTTTGATCAAAATCAAACTGAGTATATAGAGATTGAAGAGATACGTGATGCATTTAGTGATGAGGTTGATACAAGTAGGGAAGTTATTAAAACCATTATGTAGGACATGGACACAAACAACGTCAGTTATTTACCATGTACCTATCTGTTCAAGTTTATGTTGTCTGTGTAAAGTAACCCTGGTAGTTGAACTGGTTTGAAAATTGTACTAACTCTATGTCATTGGCAATGCATGATGGAAGAATAAGTTATGAAGAGTTTACTGCGATGATGAAGACTGGAACAGATTGGCGGAAGGCATCAAGAGAGTATTCAAGAGAACGATTTAACAATCTCCACTTAAAGCTGATGAAAGATGGTTCTTTAAAACGGAATAATTGATGCAGATGAGCATCGTATAGTAGAACCTTTCTGAGTCTTGGTAGAACATAAAGATGTAGTAGAGAAATAAGAAAGAAGAAATAAAGTTGTTTCTTAAATTTTAATGATTTTTTGCTTCATTACTTGTACTTCTTTTTATTATTGTAAAATTTCAAGTGTCAAAAATTGCTTGACATTGCAAATTGGATTATGATGGTTATTGTAAATGCATATTATTTTTAATGATTTACTATTAATTTAATAATTAGTTAATATTGTTTTAATATTCCCTACTAATGTAATAATTAATATTGATCTATACATAATTATATTGCTATGTAATTAATTAGATTAATATTGATAGTATTAATTTAATTAATTCTATATTTATTAAATATTGAGCTAATTAATTTATTATATTAATATTTAATATTTTAACTAGGTAGCAAATTTTTCCAAAAAAAAAAGTTTAATTATAGCTTTTATTTAATATAATATGTAATTAATTTAATTGTATATATAGATTCATCTTTTTAATTATATTTATTAATAAATAAAAAATTGATTAAATAAATAAATTATAATACAAGACATAATGATCAAAAGATAAGTCTTGTCGTATACTAAACATTGGACTTCTAGTGCTACATAATCCAAACGAGGTACAAGGGAATTGTGCTGTCCAATTCTTCTTGTACTGTGCTGTCATATTCTTCTTGTTCTATCCAATTCCTACAACCAAACGCTACTTAATATGTTATTATTCCCTATTTTACGTGTATATGCTAGGTGAAATAAAGGAGTCACTTCTTAAAAAAGTTTCTAGAGTTCTCCAATGAATGTAGAGAATGTATGTTAGTTAAGCTTAGCAAACTATATCACTAGTTAGTTATGCCAACTGCCATTATTTAGTCAAATTTCTCTTAGTCTATAATTCAAAATCATATTGCTAGAGTTGATCAATTTCTTACCAGTGTGAGTGAAAAAAGAAGCAACCAGCACCTGCAAGCTTTCGAGTTGCTGTTTATCTGGTCCTTTTCAACCAATAGAACTACTTTTTTCAACCCCAGAAACTAATAGAGAACTAGATAGTGCAATAACACAAACATAACGAGCTCAACTGACTCGCTTAAGATATAAAGGACATTGATTGAATTAAATTGTAACTTGAATAATTAATTAATATAGGGGAGTTCAATGAGTTTTTACAATAACAAGTAAAATTCACATTCCTCGATCCATTTTCTTTTGTTAAGCTTAAAGACAAGGGAAGTGGGAAAGGCATCGCCGACTAGTGTGAATTACTCAGTTATGTACCACGTACTATCATATTTTCATAGACAAAAAATCATATTGGGAGACATGTAATCTTTAGATCCGAAAGGTATCTTGTCGCTAATTTAGAGTCCAATTGTGAAACTGACATGCCGAAGACTGAAGTTTAACAATTTTCAACAAGTCTTGATCTCTGTTCGGTTGAACTAACATTAATCAATTTGAATTCACTTAGAGTCAAAAAACAAACCAAGAAAGTTCACTACAAGAAAATAAAAATGTCAACAACGTAAGTACTGGCTGTCACAAGTCTCTTAGATGCAAAAATTTACAAACCGTGAATTATACACACAACATCACACAGCAATGTGAAAATGAAAGACATCTATCTAAGCATCAGGAGAATATCTTGGCGTACTGACTTGTGAGAGAATCTTTTAGGTTTGAATAGAGGCCATAAAGCGAATACTGGCGAAGTTTCTCTACTTCGTACCATGAATTGAGAGCTGAAAGATGCTTATCAGTTCCAGAGAATGCTAACTGTATCCCAAGACTGCAGTCTACTGATCCTCCACGATTCTTACACTTGTTTGTTGGGATGGCACAATCCTGATTGTTGAGGCAGACAAGGCCTGAGCTTCCAGAGCAGGAAGAACATCCATCTCTCTTCAGTAGAGGTTCTGCAGTCTGCCCTTCTTGTACTCAAGAACCTGCAATAAAATCCTCAGCATCTCAGTGCACAGCATGTAGCATTAGCAAATGAAAAGATTTTAAGTTCCTTCTTACAAGAGTGAAGCTGGTAACGGTGTATGTGCTGTTGGCAACAAAAGCAGGGATAGATCTTGCAGCATACTTTCTACCAGCAAAAGCAACCATGTACCCACCATAGGAGTCCTGAGAATATTACATCACCTTCAGTAGTCAGTCATAATATAAATGGGTAACAAAGGAAGTAGAAGTAAATGGCAATCCATACAACTACTACAATGGATTGGTCACTGGCACTCTTGAGGCTCATGGAGAAGGGAAAGCGCAGAAAAGATACAATAAGCAATCAATCTTGGAACATGTGAAGAAAAAATGATCTTGAAATTAATGGCTCCTAGTGACAAGACATGTTTTAAAACTCATGATAAGGTTGCCTATGAACAAAGTCAGAGCTGGACCAGGCATTGACCCAAACAAGGGAAACAAAGGTCAGACCATAATTAATAGATGTTAAACATATTATTCACATTTTGTTCCCTATGTTACAAAATGTTGGGAAAATGCAAATAACTCTCCTCAACTTTGACCTACGTTCAGATACATTCCAATGTTTTTTTTCTCTCACTCTCTCTCGCTCTTTTTTTTTTTTTGGAATTAAAAAGGCAAATATTCTTTGTGTTGCAAAATTTTTAAAATTTTTGGAGGTTATATGGGAGACATATTTGGTTTAGGTCAAAAGTTAGAGGATTATTTGTGAAGTCCCCAAAATTTTAAATAAAATTGACACCAACACTGATGTATTCCATTAAAACCTCTAAACCATATAATGCCTTATAAAAAAACCCCATGGGATTTTCCTCTTTGTAATTAACTTTTACAGTACAATGCTATTACAAATACTACCCAGGTAAATTTTCAATTTTAGGAGGCCAAATGACACTCACGGAGTACATATATATGCTATATAAATAAAGGACTATTTGATTACACATAAAATGTAGTCCTAGATCAATCAGAACATATATGAGTATGCACTATAAAAAGGACCTACTCCTTATACATAAAATGTAGTGCCACATAGGTTACCACATAAATATGCTAGAGAAGGATGCAATATAAGAAAGGGATTCTGCTGGAACTTCAAGACTCATGGCTTCAACTTAAAATTTCATTGAACATAAACACTTTGAGGCCAACACTTGTTGGACCTCTAACTGCTATAAGCCAGAAGGGTTAAATTCCTTCTTTGTTTTTTACTCACTTTAGTACATTTTGGACCGCCAACCCAGACGGTTTCCACATAAACCGAATCCAACTGCCTGGGTTGGTTGTCTAGTTTTCATATTGATTGGACTGGTCAAGTGGCTGGATCCTGGTTGGACTGGTTAAACCGTTAGTGACAGTCCAGGTTTGACAACCATTCCTATGATTAAGAATGCAGAAAATCTAGTGAATACTCCTACTTGCAAGTTGCAACACACTTGCAATAGCTAACATGCTGTTGGTTTTTAATTTTTATATCATCTCATATTTTAATTTAAAAGAATAAATGCATTTTAATACACAACTAATTTATGATGAGGAAGGATAACTCTTCATTTAACATAAGTTCCAACAAAAATAGGAATAAGCAAAAATAAAAACTGTTTCATCACATGGATATTAAGATAACTAAAAGGCAGGGCTTCTTTCAGCTTGAACTGACACATCTTTTATAAATATAATGTTAGAAGATTATGTCACTTGTACCTCTTCATTAGTGATACTTCTATGGTCATTTACAACTTTATTATTTTTATGGCTTATACTTTTTCATTACTTATACCCTTTTGTTATTATATACTTTTGAATAAAATTCATTTAGTATTTTCTGTTGTTGCAATTATACATTTTAATTACTAATACCTTTTGGGCTATTATTAATTCCTGGCTTTTAATTATCTGTCCAATAGACATATCATTTCATGTTTTAGTTGTATGGAAAGACCATCAATAGTTAAATAATGCTATGTTATGTAATAAATAGCAACAAAATTAAATAACAATATTTACACCATAATTAAATCAATTTACAAACATGTAGATTTTAATATGTTAATTGTTAAAAAAATTTAAATAAAGACCATCAATAGATACATAATGCTACAATATGTAACATTTAGCAATAAAATTTATATATCAACATTTACACCATAGTTAAATCAATTAGAACATTAAATTTTAATATGTTAATCATTATAAGTTTTTAAATAAATCTACTGATTTGTGTGCATAAAATATACTTTAAGAGTTTGTTTGGTTCATCTTATTTAAGTCATTTTAGTATCTTATTATGTCATTTTTAAACAAATTGTTAATTAAGAACCACATACAGATAAAAAACGGACATTTTTACTCATAAACAAATTAAACAGACTATATACAGGTCCGATACAGATAAAATATATATAAGATTCAGATATAGATAAAATACAAATAAAAAACAAATAATCCAAACAGACTCTAAATCAAAATCTATACACAAAACAGATCTTCAATCAGTTTCTCATCCAAATGTCAAAGAACCAGCAGCATCATAAAGTATATCCAATGATTGTAGATGAAAATGGCCTCGTGCTAGAAGACCATATGGGCCAATGCCAAGGAAACAATTACATATATTAAGAAAACAGACTAATGTTAACTAATCTAAGGCTACTGTTCTTCTATCATTGAAAGGATAATTATCCCTATAGCAATGGAAAGATTGCCAAGTCATATTTTTTGAAAGAATGAGTTTCTTCAATGGCTGCAGTCTGCATTCCTTAATCTTTATTAACATGATCCAGCTTCTGCTTTGCTCAAACACTGAAAGATTTTAGATCTAAGCATGAAAAGACCAATCTAGCCAATGTTCTTCTCTTAAAAGGAATGTTTGTGGGGATGGTCATAACATAAAATTGCAAAGTACTATCTTCTCAGACTCTCTAAATATGATGAATTCCCTATTCCCATCACCGTTCTTATTCGGTAAAAATTCTCACTCCATCCTCTCTTCAAACCTACACAAATCAAAAAGCCCTATGACTCTAACAGTTGTTTTACAACATTGATTTCTATTTAACTCTTCCCCATTCTCATCACGGTCATTGTTCTCTAAAAATCCTCACTCAATCCTTCTTTAAACCTACAAAAATAAAAAACCAAATGCATCTTATGGTTGTTTTATAAATTTAATTTCCCAATAACTCTTCCTTGAGCAATAACACAAGTAAACGGCACAAGGGACAGGATCCCCAAGGTTACAAGTTCAGACAGCTAAATGCCTTGTCATGCCAGCCAAGCTGCATTGTCATAACTTGTGCCAAGCATGCCTGCTGTCATGTGCAAGCCCCAATGCTGAACTATGCAGTTAGAACTGAAGCAGCTAACCCATAGCATCACTCAATTAATTAGCTCTAATTATAAGGGTGCAAAAAAGGATTCAGTTCAAGCCATATAAATGACTCTATTCTACCTATATGTTTCTAAACAACAGTAACAAAACCCATAATTCTCATGATACAAATCCAAAAGAACTAGCTTAACTAATAACAATTTCATAGAGGACTCAAGATTTCTCTTTTAAAATTGCATGTCTCCCTTACTATGATCCTCAACCTCAACTATGAGAATCCTAGCATAAATGTGCATAAATGTAATAACCTCTATACCACACCATGACCTATAAAGTACCTTGTGAACATGTTACAAATATACCACCGTTTCAATAAAATAGTAAAATTTCTTTTTTTTTTTTTTAAAGTAAGATTGTAGAAAAAAGAAATCATAATGGCATCAAGTACGAAACTTGAGTTTAGTAAAATGGATCTACCCAAGTTTTCTCTTAAAAGATCAATCACTTACATACTGCAGCCACAAGACAAGCTTAATGATCAGTTCTGTGAAAAATCAGTGCTCCAAATACCAACCAGGAGGAACCCAACTGTAAAATTAACATTGACATTGCGAGATGATATTGATGCACAGACCAAACGCAAAAGAGGACAGATGTAATCCCAAATACTCAGAACCTATACTTCAGAGTCCAGACATGAACCCCATCAAGGGTACTGCATTCTCCGCATAACTATCCTACCCCACTAATACACCCAATGATTACTTCAGAGGTGGGTTTATATCAAAACAATCTATCACCAGTTTCTTTAGGTTCGTAACTTAATAGAAAAAAGTTCAACCTCGATAGCAAGAACCTAAATTCACGATAACAAAGATAATCATAAAGCCATAAACTTATAGCAAATTTAAATTTTAAAAAATAGCAAACCAATTCCCAATCCTTATACAATAATAATCTATATATATATATATATATATATAAACCCTAACCATTGATTAGTCAATTCACACTTCATCATGAACTCACCATGTGTCTCCACCGATCATAAAATATATTTCATGTATTGGCCTTTCTTATTACTTTTTAATTATTACACGACACTTCATGATCGACAAGAACACGGATATCTATCATAAAGCAACCAGAACCTACTGCGACCGAGACCAAACCCTAGAACAGCACATAACACTAAAACCAATCGCAAATCGAATAATCTAAACACTCACACGGAGAGAGAGAATCAACTGACCAGAGAGGAGGAAGTGTTGATAGTAAGGAGAGAGATCTCATCGACTTTAGGCCTGAAAATGGCGATCTGAGAATTGGTTGAAGAGAGAGAGAGACGCTTATCGCAAGGAGAATATTCCAAGTTGTTGTAGAAGAAAGAAGCTCTGGAAGAGAAAGCGATGCCGAAAGTAAAGCCATCGGATCTCTGGATAGTGGTGTCGGCGCAAGGCGAGTACACCTTGTTGTTGTCACTGCTGCAGTGTACGGTTAAGAAGAGCCAAAACGACGTCGTGAGTAGTAAGAAAAGAGAAGTAGGAGTCGTAGAGACTGAGATCGACGCCATAGTTGAAGGCTTGTTCTGTTGAGTCCGCTTCAATTGAGTCAACCACCGATCCAAGAGAGAGAAAGAGAGACTCGGTGGAAAAGTAATCGTGCCGAATCCCGAAATCGACGGAAGTAATGGGGCCGAGTTTACTTTGGGCCGATTTCATATTTGGGAACTTGCAACGGGTTTTGTGGATTGAGATGGTGGATTTGATCATTTTTCTTTGGGCCAGATGCTCTTGGATCTGATAGAATTGGAAGAAAAATGAAGTCCATAAAAGATCTTGTTATTCCAGTTGCAAGTTCCTTTTTATGCCTACATGTCTACTAGGCGACGCATGATGTTTTAGATTTCCAAAAAATTATGAAAAACAAAAAAGATATCTAGTAATTGCATAAAGTGACAAATCAGAAAAAGATGGAAAGATATAAATAGTTATAATAGTACTTGTATTTTAAGCATTATTTTATATAATAGCACAATGGAGCATCCGCAACGAATTTATAAATATAATAGTATAAAATTATTAATGTAAGGCTTTAAATTTAAGGACGTTTACAATCTATATAAAATACAACCATACAAAGGGTCAAAACTTAGTATAGGCTCAATAAAGAAAATCATTAATCTTCCGACACACATACATAAGGTCAATAATTTGTCACCATGCACTTATCTTATTAGAAAGATAAGAGAGAGGAAGAGGTTACAACTTACCATGTAATTCTATTGGAAATCTTTAAGAATTTTGATAGATTGTTGAGAGGGAAGAAGGAAAGTTTGCATAAGTTTTGTAAGTAAGGGATAAAATGTGCTAAAATGGAGAGAAATCTTGAAGAAGAAACAAAAGAAAGAGTAAGGAGAAAAATGTAATATTAATTTAAGGAGTTTTGACGAGACGAGACCATCCAATCAATCATCTAATCGTTAAAATAAATATTATAATTAGAATATTAACTATTTTAATTATTCGATCACGATTAAGTAAAAATTTGAGTCGTTGGATGGTAACAGTCGTATCAAAACACACATGCATTTTGCTAATTAAGTATAACTTAACTCTAATAAATGAGCAATTATGTAATTTATTTCCTTATCAAAATTCACATCAAACTGTTGATTCAATAAAGAAGTTACTCATTAAGCTGGATGTAACTTATCCCCCATAATTTAATTTTATAGGTCGATCAAAAGCTAGATGTAATGTATAAGTAAATAAACCATAATGAAGGGTAAATTTGTCATATATTTTTAATAAGAGGTTTTTGTGGTCTATCCTCATATAAATGATAATGTTATGTGAAGTGGCAGATATATTTAATCAAGTGAGAGTTGTTTAAGAAAGACAGGAGGACATAGCAACTAGGCCGCCAGCCTGGATATGTATTCCGCCGATTTTAGCCTTTACACCATTGGCGTTAGATGCTAGACTTCTTTATTCCCACTTTTGTCTTTTGAGTTTCAAGCTACCAGTGTATAATCTAAGCTACCAACTTATATCTTTACTCCACCAACTTATGTGCTAGAATTCATACACGAAATTTTTTTTTTTAGATTTTTCATGTATTATATATAGCCCTAGCCATATTTCTTCTTCTCAAAACCTTTCATAAGCTTTAGGAAACCAATATCACGTTTGGTACACAGGAATGATTTGGAGTGGAATGGATTGGATTAGAATGGAGTGGAATGGCTAAAAAATATAATTGTCAGGAAAATCCTTAGTAATAAATGCAAAATATGAATACATGATAGGATAAAAAAAGTAATTATACTACATACTATTAATAAGGATGGAATGGAATCGCGATTCCGTCTTCTCAAAAGCAGAATCGAATTCTTCTTCAAAGCCGGAATCATCGATTCTAAGGAATTGCAATTCTAGCTTCTAAAGATGCTTTCAAACATTAGGAAAGGGAATGGAAGCCAGAATCATCAATTCCAAGAAATCGCGATTTCATTCCTGCCCATTCTTGCATACCAAAAATACTATAAAAACCTCTATCAAGGCTGTGATCTTGTTTCACAGAAGAACAAGAATCAAGTAATAGATAAGTTGCTTTCTTTTTAATCTTTTAGCAATCTGAAAGAATTATCTCTTTTGAATTTTCTTGTTGATATTGAAGGAAGTCAAAATTTTGGAGAAACCTTAAGTTTGTGGTTAGAGATTCTATGGTTCTTCTATCAAAAGAAGGAAGTGTGAATGAACCTAGCGTAATTGTAGTTCTTTTTAGTTTAGGGTTTAGATGGTAATAGAAGTATGTTTACCTTTGAAACAAGTTTTGAGTTAGTATTTCATGATATTCGGGGTTTTTAACAAAGCTAGATTATCAGTTTCAAACGTTGTTTCAGGTACGTCCTTACCTTAGTTGTTGTTTGTGATTATAGATTTAGTATTTGCAAATGGACTTAATACTATTTGTTTTAATTAGTTTGTTGCTTATGTTTGGCTAGGTCTAGTAGACCGGGAGTACCGTATTATTGGAACAACACCCTAATGATCTATATGTAACGTTGTCCCTAGTGGAGTTGTGCATAGAGATTATTTCAGTAGTTTAGGAGTAGTACTAGTATTATACCCAGGGTGTAGGGAGTACCCAATACTAATATATATAATATATATATATATATAAGCATTTTGTGTACATATTTGTTTTTATGGGGTCATGAGTTACTCCAGGTTTAGGACTAGTAGCAAATAGTTGTGTTGTTTTCATAGCTAATTAAAGATAATAACATGTGATTGCTGCACAAGTTATTGTATGATATTTATTCATGCACATGTGGTTATAGTATGGCGTACTGGGTCTTTGCACTTACTCTTGCTATTTTTCAAGTACAGGTGATGACCTAGTAGTATTCGATTTATCAAACTATAATGTATTTGTGGATTATGGGGAGGACGATAATGGAGTTGACTTTTCCAGTTGATTTTTAGATCTTTGGATTGGAGATTGTTAAATTGAAGACCTTATAAAATTTTAAATAGTTTTTATGATCAGGAATATTTATGAGACCTTTTCTTTTGATAGTTTAAGTTTATTATAAGTTGGCTTTTGGTTTAGGCCTACTAAGTTGTTCAAAAGTTTTGTTATTTCATAATATTTTAACAGTACCCCAAAGTTAATGTTATATGGAATTTAGAATTGTAGATTAGTGGAATAATAGCCTTAGCGTGTCCATATCTAGTGAGGACATGTGGCGGGCCGTTAATACTTTCAGTTTAGAGCATTACACTAGGAATATGATAGGACTTTAGTGCATAGTTTATCAAAAATCAAGTCAAAATAAGATAGGTAGAGAATTAGGAGCTTATAGGACAAAACCTAAATTGAGAGATGAGATTTAAAACTTGATTTATTCTTTTATTAAACCCCAATCCCACATTTAAAGATTTTATTTTAATAGTCATTGATATTTTCCTTAGAGCCAGGTTTACTTTATCTTAACTTTTCATAGGGCATTTGATTATCTTCGGTTCTTAATGGACTGTGGAATATTAGCCTTTATGACGATTTTTGTGATAATTGAATATATATGTATATCATAAAGAGTGACTAATTAATTAGAGTCATGCAAATTTTGACATGCAAAACGATCTTCATATTACATATATACACTTGATATAATGATTTTAGGGCAATCCTATTAAGCCCTCTTTAGGGATGACTTCCCTTGAATGGTAAGAAATGCTAAATATTTCCCTGAATGAGACAAATTGCTCACTCTTAACGCTTAATAAAGCCTAGCCTAAAAATCCTTTCATGCATTTTTGTATAAAAAATAAACCAGTCTTAGTAAAATCTATCTCATGACCTGTCACATAACAATCTTCTTTAAGCACATTTTTTATTATTTTCAAATTTACATATGTAGCATCTCATAAGAACTATGGGTCATAGATGTTAATGAATTTGTGGTGTCACACCCCTACAAGGTACCTTAGTGGTAATGATACATCATGTAACTAACTAAGGCCTTTAAGAAGTTACATGAGTACTGTACAACTAACATGTCTCGTGGCATGGACCGATATAACAGATTGAAGATTGATTAGAATAAGAAAAATATTGCATATATATAAGCCATGAGCAAAGTTAATATTACAAAGTCTAGGTCATCACATAATTATTATATCCTTGGTCTTCGAAGGCTTCACCAGAACACGTCCACAAAAGAACTTAAAAGAAATACAAAACATAAATTATACTATTACAAACATTAAATGCTAGGTCTCTATTACAAAAAGAAGGCCTTCCTTCAACTCTAGAATACATAATTCCACTTTCTATCCTAACTCCCATGCTTAGTCTTAGTCTTGGTCTCGGTCTTGGTCTTCTTGCTTAAATTTCTGTAAAATAACAGTCTAAAGGAGTATGAGCATAAAAAGCTTCGTGAATAACAGAATCTTAACATAATTCATTAATAACAAGCAATGTTGGGTTAACAATCATATGCAATGTATCAATCAAACATATGTAACAAATTTGGTTTAAATACTCAGAATCTAAACCTATGGGGATTTACACCCTCCCTAGGAGTTGAAGGATTAGATAAGAAATCCATGCCCATGAGAATCCTAACACTAAAGAAAGAAAATTCTTTTAAAACCCATTTACTATTATAAACTTATATAATAAATACTCTCTACTTTATCTAGAACTTAGAAATCCCCACTAGTATTAATACTCTAAAGCTAACTCCAACATATGCGACCTCCTTCGATGCCTGCTTAGTTCCTGTGAAGCTAACAACCCTATGGTAACCTTAATTAAATTTACTGGACTCAACAAGCATTACCACAAAATCAAAATATTAATACATGATATGAATACCATGCTAATGCAATTATGATGTCATGTAATGCATGTTAGTTTAAGTTTAAGAGTCTGGTAAGCTTTAATCCATATTATTTAGTGGTCACTCTAATTTTAGACATTCATCAATTCAAGCTACACACTTATTATCAAGAAAGTAATTGTCACTTTGAACATTGAGATTTGCGATTCATTCATAAAAACATTGCATACAAGATTTCCCAACTTTATGCACTTGATCTATTTCAATAGTTCTTATACTATATTCCACTACTATACAATCACAAGCAATGTGAAAAGACTTAAGTCACTCTCCCTTTCATATCGCCTCAGTTATCATAATAATCTCTTGAGAAGTCTAGGTCTTGATTTTAAGGTTCCTACAATAAGGAAAAGAAGAATCAAACAAGATTTTAGAGCTATAAGAGACATATACACAAACCAAAGGCCATATTCCCTTAACCAATCCCCGTATCGAGGGACATAAGGAGCAGGATAAGGCATAAGGGCTATCATGCCCTACACCATGCCTCGTATAGATAGGCATATCAATAAGGTTGGTGCACAAAAGCTACCACGGTCCCTGCCATGCTAATACTGTCATGCCCTGAGGGGTACCGTAAATGTAACAACCCGTCGTATACAATATTAAAGCCTATGTATGACTACCTTAGTTACGGAAAGGCTTACATATCATGCACAAGGCGTACATCACCATTAAGGCAACGCATCAAAGTAGCAAAATTTACATTGATAATAATTACGTACAAAGGGAAGAGAAATACTTATCAATAATCATTAATATGGTCGATTACAATTCTTATGGGCATATCCCCGCTGACGACTTCCAATCTACATAAATACGCTTCAAATTAATCACCAAAATATTAACATAATATATATTGCTCATAAAGAAATTTCAAGAAAGTAATTTTCCTTCTATGCTCCTACTTCTTTTGCAAAAAACTCAATAATCCACCAATGTTTTTCCTTAGTGTCTCGTCCTTGAATTGAGTCTCGAGTATACCTACTTCAACAAAATCTATGGGGGTATAGGCTTACTGTCGAGCTTGAATTTTTTTCGTTTCTAGTTTAATTTCTTTTAATCAGATTTGTATTAAATCCAAACCCATTTAATACAAACCCTCGACTAAGAATTAAAAGAAATTTAATTTTTGAAAACAATTTGGAGTCACCACCCAATTGAAATCAGGAAAAATTTATAAGTTAGAATTAATGGATTGGTTAATCCTAACTTAGCTACTAGTCTACGAAAATTTTGATTTACAAACCAAACCTTATAAACAAGAAATTTTGGATTCGAAGGCTAACCTATTAAAATCATATGGTCACCACTTAAAAGTTAAAATTTAAGGTTTATCCTTTCAATGCTTGAAAATTTACTAATGTAAAAAAAAAAATTACAAATTATAATATCTACAAGTTATTATTGCAATTTTAAGGAATAAAAAAATCATTATTTACATCAATATTTACACATAAGTACAAATAATATTGATATTTATAATTTATTACAAAGCTTACAATATGAACAATGAATTAATTCAAAATAGAAATAAACAAATAATTTTTTTTTTTCATTTTTTATTTTTTTTTGTCGCATCGATGGTGCCTACATACCCGTTAATCGGGATCAGACAACATGTCGTTTTCTTATAAAAAAAAATAGCTTTAGTGGATTGGTTATTTTTAATTTTTGAACTCTTTTCACTTTAAGTTCATTAAATTTTAATCAATATATCAAAAATAGAGTATGAGGTGTTAAACCTTATAAGCTACCAAGTTCATTTTTATTTATGAAAATAAGTTTTTCTATGTGTCAAAATAATTTATATCATATTCTATATATATTTTATATTTCCTATTACATGCATCAATGTATATATTTTTATCTTTTATCTATTTTTCCTTTTTTAAAGTTTTTTTTAAAACATAAAATAGAAAAATGAAAAGAGAAAGAAAAGAACTTACCTAGTACAACATCAAGATGCACGCAGGCTTGGGGAAGGGGTGAAGGACAAGCAGCCGGCGGTAATTGAACAGGAGATTCTGATGGCAGTTTGTGACTAATTGGATCATCATGAACTGGTCTTCAAAAGCCCTCAATCGATCTTGTGATGACAGATTTTAACCTCCAATTGCTTCACAATTTCCTAGAAAATTTCAGAATTAAAGTTTTAAATTCAAAACCCTAACTTCTTATGAACTTCATATTTGATCTCTTTTAAGTGATTTGTGTTGTCTTGTTGTGTTGTGATATGCCGGTATTTATAGGCATTAGCATGCTTACCTATCGGCTCACCTACCACGATACAATGTATCTGAACGCTCTGGTCTACCACTCACCTACCACAATACAATGTATCTGGACGCTATGGCCTATCGCTCACCTACCACGATACAATATATCTGGATGCTCTAACCTACCTCTCACCTACCAAGATACAATATATCTGGACACTCTGACCTACCGCTCACCTACCATGATACAATGCATCTGTACACTTTGACCTACCACTTACCTACCCACTCGTTGACATATGCGCTTACCTCTTCTAACAGCTCGTTGACACGTGCGCTTACCTCATCTAGCCAGTAGGAACATGTGGGAAAAAATAAAGAGAAAAAGGGTAATTTGCCTTATCGCAAGATCGAACCCAGGTCTCCTTTATGTCTGCTTGTGACTTATCCATACAGGCTGTTGGCATGTGCATTGTTTTAGTTCGCATAAAAATTGTATTTAAGGTTTCCAAAATGGACCCAATTAAATAAGCCCATTTGCATAGGGTATTTAATTGGGTCCAAAATAAATCTATAATTAAAATTAGTATTATATCAAACCAAAGAATATATATTTTTTAAATTTACTATTATTTTTTCTTTCTGTTTTTTTATACATTTGTAATGATTCCCTTTTCTTTTTTTTTTTTGTTTTTTTTTCCTTCCTTTTTTCTTTAAAATCCTTTTTTTTTTGTAATTTGCGGGCTTAATATAATATTAATTTTTACTATAAATTGAAGCCTTAAATGGGCAAAAATTGGGTGTCTATAGCTGTCCCTCTTTATGATGAAGTTTGGACAAAACTTTGTCACAAAGACGAAAAGATACCCGATTTTTACCTTTAAATACTTACCTTAGCACTTGGGACTTCTGGTCCACTAGGGAAGAATTGGTTGAGAAAGGGATAGTCTTGCAATCCTGACCCTTAGAAAGGTGGTAACGAATTTTTGTTAAAGGTTGGCTTTCCTTTACTAAACCACTAGAATCATCTTAAGACAAATTTTCCTAGGTTTCCACTTTTTTATTTTTAACTTGAATTTTTTGGATTTTTTTTTTTAACAAGGAGACTTGGATGGGCTTCAGATCCTTTTCTTCTTAAATAGACTCGGATGGGCTTCAGGTCCCTTCTTCTTAAAGAAACTCGGATAGGCTTCGGGTCTTTTTTTTTTTTAAAGAGACTCGGATGGGCTTCAGGTCCTTTCTTCTTAAAGAGACTCAGATAGGCTTCAGGTCTTTTGTTGAGATGAAAATTACTCTTAATTCTTGGGAATAAATTAGATTAATTTGTTATTAATTTTATAGAAATTATTTGGAATTGGTACTTATTTGTGTTTTATATGATTTTTAGGAATTTGAAGTCAATAGAAGCAAATAGTATAAGATTGGAGCAAATTAGAATCAAGAGGCAAAAGTCAGCAAAGAAACGCAGGCAGCGTATCTATTTAGGCCGCCGGCCATCCTGGGAATTTCGCCAGCCTTCTTGTAACGGCTGGGTAAATGAAAAGCCATGAAGCATTTAGGCCGGTCAATTCATGATCTAAACGGATCCAGCCTTTGTCCCTACGAATTCCATAACTTCCAAACTTGTATTTATATATTATTTAGGGTTTCTTTCAGGAGGATTCATTCATTCCATATTTAGATACAATTTTGTAAGAAAACCCTAGAGAGAATTCTAAGGGTCATGAGTGGCTAAACTCCAAATCTAGCCAAAGGGATTATTGCAAATCAATTCAAGATGGATTGTGAGACCAAAGTGGTTTGATTTCATTGTTCTTTATTTTGAATATTTATATTTCATCAGATTTATTTGTGATTGTTTGTCTATTATTGATATAACTTTGGATCCGGTTGTATTAGATAACAAACAATAATCAATCAATTAGGACTCATATCCGTAATTGTATGAATCTCCTAATATAAAGTGATGAAACAACACGATAGTCGTAAATAGATGATTATTTGTTGTTGTTGATGAAATATAATCTATTCTAAATAATCCATTCTCTATGAGATTGTTGATTAGGGTTAGGTCTCTCTAACTTCTAATGCAATTGATAGATTAAACCTTAAGAGCGTGTTTAGGGTTGTCTATTCGATTAGGAATAATCAAAGATCTTATCTTGGTTATTTAATATATAAAAAGAGATTGATTTTCAGAGCTTGTTGAAAATTATAACTAACCTATTCAAAATAGGAATAATAATTATTGAGTCAAGGATCAATCCCGGGAATTGAATTGTAATAAGACCTAGGCTAGATAATCTTTTTAATATAGAAATTCTTGTTAATTAGATATAGGTTTATTTTAATCGTGTGATTTCAAAAAACCCCTTATTTTATTTTCTTTTTCTCTTCTTAATCTCGATAGAAACTTGGGAATTTTACCAATCCTTGTGGAGACGATCCTGCTCACTCTATTTACAAATATTTAAAGCAGGTTGATTATAAATTATTATTTTTGTTGGATTCGACACCCACCATCTTTTTCTTCTTTTTTTTTTTTTAAAATAAAACTTTGGCAAGTGATGCTCATTCGAGCAGGTGACCAAAAACTTGGAAAGTAGGATAGCGCTCCTTTGAGCAAGCGACCCTAATACTTGACAGGTAGGATAGTGCTCCTTTGAGCAGGCGATCCTAATACTTGAAAAGTAGGAAAGCGCTCTTTTTAAGCAGGCGATCCTAATACTTGAAATGTAGGACAGTGCTCCTTTGAGCAGGCGATCCTAATACTTGAAAAGTAGGAAAGCGCTCCTTTTGAGCAGGCGATCCTGATACTTGAAATGTAGGACAATGCTCCTTTAAGCAGGCGATCCTAATACTTAAAACTTAATACTATAAAGTTAGGATAGCGCTCTTTTGAGCAGGCTATCCTAATACTATGAAAGTAGGACAATGCTCCTTTGAGCAGGTGATCTTAATACTGTAAAAGTAGGACAACGCTCATTTTGAGTAGGTGATCCTAATACTTGAAACGTAGGATAGTGCTCCTTTGAGCAAGCGATCCTAATCTATAAAGATAGAACAGTGCTCCTTTGAGTAGGCGATCCGAATACTATAAAAGTAGGAAAGCGCTCCTTTCAGCAGGCGATCCTAATACTATAAAAGTAGGATATCGCTCTTTTAAGCAGGCGATCCTAATACTATAAAAGTACGGTACTCCTTTGAGTAGGCGATCCTAAATATTATAAAGGTAGGACAACGCTCCTTTGAGCAGGTGATCCTAAGGATTGAGGAGAAATAATTAAGATTGACTTGATCAAATCTTCCAAATTGAAACATTTTGGATAAAAAAAAATTTCTTTTTTTTTTTCAAATGTTTGGGCTAATGCCTTCATTTCAAAAACTTTTTTCCTCCCTTAGTTTTCTTTTCTTGTATTTTTTTTTGAAAACTTTTTGAGCTAAAACTTTCTCTCTTTTTTTTGAAATATTTTTTATGGAAAAGTTTTAGGGAAATTTTTTTTTGAAAAATTCTTCTTACTTTATTTTTCCTTTTTTTTTTGAAAATTCTCTTTTTAAAAACCTATGAAAGTTTTTTATTTCTCTTTTTTTTTTTGTATTTAAAAAAATTGCCAACAAGTAAGAATCCTTTGAGATCAATTACGTATTGGGCTTGCCCTGCTAATCACTTATTTTAGTTCAACTGTAGGCTTGACTACTAAACCACTTAAGTTTTCTCATTTAAAAACTTTTAAACATTGGGCGCAAAACTTTTCTTTATAGAACCTTAATTTGCTTCTATTGGGCATTATCTTTCAACTTTGGGGCAAATAGTTCTTAAAGTCGGGGCAGATACCTTCCAAATTGGGGCAAATGATTTTCCATGCCCCTATAAATGGTTTTCATACCAAGGGATAATTATCTCGTTTTGAATTATCAAGTCTAAGAGGACTTCTTTACACTCTCTTAGGATTATTTTCACATATTTGATTTGGATTCCAAAAATTATGGTTCGACTTGTAAGTGATACATATTGGTCAATCTATTAGGTCTTTTTTGGGATCGTAATGTGAGCCTTTTGGTTATTGGCTTAAATTGAAATGGATCTCTTATAAAGGCTTTTTCTGAAATTTATCTTCAATACTCCCTGAGTTTACAAGTCAAGAACCTTATGGAAAATTGATAATGCGCTTATCCCTAGTTTCAAGAGCATTAATAAATCAAATCCTATAATCCGAAGAGCCTCTAAAAAGGCGGTATTGTGAGTGGGTCTATGATATAAATATGTTTTAGACCTTAGATATTGCGTTTTGATAGGTTTTGGTGGTTTTGAGCTTTAAGCATGTGCCTTTAATCTTAGGCATGATCACCTTGTTTGAATATTCTCTATTTTTTTTTTCTTTCTCTCTCTCTTTTTCTTTTCTATTCCCGATTTCTTTCTCCTTTTTCATTCTTCTTGTAAAGACCCGACCCACTAAATCTCGAGATTTAGTGTATTGAGTCCCCAACCACATATAATATTTTTACATTATATGTAAGGTTGTTCTAAAACTAACAGTTTATGAGAATTGTTTGATCAAATCTACTAAAACTTTATAAACAACTTTTAACAAAACAAGATTACTAATAAAAGCAATCCATACATATATACATTATATGTACAAAGTTCAGTATCAATATAAGACACTACAAAAATTACAAGTTTTTCTTGGTACAAAAGATAACCTAAAGTGATCTTAAGGTCTTTTACAGCTTAGGCTTATTAACAAGCCTTCTATACAGAGAATTATGCTTTAAACAAAAGCTTCTCCAAAATCTAAGGGCATTCGAGTCCTACTCGTCCCACTCGTCCATGAATCTCTCAAAATCTGACCCGTATCACAGATCATCATATAATTCATCTTCATACTGCAAAGTAGCAAAAGTGAGCCAAAGGCCCAGTACACAATAACAAATACACAAACAATTTATCAAGCAAACATAAATAAAATGAAATGCATCAACGATCAAGTCATTATCTTATTAAGTTTTCTTTTAACAAAACAATAGGAGGGTGTTCAAACTCAGAAATCACGCTATGGGAATTTAGGGGTCCTGAGTAACAGCAGCTGCTCAGGGGGTTGATATAAGCAGTCTGAATACTTATATCTCCTATATCTATTCCATAAAGAAATAGCTTCATTTAGGGTTCAAAAGCCGTTACCCAGCTCTACTTAAACTCAGTCCACAATATGACCCTAGTTCACAAGTTCCCATAAACTTTGAACTAAACCATGGCATTTCCTCCTAAGTTTAAGCAAACGTTACTCGGATACTATTCTTCCCATCGGCTACCCACTTAACCAAAAATGAATTGTTATTGCATCATAGCGTGCCATTGCATCATGACTTAGGTTAAGTGCCTAACTAACATGTCATTGCATTATGACAAGTTTGCTGCTCCTCGGACCAAATTAAACAGCGTAATAGACATCCAATTAATCAAAGTATTAAGCCGAATCCAATTAATTCAATTTTAGTAATGCCTATTTCTAACATACAATAAGCAAGCTATTGCGTATCCCTACCCAATAGTGTATTTTCTATATTCATTCGGAAGGGAATTAACTGAAGAACCTTTAACTAAAATAAGAATACTAAAACAAATCAATAATCGAACATAGAATATATATATATATAGCACAATCCTAGGTTACCTATACAAGGAGATTCAATAAACCTAACATATAGTTTTAACATCTAATTCATATATAAAACATGTTTATATAACTTATAGATTCATTAAAAGACCATATATGAAGTAAAGAATGACAATTGAAGAAGGTTGAATTTGGAAAACTCAAGGGATACGCGACCTATTTACACAGGAAAAATTGAACTGAACACCGGCAGTGTTGAAATTATATGCCGGCGACGTTAAGCCCGGTGTTAAAAATTTTGATTTTGTTCACATTCAACACCGATTGAAGGCTGGCGGCGTTGAAGCCTTAGTGGCCAGCGTACGATTTGAAAAATGAATGCTGGCCAATTTCTTTACAAAAGCTGGTGGAGTTTTAAGCGTTTTAAAAAAATCGGTTCTGATCACATTCAACACCGCCTCTATGCCGGCGGTGTTGAAGTACTAAATGCCGGCGTACACTAAAAAACAAACCTATTCAAAAAGTATTTTGTTTCCCTATTTTACACTTTGAAAATTATAACATATAACAATTTTAATCTTCTCAAACACGTATTTAACTTCATACACTATCTTCTATCCACATTAACCAATCCTAGCAACTTTGGACATCATAACCACACATCAAACTACTTCATTCACATCAAATCTCTCCTACTCTTCACTTCAACTCAACTACTCAAATCAACTTCACTTCTCACCAACATCTCTCACTACTTCCATAACACTTAAACAAGTTCACATAACAACAAAACACACCTTAACATATATCAATGCATAAAACCATTCAACTCAAATAACATTAAACTCATCCTACCATAGATTCTACACCTATATTACAAGAAAGGAAATAAAACAAAGAGTTTATACTAGCTTTAAATTACATGAAGAGGCTTTGGCTTAGAGAAATTGTTGAATCCAAGAGCCTGATATTGGTTTTGGTTTAGGGCTTATGGTTTGAAGATAGAAGGAAAAGAGAAAGGAAAGAAAAGTGGAAATTCGTATGAAAATTGGGGGCTGCCAAAAGAGGCTATATTTGATCAAATTTGGGACTCAATTTTATCCTAAGTTTGACTTTTGGGGCATATATGACTTAGGTTTAATTGGCTTAATTTAGAGTTAATTTAAGTTTAATTCGAGCTTGAAAATGGGTAAAATTGTTGAAAAATTCTGCTAACAAAATCTTAGGAATTCAAAAGTTGTTTTGATAATTTTAAACATAACACACTCATATTAATTTATAAAAGACATAAACATTAATTATACCATACACACATTAATATACATAAAACAAAACATTAATCTCATTACGCATACTCACATACATCAATAATTTACATTTAAACATAATATATCAAACCTATTTCTACACATTCATTTTCATATATAAAATTACTTCAAAGTTAATATTTAGAACTAATATTATATTCATGAAAATTTAATTATTGAATAAAGTAGATTATTTCGCTTCTTTTTCTTCTTCTTCTTCTTCTCTTTTTTTTTTTTTTTTTTGAATTCAAGGTGATTTGTGTTTCTTCAACTTTCATTGGATGCTTACAACTCAAAGTGTATGGGTTATGTATGATTTTGAATAGGTCTCTTCTTCCTTTCAAAGGAAATGAATTATCTATATCAAATGATTGCTCTTGAATTGATACAACTAGGGTAAACACACATTAGTTAATCCTTTGTTTCCTCCTTATTAATGACTATAATCTCCAAATTGCCCCATTATGGGGTAGTTCTGTACAGGGTTTACCTTTTAAAATACTTCCTTAATAGCTCAATGGGTTGGCAAGGGATAAGTGTGTTTGGGATATTGAAATGAATGTCTAATGTCACTTTGACGCAAGTATCAAATTCAAGGTAGACCTCCTTTAAGGAATGAGTCAATTTCCTCCCTTTAATATCGCTCTGCTCTCGAGTGTTTAGGGTTAGTGTTTAAGATTCGTTTTGCCTCTTATCATTCTAGACCTTTTTTATTAGATATTTTTCTTGGTTATCAATCATCCATTCTTTTAGTTTGCCTCAAGCTAATTCACTAAATGCCCATTTTATATTGGGTTTACATTATAGAAATTAAACCCGGCAAATGCCCCTAATTAGTGACTTACCAAGTCCTTTTGGTTGCCCCCTACTTTTCATTTGTTTTTCTCTTTTAGCCCAAAGCGAGTGATAATTGGGCCTAAAAATTAAAAGGATCATTGATTGTTAGCAAATTTTTCTTTTTCTCTCTTTTTTTTTTTACATTTTTTGAAAAACTTTTTTTTTTAAATTTATTAGAAAATTGTATTTAAGAAATAACTAAACATTAATTACTAAAAAGATAATAAATATTTATAAAAAGGTATTTGGAAACCATATTTTACAATGACTGTTTACAACCTAAAATGGAAATTTATTCATAGAGATGATTCTTTTTTTTTCCTTTTGAAAAATTGAAACCAAAAACTATTTTATAAAGTACATTTCTTTTTTCCTTTTCAAAATAATTTGTAAAGAGTAATGATGAATTTTTTCTTTTTTTTTTTAAATATTCACAAATGAAGACTGCATTTATAGGATAATAGACTTGAGTTTAAAGGAGTGAAATACATATGACAAAGAGTGATTCTAATTGAAAAAGGTCTATGATGATCTAGAAGAGGAACTAATCTAATGGATATCAAATTATGTACAATTTATGAATATTTACAAGTCTATTATACATTTTTTAACAACCTTTATATACAAGTTTTGTATTTACCTTATTATGATCTATCTAATTTAAAGATTATTTACAATTTTAGTTTTTTTTAATTTATTTATGTACAAAAAAAATGAAAAAAAAGATTATTGATAATTACAATTTTTTTATATCACAAAGATGCACACTATTTTACATGAGTAAAAAATAAATCTTTTTATCTTTTTTTTTATTCAGGTCAATTTACAAGTTTAGCATTTTATTAGTTTTTTGAACTATATACAAATAGCTATAATACTACAATAAGGTATTATGTACAAAGTATAATAAATTATTCACATTACATATTACACATGCAATTCACACAGATGCAAACTTAGATGTTGACAACTAATTAATAATGGGGTAAATTTGAAAATTTTCATTTTAGTTCCAATCTTGTTTTTTTAAAAAAAGTGAGATAAATAATTTTCAAAATGATTTGAAACTATAAGCCCTTAACTTATGCTCCATTATTATTTAATCACTACCCGTGTTTATGAATGCAATTGGGTGGGTTCTAAAGGTTCCCGGTCTAGTAGATCGTTGATCAACATTAAACCATAGCGGGAGGTCATTTTGTGAACTAGAGAGTGGAAAGCCACAACTCCTAAATCTACTAGCGACCTCCCTGCCTAGGGTCTTAAGATGGCCTGGTTCTGACCGTATTTAGCACACAGTTTTCATAAACTCCCCCCTAAAGATAACATTTGCCCCAGCTAGGGGTATTTATAGAACTTTCTTTTTTATCTGCATCACTTAAAGAAAATATTAGAACAACTATTTATTAGTTAATAGCTATACAAATAATATACAAGAATGAGCAAATAAAGGATAAACTTTAAATTTAAAACTTTAAGTGGCTAACCTTTAAAAAAAATAAGTTCCCAGTGGAGTCACCAAGTTGTCGAGCTTGAATTTTTTTTTTTTTTATTCTGGTTTAATTTCTTTTAATCCAATCCATATTAAACCAAAACCTATTTAATATGAACCATCGACTAAGAATTAAAAGAAATTTAATTTTGAAAACAATTTAGAGTCGCCACCGGATTAGAGTCGGAAAAAATTTATAAGTTAGGATTAATGGGTTGGTTAATCCTAACTTAGCTACTAGTCTGCAAAAATTTTGATTTACAAACCAAATTTTATAAACCAGAAATTTTGGATCGAAGGCTAACCTATTAAAACCATATGGTTATCACTTGAAATTTAAAATTTAAAGTTTATCCTTTTAATGCTCGAAAATTTACTAATGTAAAAAAAAAAAAAAATTTACAAATTATAATATCTACAAGTTATTATTGCAATTTTAAGGAATAAAAAAATCATTATTTACATCAATATTTACACATAAGTACAAATAATATTGATATTTATAATTTATTACAAAGCTTACAATATGAACAATGAATTAATTCAAAATAGAAATAAATAAATAAAAAGTTTTTTTTTTTCATTTTTTATTTTTTATGTTGCCTTGATGGTGCCTACGTACCCACTAATCGAGATCAAACAACACATAGTTCTTTTTATAAAAAAAGCTTTAGTGGATTGGTTATTTTTAAGTTTTGAACTCTTTTCACTTTAAGTTCATTAAATTTTAATCAATTTATCAAAAATAGAGTATGGGTGTTAAACCTTATAAGCTACCAAGTTCATTTTTATTTATGAAAAATAAGTTTTTCTATATGTCAAAATAATTTATATCATGTTTTATATATACTTTTTATATAATATCTATTTTATATTTCCTGTTACATGCATCAATATATATATATATATTTGTCTTTTATCTATTTTTTTCCTTTTTTTAAAGTTTTTTTAAAAAACATAAAATAGAAAAAAATGAAAAGAGAAATAAAAGAACTTACTTGGTACAATATTAAGACGCACGCAAGCTTAGGGAAGGGGTGAAGGATAAGCAGCTGGCTAATTGAATAGGAGATTCTAGTGGCAATTTGTGACTAATTGGATCATCATGAATTGGTCTTCAAAAGCCCTCAATCGATCTTGTGATGACAGATTTTAACCTTCAATTGCTTCAAAATTTCCTAGAAAATTTCAGAATTGATGTTTTAATTTGAAACCCTAACTTCTTACGAACTTCATATTTGATCTCTTTTAAGTGATTTGTGTTGTCTTGTTGTATTGTGGTATGCCGGTATTTATATGCATTAGCATACTCACCTACCGCTCACCTACCACGATACAATGTATCTGGATGCTCTGGCTACCGCTCACCTACTACGATACAATGTATCTGGATGCTCTGCCTATCAATCCTACCATGATACAATGTATCTGGATGCTCTAGCCTACCGCTCACCTACCACGATACAATGTATCTGATCGCTCTCTAGCCCACCACTCACCTACCATGATACAATGCATTTGGATACTTTGGCCTACTGCTCACCTACCCACTCACTGACATATGCGCTTACCTCTTCTAACAGCTTGCTGACACGTGCGCTTACCTCATGTGGCCAGTGGGAATGTGGAAAAAATAAAGAGAAAAAGGGTAATTTACCTATCGTAGGACCAAACCTAGGTCTCCTTTATGCATGCTTGTGACTTATCCATACAAGCTGTTGGCGGTGCCTTGTTTTAGTTCGTATAAAAATTGTATTTAAGGTTTGTAAATGGGCTTATTTAATTGGGCCCAAAATAAATCTATAATTAAAATTAGTATTATATAAAACCCAAAAATATATATTTTTTAATTTACTATTATTTTTTCTTTCTATTTTTTATACATTTGTAATGATTCCTTTTTCTTTTTTTTTGTTTGTTTTCCTTCCTTTTTTCTTTAAAATCTGTTTTTTTTTTTGTAATTTGTGGGCTTAATATAATATTAATTTTTACTATTAATTGAAGCCTTAAATAGGCAAAAATGGAGTGTTTACACTTACAACACGCTTAGTAAGACATTTACCCATCATTTGCACTGATAATCATAAACAAACAAGTTGGTTAATCAAGCATATGCTATTCTTATGCAACAATCACATGAAGAACACATATATGTATAGTTATCCAATCTATACAAAGAATGGATTTACACCCTCCATATCAAGGGTTAGAGAATTATTGATGAAGGTCCTTTTGATCTTTTATCGCTAGTGTCCAGGCACTTACCCAAAGCATTCGGTTGGCATGGCTCTGAACCTAAAGTCGCATTCCCAAGCGATATGGATTCCTTAGGAAGGAGCATAGCCTATGGCCCAGTACGGTGGTAGCCCATCTATCTCTACATAGGAGCAGCAGCCTTCCAAAATGTGACTCGACAGATGTTATCTGACCATTTTCTTATTAACGTCATTCCGTATTATGATTCATTAAGGGCATCAATCAATTTAAACACACATATCAATCAAACATACAAACGAATAAATATAGTTAAACAAATATTCTAGCGTTGTGATATGCTTAGCATTCACTTAATCACACAAGTAAAAGAAACGCATGCTTAACCCTTGATAATCCCTAGTACATATCCATTTTTATCTTTTCTCATTATGCTGGTGCAACTACTTTACAAATATAATGAAGGTAACAAATTTAGGAGAAAAACTCACTCGTCCATATCATAATCTTTTTAGTCGTAATAATCCTCAGAAGGGGAGTCTTGTATTCCTCATCACCTAGACAAAAGAAATACTCGAAATGAATATTTCATAGAAGTTCATTAAACTTCCTAATTCTATCGTGTTATTTTGATCAAAATTTGGATGAAGGGAAATTCAACTTAAAATGGTCATAACTTGCTCATTTTAACTTGGAATTTTGTATATTAGATTTCGTATTCTATACACTCAAAAACATCTATCTATTTCTAATGTTATTTTAATATTTAAAGCCATTTTTTCAAAATAGGTCAGTACAGATCTGATCCGAAAAGTTTCAGCCCTTAAATTTCAATTTTCCTAAGTTTTGCTTCACTTAGATACTTTATAGCAAATATATAAATATTTCTACATTTGAAAATCATTTAATATTGACAATATCTCATATTATATGCATAACCCTACTGATGTTGTTTCAAAATAAAACTTTGTAAAATAATTTTTTACAGAAAGTAGTAATGTTGAGTTTTATGAAAAATCATGTTTATGACTTGTGACAAAATTTGTTATTTGTAAATATATGACTTAACAACAAAAATAAAAATCATAGTTCAATATATATATTTTGGAATCTCAAAGATTTTATATTTGTTCAAAGATTCTTATTTAATAATTATTTGTGACATAAAACTCTAAGTGTATTTCTTTTAAAATTTTCCAAAGTTTGATTCTTAAACAAAATTTTAATTCTAGATTTTGTAAATAAGAAACTTAATTAAAGAAAATCATGGTTTTATATTTATTTAGAGTTCATGAATATTTTATTTTCATTCTAAACTTCTTTTAACTAAATATTTTCCAAAGCATGAATCTTTATGTGGTTTGAAGAAAAATCATTCTAAATTTTATTATCTCTGAAATGTTTTGCGTATTAGCATGAGAGAAATTAAATAAATGGCTTGTTCTAAATTTTTATTCTCATAATAACTCTTTCTTTATTAATAGTTTTCAACATTTGTGTATTTAAGGGGTTGTTTAGGATAAAACTAAAATTTTGAATCGTTACAAATGAGTGTCTTCTTATTATAACTATTGTTTTTTTATTTTCTTAACTTCATAAATTTTGACATTCTTAAAAATTGGATTCCTTGGGTTATCTATCCGTTTTATTTTCTAAGTGAATTTTTAATTAGTTAGTTGATTTTTAAGTTTGTCTTAGGTAAATTGTTTTGTTCTAAGTGTTTGTCAAAATATTGGCATATGCCTTACAAAAGAGTTTTTAAGAAAAACTTGCATAACAAAGGATTATCAGCATTAGAAATTTATGATAAATTTATTTTAGTATTTTAGAAAGGGTTAGCTTGAACAACTATCCTATGTCTTTATAAAAATCCTTTCTAGGTTGAAAATCATTTTTCTTGGGAGTTTATCCTTGTTTTTATATAAAAGAAAATAAACCATATTATCATTTTGAAAACCTTATTAAGACAAAAACATCATTATATGATCATGCATGAATATAAACTTAGTAGTTATTTTATGAGATAAATTATAAATTCATGTAGAGAAATAAAAGAATAGAAAATCAAATGAGCAAATGTATAAGAACAAAAATATGGAAGTCTTAGCTTGTTATCAAGACTTCCCAAAACTTAGAAATGGATAAGTTCCATGAAAATAAGAAAAGCAAAATCAAAGAAAATCATAGAAGTCTTATATTCATTTCAAGGCTTCCCGAGACATAAAGATGGACAAGTCCCTTAAAGAAAATAAGAAAAGTAAGAAATAACTTTGGATTCTTAGGCTTCATCAAGGCTCCTCGAGACTAGATTATGGGCAAGTCCCCTTTGTTTTGACTTGATTAAGGACATACCTAAGACTAGAAGTTCATTGATCTTATTTATTTCCATGAAATAAATAAATAAATAAGGAAATACAACACAAATAAAATGTTAGATTAGTGAGCTTTAGGCTCTAAAAATATATATGTATATACTTTACATACTACATATAGAAGTTAGATTAGTAACATGATCATAACAAAATCATAAATTTAGCATAATGACAAACAAGATATGAACAAGATGTTGTTTTCTTGATTCCATTCCCTAGCATAGTGTCAATGGGGATTTATTGAAATCAAAATACACATGTTGTTTATGTTGTGTTTACATAAGCTAAGGAGATTTTTTTAGTGTTTACCTAAGATGAATGTTAGAAGAAAAATTTGAGAGAACAAATGGGTGATTGTGTGTATGAGTGTGGCTTGAATGGGAGAGAGGAGAGGAGAGTGTGTAAGTTTTGAATATGTAAGAGCTTTGTTATGTTTAGGAGATGTGTTTAGTAATTTGTCTAAAGATGGAAGGTTGTATATGAGTAGAGGAAGGAAAGAATGTTGGAAGAAAAATTTAGAGGAAATTTTGAGAGAGAAGTTGAGAAATAATTTTGGTAGAGTTTTGGTATGTAAAATGAGATGTATAAAAGAAGTGAAGATAGATGTGGTATTTATAGAGTTTCTGAGTGGAAATTTATGTGATTAAAATTAATTAAAAAAAGAAAATAAAATAGATAGAAGAGAGAGAGGGGGTGGATGACACCAAGAGAGAGAGGGAGGAAATGTGATTTAAATATTAATTTTAGTAATAAAAAGTAAGTAAAGTGTAAAAGAAGTTTAGTAAAAAGTAATGTTGGAAAACTAAATGTAAGAAATATGTAGAAAAGAAAAGTAAAGATAGATGAATAGTAAATGAATTATAGACTGAACAAATAAAATACCGATAGTAAGAAAAATACGAGTAAACAGGCTATATCTGATATCTTTAAAAGCTGAAAAATTTTATAACTGATATTTTACAATTCCCCATCTAATTACTAGCCTATATATGTTGTCGGAATATTTTTACCATTTTGTGTGTCTGGATCTTGATTTTAGAAACTGATCCCTTTTGGGTTCGAATTAGATGAATTTTTTGTTGTATTTGATCTTTTCAGGTTATAAGACATTATTTCATATTGTAATCTAATGTCATCTCATTTTTACTATTTTAGGGTTTTAAGCACATGATTGCTGGATCTAGTCTCACTAGAGCTTGTTATTGATATAGTTGACTTTTAGGGTTCTAGTTTAAATTCTAGCTTCAAGATTTACTCGTAAAATTTATAATCTAGGAATTTATGTCGTACTTAAATTTTTCAGTTCAAAATTTATGTTTTACTTTGTTTTTTGTGGTTTATTTAATATTTTGCAACTCTCGAGATTGTTTAATTGACTTTAGGGTTATGTGTTGACTCGGGTTGATTTTTTGTATTAATTAAAATTTTTTATTCTGAATTCGCCAAAAGTTTTAAGGTTTTATAATTTTGTCATTAAATAATATTTTGGTGTACTATCTTGATTTACATCTTAGGGATCAGATAGATGAATTATTAAGCGTATAGGATTGAATAGAACTATTATTGAATTTTTCATTTTGTTTTTGAAGGTTTTCTTTTTCTTAAGGTTATGAAATTCATATCTGATCTTGTTTAGAGTTTCTAGAAATTGGTTTTAGCTTGGGTCAGTTTTTAGGTTTCAATTTTAGTTTTTAGCTTTAAAATTATTTTCTAAGAGATCCAAAAATTTTAGGGGTTTACACATATAGAGGGGCGTATCAACCTAAGCATGCATACAGGGGCTACCATGCCCTGTATGTGTGTATTGGGGAGGGGGGCTGTCACGCCCCAAAGAGTTTCCTAAACGTAACAGTCCGCCACACTCAATATTAGAGCTTAAATATGACAACCCTAGTCATTCCTAGAAGCTTCATGCATGGAATTATGAAGCTTAAGAAGATACAATAACAATTTAAGAAAAGAGAATTCATAATATTTATTCATTCATAACAATTGTCTTACAAATCTTAGGGGCATTCCCCTACCAAAATAACTATAAATCTATTACAAGAGATTTTCTAAGAAGTTTACATCTTATCTATCACTAAACTTCATCTAAAGAAATTCCTTAACCAAAATAGATAATACCTGGCTGTAGGGTCCATGTGGCCTCAACCACAAATATGTAAACTGCAAAAGATATCTATAGGGGTATAAGCTAATAGGCTTAGTGAGAATTATTTCCATAAGTAAAATCTTGTGTAGTAGAAATTTCAAACAAGTTATTTAGGCAGTTAAGTGAAATGCAACATACACGAGCAAACAAGACATATAGTTTTATGGGAACTATATGTTGAATGGATTTACACCATTCATTCGGGGTTTGTGATGTATAATCTAAAAAACGAGTAGTTTTAGTTAAGTTATGCTTTCGATCATTACCACCAAGCATATAAAGTCTACTCGGGTTGAGCCATGCCTCCAGATTTCCGCCAAGCATTGGTTTGATTCCATGTTGCTAAGCAATTGCTTTCAATTATAACCGCCAAGTGTTACTTTCGACCGTGCTATTATCCTTTTCACCCAAGGATAATAACACCATACAATGTGACTCACTTCGTGGTATGAATGAATCAATTTATTTAAGATATCATAGCATCATTATTATCAAATTTAAGGTGATCATAGAATTTCATACATATCAAGTGCTATACTAAAACAAACATTTACCTACAATCAATTCCGGCCTCGATATTCTTAGAATCCTTTCAACAATTTTCACATACATATCAATTTGTCTTATCTTAATTCTAATACGACTGAACTACAAGCACAATCAAGTAAAGCGTTTTAAGAAAATAAACTCACGATGCCATGTTGACACTTCTTCTAAATAGATGAGTCGCTCAAACAATCTACTTAGTCGAAATAATCCTCGGGGTACGAGTATTCTTTCTCGGAATCACCTAGTCAAGGAAAATACCCTAAATGAGTATTTCTTGATAACTTTCTTGAGACTTGTCTAAACTATGTCATAAGAACATCAAAGTTCGCATAAAAGATGATTTCAATTTAAAATGGTCATAACTTGGTCATTTTAACTCGGAATTGCGCATATAATATACTGATTTCTATCTATTCGAAAAGATCTATTCATTTCTAAAACTATTTCATCAAACCAGATCATTCAAGCTCTGAAAAAGTGGCGATCAGATTCACCACGAATTTTCCCATCCCAAAAACATTTTGTTTCAAACATTAAACCATCCAAAAATTGCTTTGATAAATACTTAGTTATCTATATAGTTGAAAAATTCTTTTTCATAGATATAGCCACATTTCATCCATGCTTAAGTGTTTGTTGTCCAACCAAATTTCTTGAGTAAAATAATATTAATTGAAAGTGTAGAAAACCATAGTTTACAAGAAATCCATTTTGTAAATCCTTTAAAATGAATATTTTGATTCTTTTGTTTCTAAAGAATTATTTCATGTTTACCTTGCTATTCTTCTTAAAGACTTTTTAATACTATTAGATTTCTCTATTTTCCTTTTAGGGTTTTTCAATATCGGTGTCACTTTTTCTATTAATTTTTCCATACAATTTTTTCTTGATCATTACTTAGAAAATATTGGTTTGAAAAACTCTCATTTCCTTTTTAGGGGGTTTCCTTATATTATGTTTTTTATGGAAAATATTTTAGTATCAAAAGTCATCTTCTTTTTAGAAAACAAGGTAATATATAAATGATTAAAAAGCTTTTCAAAACAACAGTAGCTTTTAGAATTGTAGTGAGTTCTTCCTAAAGTTTTGAAAAGAACAAATTTACTTTTGTTAAACTATAGATTCTAACTTTCATATAAAATCATTCTTAGGTGATAAAATCTCCTTTTTGTAAAAGTATAATTGAAGCTTAAAGGTTTGGACAACAATCTTTATGGGCATAATTATGATAAATAATAACAAGCAAAAATAACATAAATAATAAATAAAGTCAAGTATTGGGAGTCTTAGCTTCTTCAAGGCTCCCAGACTAAGAAATATACTAGTCCCAAAAAGAAAGAAAATTGTTTTGACTTGATGAGGACAAGTCTAAGACTAGAGACTAGTTTTAAAACAACATGAAATAAATAAATTGCGAAGAAAGAAATAAATAAATTACTTTGCATGAAAGTAAATAAATTGCAAGTGAGATTATATGCTCTAAATAATATATATATATATATATGTGTGTGTGTGTGTGTGTGTGGATACATAATTATACTTAGCTAGATATAATAACAATAATAATATGAACAAGGTAAAGCAACAATATAAATAGATATTCATGAACAAGAACAATACATGAACATAGTGTAGTTTCCATAACATTTAATTTTTGAAAACTCACACCATGGTCATGTAAAGTTACATGACATGGGAAGAAGAATTTGTAAAGAAAAGTTTACCTAAAGAGGGTTTTTTGAAGTATTATGTGTGAATGGGTTTTGTGTATGTAAAAAGTGGTTTGAGAGTATTTTGAGAGAGTTTTGAGAGTGTATGTGGAGAGAGTGTTGAAAGGAGAATTTTGAAGAGATTTGGTAGTGAATTTGTGGGTAGTAATTGTGTGAAAGAAGTGAAAGAGGAAGGGGGCATTAATAGGAAAATGAGGAGTGAATTTTGTGTATTTTAAATAAAAAAATTAAAAGAAATTGAGTGGGAGAGAGAGAGATGGTGCACCGGCCATCAAGGAAAGAGGAGGAAGAGAGTTTTATTTTTTGTATTTTTATTGATTGAATGTAATAATGATAAAGTAGATGTGAAATAAAGTTATGGGAAATTAAAAAAGTAAAGATAATAGGTGTATAGAGTATAAGAATAGGGATAGAAAAAGTAGAGATAAATAAATAGTGTAGAATAGTAATGAATAGTGTAATGTAAAGTAGATATGACTAATAAAGTACCGGTAGTAAGAAAATACGCTTATAATTGCGATATCTGATATTTTTACTTACCGAAAAATTATAAAACCGAAATTTTTGAAAACCTTACATTTTTTTGAATCTAACGGTATATCCCAAATATTTTTTCTATTTTGAGTCACGAGACACATTTTTAAGAACTGTATCCATTCGGGTTCAAAACGATTTGCGGTTTTACTAATCTGATCTTTTTCAGTTTTCTTATGTTATTACGAACTATTCTACATACTAATCTCTTACTTACTTTCTTAGGGTTGCGAACACGGGATTGCCAAACTTAAACGATTATGTCTAACTAGGGTTTTATTGACTTTACGGTTTCCGGTTGATCTTTCGATTAGGGTTTAAGCTAAACCGATCACAAAACTTTGGGAGTTTACAAGAGCGGGGGCGACAGACATATACCTAGACTTGGACACAGAACACACCACTCCCTCCACTACAGTCCATATGGAAAAACCAGCGAACAACACTTCTAAACTTCATACTTTTACACATTTTAACCAATATCAAATATCTTAATACCATCAATTACACTCTAACCTCAATATACAAGAGTCATATTCACCTCTCACTTCTTCATATCTTCCAACACTTAGCTACTCTCTACATCAACTCAACCAACCAGCCATAGTCCATAACATCTATGATTTAGGACTTTAGACCATAACTTCATATTTGTACTTCACATATTTAACAACATAACTTATAACAACCTTATTTATACTATCAACCAACAAGGACTCTTAACTTGCACATACTCAAATACAAAATCAACAAAGTAAGAGCAAGTATTAGCTTACATACTTGTGCTTTGGCTTGATGATAAAAGCTTAACTGGAGTTTCTTGTTAATTTGTGAAGAAAAATTGAACAAGAAATGTGGAGTGTCTATGTGTGAAATTACGTTGGCTAGAGAAGAAGAAGAAGGAGTGGTTTTTCTGTCAAAATGAAGGGATAATTATCCTTATATTGTAAAACAAAATGTTGACTTTAGAGGCATTCAAAGGTTATTAGGTGTGGGTGGTTGTATGATAAGTATGGTGGACAAATGAGCTTAATTTGATAGAAATTTGAGCTTGGTTTAGGTATTAAAATGAGTTTGATCTATTGCACAATTTACTTCTACACATCTAATGTATTAAAATCAACAATAAATTCAATACAAAGTTTGATAAATTTGGTTTATAAATTCTATTTATTTAGAAAATTATTTATAAAAATCTATATTGATATTCTTTATAAATTAGAAGATAAATTTTTTAGATTCAAATTCTTAAAAGAAGATAAAAGCTAAATTAATTGATAACAATTTGAAATAACTCGATTGAAAATTTTTAATTTCTAATCCTACTAGATCTATTTTACAAAAGCTATTGCAATTGAAATTACCCAACATTTCATTCATTCTAACGCTCATATTCAAAATACATAAATTTAAATTCTATTCTCTAAACTTAATTTATGGAAAAAACTTGGGTTATATGTAGTCTAATAACATAATCCCTAAACATTCAAAAGAGGTATCAGGTTTGAAACCCTCTTCCTCTATGTAATACTTGGGGTATCATGGACGCTAGCAAAGGGGAAATCATTCAAAACGCTCTTTTCAACCTCACCCTTATTAGCCTAAGTTTATATTTTCTAGAAGGAACATTAGCAATAATAATGAAAGGTAAGGGAAGAGTAGATACCATGTCTATTATCTCTAGATGGTTTAATTCTTTCGACCACTTTTTCCATTTATCAAAATATTATACTCCAAGTAATAACAAAAAAAAAAAAAATCACTCTATCCATTTAGAATTTAGGGATGATATAAATTTGACAATATAAAGTTAGGAAATAATCAAGACAATTCTTAAATGGAGATCGATGAAGCATCTTCGTCATTTTCTTCAAACACATATACATATTATGCCCACAAATGGGTTCTGTGATACTGTTAATTGCAAATTTAGCATAACTAGAACATTGGCATGGATGCTTCATGAAACTTTGGCTACTTATAAATGAATTGACAACTAAAAAAAAAAAGAGAAATATTTGTATATGCTCTAGGAATCTTAACAACTCAAAGATATGTATCATTCATGAAAACCATGAAAATGATATTATTATTATTACAAATAAACAAAAAGATGGGTCCTTAATTTAAAACTTCACATTCGATACCTAAATTTTGTTAATCTTTGTAATTAACTACTTGAAATTTATAAGTGTCAATTTGATACTTAAATGTTGCGTATTTTTACAATTGATTAATTGAATTTTGTCAAATTTTGCAATTTATTATCTAAAATTAAGCATATTTTGCAATTAGTGATCTCACTCAAGTGCTATAAATGCTTTTGGTTAATTTGTACATAGTAAATTGCCACTTTTAAAGTTTAATAGTTAATTGTACAAATTGACAAATTTCAGGTACCTAATGTGACATATATGCTCAAAACAATCATAAAGTTTTGTTTTGGATAATTATTAATTCTTTTTTCTTTTAAAGATCGTATTTGTACATGCATTGTATAAGCTAAATCAAGTGGAGATTAAATAATCCTATTCAAGTTAGACAAATTTTTTTTATATAAAAATGGGTTGTTAATATCATAAATGGTATATGAACTTCAATAAAATATGCAATTAGGTATCTAAATATTGAAATTGATCAATTTAATAATTGAAAGAACTTTTCATATATGCTGACATACCTTTGTTAAGTCCTTTAAGGTACTAAATTAATTCAAATTTTTTATGTACTAAATTGATCAATTTCAAAACTCAGATATTAAATTGATCAAATTTAAAATTAAGATATCTAATTGCATATTTTACTAAAGTTTATGCGCTATTTATGACATTATTCCTAAAATTGGGGACATTGCAAAAACAATTGAGAAAACCTGAATTAGAAAATATAAGATTGTAGTGTGATTTTTATTGGTTAATAAAGGAACAGTGCAACCTTCATAATTGAATTAAGACAGTCGTTTACTGTTTATAAAGCAAGCAAATCACAAAATGAGATTAAGAGATTTAATAAAAGTATATGTAAGTAAATAATGAGCTCTTCTTATATATTAAATCTTCCCCACTAATTGTATATATAGCTTTCACAAAATTTGGCCAATTGTCCATTTTTCCCTCTCTCTTTGGCTACAATTAATGCTTTCCAATGGCTAGTTTCTGTCACTTGGCATCTAGACACTAGGCTGAGCGTTTGAACTTCACTTGCAAAACAAACATTAAGAACCTTTAGCATCCAGATGCCAGCGTATTGTAACATGATCAAAAGCCTTGCAATTCACATGATCACTCTTCTAATCATGCCAATGTAGTGCAACTAAGACTTGTAACATTGATAGCACATACCAAAAAGACATATAAAAAGTGCAAATGCAATCGTATCAAAACACATGTGTTTTGCTAATTAAGTATAACTTAACTCTAACAAATGAGTAATTGTATAATTTATTTCCTTATCAAAATTCACATTCAATAAAGAAGTTACTCATTAACCTGGATGTAACTTATCTCCCCCCCCACACAATAATTGAATTATGTAGGTTGATCAAAAGCTAGGAATATGATAGGATTTTGGTGCACAATGTATCAAAAATCAAGTCAATACAAGATACTTAGAGAATTAGGAGTATGTAGGAAAAAACCTAAATTAAGAGATGAGATTTAAAACTTGATTTATTCTTTTACAAAACCCTATTCCACATTTAGAGATTTTATTTAATAGTCACTGATATTTTCCTTATACATAGGTTTACTTTATCTTATCTTCATAGGGCATTTAATTATTTTCGATCCTAATGGACTATGGAATATTAACCTTGATGGTGGTTTATGTGATGATTAAATATATGTATATCGTAAAGAGTGATTAATTAATTAGAGTCATACAAATTTTGACTTGCAAAACAATCTTCATTATGGATGCATACGTGATATGACGATTTTAGAGTAATCCTACTAGGCTCTTTTTAGAGTTGTAACACGACTTCCCCTAAATGGTAGGAAATGCTAAATACTTCCCTGAATGAGACAAATGGCTAACTCTTAACACTTAATAATGCCTAGCCCAAAAATCCTTTCATGCATTTTTGCTATAAAAAACAAACTAGTTTTAGAAAATTCTACCTCATGACCTATCACATAACAATTCTTCTTTAAGCACATTTTTTAGTCTTTCCAAATTTACATATGTAGCATCTTAGAAGAATTATGGGTCATAGATGTTAATGGACTTGTGGCTTAATAATATCATCTTTAAACTTTCAAGTAAGAGATACCATGTTCAAAACCCTCTTCCTCTATGCAGTACCGTAGAAAAAAGAAAGTCATGGACACATAGTAAATGGGAAATCATCTAAAGCACTCTTTTCAACCTCACACACTTTATCAGCCTAAGTTTATATTTCTCTAGAAGAACATTAGCAATAATAATAAAAAGGTAAGGGAAAAGTAGCTACCATGTCTATAGTCTCTAGATGGATTAATTTTTTCGACCACTTTTTCCATTTATCAAAATATTATACTCCAAGTAAAAAAAAAAAAAAAATTCATTCACTCTTTCCACTTAGAATTTAGGGATGATACAAGTTTGCCAATATAAAGTTAGGAAATAATCAAGACTATTCTTAAATGGAGATCGATGAGACATCTTCATCGTTTTCTTTAAACACATATACATATTATGCCCACAGATGGAGTCTGGTATACCATTAATTACAAATTTTGTATAACTAGAACATTGACATGGATGTTACATGAAACTTTGACCACTTATAAATGAATTGACAACTCAAAAAAATAAGGGAAATATGTGTATGTTTTAGGAATCTTAACAACTCAGAGATGCGTACCATTCATGACAACCACGAAAATGATATATTTTAGTATTTGCTATAATAATAAATAAATAAATAAATAAAAAGAAGAGTCCTTAATTTAAAACTTTAAGACAAAGGTGATTATCACATTTGATGCCTAAATTTTGTTAATCTTTGTAATTAGCTATTTGAAATTTAAAAGTGTTAATTTGATACCAAAATGTTGCCCATTTTTATAATGATCAACTGAATTTTATCAAATTTTGCAATTTGTTATCTAAAATTAAGCATATATTGCAATTAGTGATCACACTTAGGTACTATAAATACCTTTGGTAAATTTGTACATAGTAAATTGACACTTTTAAAGTTTAAATAGTTAATTATGTAAATTGACAAATTTCAAGTACCAAATGTGACATATATGCTCAAAACAATCATAAAGTTTTGCTTTGGATAATTATTATTCTTTTTTTAAGAGACCATATTTGTACATGCATTGTATAAGCTAAATCAAGTGGGGATTGAATGATCAATTCAAGTTAGACATTTTTTTACATAAAATAGGGGGTTAATGTCATAAATGGTATATAAACTTTAAAAAAATATGTAATTAGGTATTAAACCTTGAAATTAATCAATTTAGTACCTAAAAAAACATTTCATGCACACCAACGGTATCTTCGTTCGGTTTTTTAGATATTAAATTGATCAATTTTGAAGTTCATGTATTCAATTGATCAATTTCAAAATTTAGATATCTAATTACATTTTTTATTAAAGATTAGGTGCTATTATGACATTATTACTAAAATTAGGTGAAATTGCCAAAACAATTGAGAAAACCTGGATCACAAAATATAACATTGTATTGCGATTTATATTGGTTAATAAAAGAACAGCGCAACCCTTCCTAATTGAATTAAGACAGTTATATTATAAAAAAATTGGGTTTTAAAGATAAAAATTCTGTTTCTAAACGTAAACTTCCGCCACAAAAGCCATCATCGTAGATTTTATTTGTAAAATTATAACTATATTTTTTAATTTTCATCGCAAAATTTTTATTTTTAAAGACCTGTTTTCTTATAGTGTTAACTGTCGCCAACTTCACATGTGAACAACAAATTTTGACAATCAACTGTCGCCAATTGCAGAAAGTTTAAAGAGCCGACGGCGAAGGGGTGGTGGTGGTGCGGCGGTGTTAATGAAATGGCATGCGATGAATTCTAGAGATGGGATAGGAGTAATTGGGGAATTGCAATGTGAAAGAAGAAATGGAATTTCGGATTAAAAAAAATAAGTAGATAAGGAAAGCGATAAAATTTTAATATCATATTGGTTTTCTTCGCGTCGAAAAATGCAATTGACAAGCTCCTTAAGCCGAAAGACACATCATCATCGTTTTTGCTTTCCAGCAGTAATAATAATAATAATAATAACAACAGCAATAACATTTTAGTGGTAACAATGTCCATATGGGGTTGACAAACGATTGCTTAAGTCAGCAAAATGAAATTATTAGCAAGTAACATGATTATCAGGTTTTGAAATATAAGAATCTTATAGACTTAATTCGGATAAGCTAGATGCTTAAAAGGTTAATAAATATAATCAATTTAAATCGAAGATTAAACTGCATTTGAACCGATCTATCTTGAAGAAGGATTATGTTCAATTAAATTAATCAACAAGATAGTCAATTCCTTCCCATCTGGCAACAATAAAATATACTTTGAAATCTCATTTCTTTAACAAAGAGGCTGGCCAAGCAGAATTCAACAAAGTAGGAATTCTTAGGTGAAGGATATACCAAAACCGAACGCAAAGGGGTTAGAGTGAATCGTTGACTGGTAAGCATACTGCATATGTAATATAACTAAACAACAGTCTGGACACGCATTAGGTGTGAAAAAGATATATACAGAAAAAAAAAAAAAAAAAAGCTCACTATATCAAAGAAAATGCTCATTGCAAATATAAAGTATACAAAAAACATAATAAAACAAAAAAAATAATGAATATTAAAATATTAATAATGGGTGCTATTTAGGATAAAGTAGGGATTATTTTAAATAGTTGGTGTTTAGCTTAGTAAGAATTTTACAAAAAAAAAAAATATATTTGTTCATATATTATATATATGTATTGGAGGGATTTTCTGTAAAAATAAAAAATTAAATGGAAAAATAAAAATATGAAAGATACAAAAAATGTGCTTTTTACTTTAAACATTATAGACGAAACTTGCTATACTATTTATTTTATTCTAGCAAATTTTTAATAGGCATCCAAAGCCTAAAGGTACTTATTAATACAGAAAATTAAAAAGAAAATCCACATTTATATTTGTTTACTTTCTTTTTTTTTTTTTTTTTAATGATGTGCATTGTACGATTAGTGTTTAAACTTATAATGTTCTTTTTATTTATTTATTTTGTACTCTTTACATAGAAACAATAAGACCTATTAAAGCAGTGATGAATATAGAACCATATGACTGGATGATCAAATTTATTTTATTATAAATATAAGCATGACACATATTTTTTTTATTTAAATATATTATAATAATCAAATTTTTTTCACAGGTGCGGAGTCCTTTCAGCCCGCCTGGTCCGTCCCCGCATTAAAAAAAGCTTCAATAAAATAAGCACTTCACAATTGATTTACACCCATTGACTTGTTTTAGCTCACCAGATCAACCTTCAACTAAATTGAAAATACCGCACCACCAATATATAAACTATAAGCAATACAGCGTAACCTACGTTCGTTTCCTTTTTTTTTTTCTTTTTTCGGTATAATAACCTACGTTCATTTCCTTGTCATGTTATTACCGTTGACTTTTAAACATCCATATCTTACAAACCCACAAGTAATAACCATTTCTTGTGCCGCAACAATGGCTGACACCACCTCCATCATCATCACTACCATCATTACACCTTCCCTTTCCTCTCCAAACTCCACCACATGAACACAACAGACACCGGAGGCCTCTTCGGAGGCCACAGCCTAGGCGGTCTTGGCTATGGCATAGGAGTTTCTGTTGGAATTCTATAATCACAACTATAACTCTTGCATCCTATTTCTGCACCAGGAATCTCCAAGCAACAGCCTTTATCGTCAACCAGAGGAACACGAGCAGCAACACAATCCGACAGGCATCGGATCAACCCGACAACGTTTCCATCGACATCGGTCTTGATGAAGCCACCATAGCTAGCTATCCTAAATTGCTGTATTCTGAGGCTAAGCTTCAGAAGAAAGGCAAAGTGACTCCACTGCTACTTGCTGTTCGTATGTTTGGCAGATTACAAAAACAGCGATGTTCTTAGGCTGTTGCCTGAATGTGGGCATTTGTTTCATGTCAAGTGTGTTGATCCTTGGCTTCGATCGCATCCGACGTGCCCGGTTTGTAGGAATTCACCTATGCCGACTCCGCTTTCAACCCCACTGGCAGAGGTGGTTCCCCTGGCATCAAGAAGGGATTGATATGATATATCGCGGGATCGAACCATAATTCCAGGTCTTTTTGCATCATTTGTCGAATGAAATGTAATTAACAAGGCTCTAATTTTCTTTAGTAAATTATATTCTTTTCCTTCTTGTCTTTTTAACACGGTTCAAGGATTCATACGATCACAGACAGACAATGGTGCAGCTTTTTAATAGGTTAGATTGATATCTCCAACTTTCATGTCTTCCCTTTTCTTTTTCTGCTAGTTGAAACATCCAAGACAAAGATTTCATTAGAGTTTTCACATAAAGAAGGAAAATTTCGCCTTGGTGGTATGTCCGTATCTCGGTTTTCAAACGGTTTTAAATCTGAACTAAAAAGATTCGTATTTTAGGTTTCGAATTATTTGTAATGTCTTATTTCTCCTTATAATTTCAACCTTTAATTACATATGAAAGTGTTTAGTATATAAAGGAGGTAAGTTGATGAAAATTGAAAGAATATAAAAGATCAGATCCATATTTTTCCCCCCTTTTTTGGGGTCAAGGACCATAGTGTTTTCAGGCGAAGGACAGACAAAAGCCAAAATGACCAATCTTGTAATTGCTTTTGCTTTTTTACTTTTTCCTCGTTTTGTTGGACGGAGAATTCTATTTCTTCAAAACTCAGTAAAGGAGCTATCCTGATATAGAACTAAATCGATGATTATTCCAGTTAATCTCACTTTAATAAGGTGTGGACCATGTTCTTGTCCCTTTTTGTAAGGGATTTAGCTGTACATCAGGAACTTCTCTTGTCTTGCTTTTTTGGGGTAAACAAACAAATGTGAAGGCAAGAATAGTTACAAGGAAAAAGGATTGTCATGGAACAAACAAAGCATGTATATCCCAATTATTCTTTTGGGTTAGCACGTGAAGAGCATTTGCAACTTACTATGGACGTTGTTGCCTACCAAAGTTTGTGTAGGAATGCTTTGAATTTGCACGGGAGAAGGCAGCTTCATATGTTCGTATTCCCCGCATCATTATTTCAAATTACTTTTCAGTTACTATTGAAACTGGAAACTCCAAATCTAACCAGTCGCTACTTCAGATTTAAGTGCATTTGACGACATAATTGTGAATATGGGTGAAAAACGAAAGATCTGGTAAAATCCTAGCTAAAATAATTGACAAACTTAGAAAACCAAAGAGAATAAGGATGAGTTTGAACGAAGGAGTAAAAGCGGGGGAACCCGATCATGCGTAATCCTGACACACCAAATTTTTTAAGGATTCAATTGGATAGATTGTTGTGGATCATAGAATTACACATGTAAGCGATAGACCAGCACAAAAGTAAGAATGAGACACACAGGATTTAGCATGAAAAACTAAAACTAATGAGAAAAACAACGAATAAGATGACAATTGACAACCAATATATCTTAGCTATGAATCTTGGCAAAGGTAACACCTTATCTTACCCAATATCAGCTCGTTCACGCTGGGCTTTGCCTTCCTTTGCAAGCAAAAAATATTCAATAGAAAATATATATCACTGTGTATTATCGTGACATGTATTATCCACCGAAGCCTTTCTTCCTTAAGGAGTGACCTTCCTTTAGACATCCCACCAAATCATTAAGAGAGCTACTTGAAATCCTTGGGCCCACTTCTTCTTAGACTCATTCACTTACAAACTTTATCATACAATGTTTGAGTGATTCATTAAGAAACTAATTGTCACAAATCCAAATCATGAATTTAGTTATGGATGATATATGTGTAGAAGGAGAGTTCGAAAATTACTTTCGAACTCCTTCAATTCACAAGTGTGGGATTATGCAAAGGTAAAAGCTGGATATTCTTTCATTGCTTTGTAATTATAGTCGGGTTTATTGAATTGGATTTTGATTAAATTTACAAGAAATTGGTCCACTCTCGAGCTGCAAAATTCTAATTATAGCATAGATATGCTTTTTGAGTAATCTATCTATAATCATCAGTTAAATAACATATTTCATTCACAAATAATGTTACTCTAATTGAAATTGTGATTCAAGCATGTGTTCATGTCTTAAATCATAATTTCAATTGCATTAGGACCATAAATTCTAAGATTCAAAACAAAATAGCATGTGTCCATGTCAGTTTTGAAATCTTATTTTCTTTTTCAATTTGATTATCACATCCCTTTCGAGTATCTCTAAATGTAGTTGAAGACAAAGCTATGGACTATTTAGACAAGCGGGATAAGTCGAAGAATGGACGAGCAAAGAAATAAGTGCAAACTAATCAAAGCCGCTGGTTTTTTAATCAAAGCTGCGAGCCTAATAATGAAGGCTGTTGACCTTTATGGACAGTGTTGAAGTGAAGACGAGTTGCTAGTTTGTATCACGGGTCACGTCATGGGCGTGGAATTTGAATCAATAAAGCCCATTATAAGAACAATTCAACTACTTAGGAAATCCATTAGCCCATCACATAATCCCACTCAAATAAATCAGCTCATACTTGAAAATATAATTTCACTCATGATAAAAATTTGAGCACAATCCATAAAGAGATAACGTAGGAATATACTTGAAATATTAGAATGTCTTCCTAATAATTTGGGTCCAATTGCACTGTGAGGGCTAATCAATAGTACTAGAAGATGAAGTGAGGTTGATGAGACAAGTTTGAAGTTGAGGTCATGAAGTGAGGTAAGTTGGATGGATGCAATGAGTGTGAATGGAAAATGGAGAATGGAGTGCAAATGAATGGTGAATAGAATGTTGGATAGTGGAAAATGAAAGGTTTCTGTATATGGTGTATGTGGAATACTAGATGATCTCCTGTGAAAATAATGATGGGTATTTATAGTATATGGGGTTTATGACATGGAAAGTCTAGAGTAAAGTGGTCCCCACCTTCGCACATCGTAAAATACAAAAGAAAAAAAAGTCTGAATTTTACAAAGGAAAATATTTCGAGATGTCACATTATGATAAGTTTAAGAGGTCAACTTACTTATAAGGTACTCAGTTCTTGGTAGGTTCATCTTGGGCTAGGATGTGCTCAGTTCACCTCTTAACAACAAGAGCCAGGAAGGCAATTCGAGTCTTCACTATGAGTTTTCTTAGCATGAGGAGGCTTGATCAGCTCAGGTTGGATCGTCAGTTGATCCTTGCTCAATGGAATATGGTGTCGACATCTGCTAGTCATGTGGAGCTCGGCTAGTTAAACTTGGTAACAACTAGGATGGCCTAGATTTGATCTATTTTGGTTGTTCTAGAGTACTCTAAGGCATGTTATTTGGTGCTCAGGTTATGCTCTGTTGATGTTCGATAAGGATAAAGAGATAGCACTCTATTGTAAGTGTCAAAAGGCCCTAATTATTCATATTTATTTGACATTATATTACTTAAATTTTATATGAATTATTAAAGAAACTGATACTTATTTTATTAAAATATCAATTTCAAGAATAAAGGAAGATATTGAGCTCGATGAAGACATTTAGATGAGTTAAAGGTGATTTTAATAAAGAAATAGGCAAAGTGAAGATTTACAATATACATAACCTTTCTTCACAAACTGTGTAGAATATTGATGTAGAAGGTAAAATATGACCAACAAGTGATTTTAAAGTACATAAGGAGCTATAGAAGCCGAGCAACATGCATATGCAAAACTTGGAAAGTGATTAAAAGCATTAGTTCATTCTACACGACCACCGTGCACGGGCCTTACTCAGGGTTATGCAGAACCAATATTTCATTGTTTTGCCAATTTTTATCCTACATGGGCTCGAACATGGTCGTATAGGATGGTTACGGAGAAGTTATTTTGCCTTTTTCTATAGATAGCCACCTTGACTCATCATTTAAGGGTGTGATCTTTATTTCTACTAACCCTAGAGAGAATAATAGGTATTTTAGAGTGGAGAAATGTAAGAGTCCCTTGAAGATCACAAGACTTCATTGTAAAGGGTTGTAACCATGACTCCTTTCCGTTTTTCTTATTTTTTATCATTGTAATCATCTCTTTATGGAAAAATAGATCCTCATAACCTAGGTGTTAAGGAACCTTAACCCTAATGTTGAGACTTATTTGTTTATTAATGGACATTTATGTATTCTTAAACCTGTTCATTTTGTATTTATTGTTTTTTTGATTTAATATATGCGCAGTATTAGATCAATATATGATTCTTGTTAATTAGGTTAAAGGTTGATTGATAAGATCGATCTAGCATATATAGAAAAGTTTGGATGTAACCTAGACATAGAATACATGAACTTTTATATAAAGATTAAATTTTGTTTAGGAATCTTGAACTATAATGCAATCTTATATGTAGTTAATAATGAAAGACATTTTCTTTAATCATGTAAGGCTAGAAATTAATATTCTTGAAAGAGATGTTAATTAAATATAAAGTTCTTGTAGTTCAAGGATCTAAATATCCATAAATGAATATCTTATAAAGATTGAAAAATAAGATTAGAGGTGAATCAAGACTAGGGTTAGTTTTATGATTGATACTTTTAAAAGCGTGACACTCATTTTGCTAGGATTAGTTAGTTAATTAATTAATTAGTTTCTTGAATATATTAATATCACTTGAATTATTTTAGATGGATACTGGACTTAGGGTACTACTAATAATTGTAGGTCCTGGTGGAACGATCCATGTGCTCAATTATATTATAATCGATAGGTATGCTTTCCTAGGATTAATTGTGGAAAAATATCGAGTTTAAATCTGATTGACTGCAATTAATATTCCACATTAAGGTTTTGATGCCGTTGCCGAGGACTTGTCAATATTAGGAACACCTAAATTTTACTAATTTAGCTTTTCTATTGTATGATGCTTAATTCTTTTTTCTCTTCTAATATATACTTTGAAGAAACTCTAACTCTAATTTCCGATCCTTTGCAGTGCATGACAAGAAGCTTATCTACAAGACTTCTTGATTTAGATCTTGAAATCGATAGAACATTCCATAGAAGACTGAGAGCTAGTGCAAAAGACGTTGTTAGATCATTAACTTTTGAAGAACAAATACTGGATACCAATTATGTAGTTATGGCTGGTAATAATGAAGAAGTTTCGAAAACCAATCTAAATTATGCTAGACCTGCACTTGAGGGTACTAGGCCGACTATTGTGAAACCACCGATTGTACCAAACAATTTTGGAATCAAGAGTGTAGTGATTTAAATGCTACAATGATACTATCAGTTTGATAGGTTACCTGATGAAGACCCATATGCTCAAATGCATATGTTTATGGAAATCTATGAGACATTCAAGAATAATGAGGTTATAGATCATGTTGTGAGACTTTGCCTATCCCCTTTTTTTTAAGGGGATGAGCAAAGCAATGGTTATCCTCGTTGGGCTCAGGAGCCATGAAAATTTAGAAGGATATGGTTGATTAGTTTCTTGATAACTATTTCCCACTTTTCAAGATTGCTAAGTTGAGGAACGACATCTCATTATTCAGCTAACAAAACCCTGGGACCCTTTATGATGCATGTCAAAGGTAGAAGGATTTACTAAAGAAATGTCCTCATCATCAAGTACCATATTGGATGCAGGTACAAACTTTCTATAATGGTCTCAATACTGCTAGTTGTCAATTGGTGGATGTCGTAGGTAGCAACACTTTGAACGCAAAGACACTTGAAGCTTCATTGAAATTATATGAAGACATGGCTAAGAAAAACTATCAATGGAGCAATAATAGGGGAAAGTGTAAACCCCTAGGATTATAGTACTATGAAATAAATAAATAAAATGTTTTTTTATTAAAGTTATAGGTCGAAAGTGGCTATATAAAAAAAATTAAGTAAAGTGAATCCATAAATTTGGATATATATCGAATGAAAATAAAATTATATAAAATATCTATAATATTATAAACATAATATAACTAGCTATTAGATGAAAACTTTTGAGTTTTAAATAATAGCAGCATCCTAAAGATAAACTATTTGACATTAAAGATTGATAACATGATATAAGTGTGTGTGTATACACACTTAATGTGCACATAAATATATAATATATATTTAAATGGGAATAAAACTACCATAACACATAGGTGAGTAGCAACTTATATATATGCAGATGTGTGTAGCAAGGTAAATGTAACATTAATAGGGTATAATCCATGTGGCACACATGCATTGAGTTTGGGAAGAAAATAAGACACCTAATTCTCAGTTAAGTCATGTATAATTAGGAAAAAAGTACAAAAAAAGAGGACAAAAAAAAAACACTAAATTAAGTAAAAAGTTAGAAAATTCTATCTTGAAGCAAAGGATTTTACCATGGCATGTGAGGAGAGGAATAGTAGCAGTAATAAATGACAAATGTCATCAATTGATATGAATTATTTATTATAAATAATAGTCATTTGACACCAACAGCACACTTGGAAAAGAAAAAAAAAAAAAAAAAATACCGCACGACGTATAATTATGATTAGGGCTTTGAATCAAGGGGAAGAATACTAGAAATCTCAAAAACTTGACTAAGAAGATTGAAAACAGGTCGAAGAAATTATGGAGAAAAATAATAATAACAACTTGCGGTTCTTCTAGGGCAATGGCAAGGGAAAATTAAGTCCAACAGAGGTAAGTTTATGCTTATTTATATTAAAGGAGAATAATTTATTGTTATATTGATAATATTAAAGTTAACATGAATTGAATATTGAATATGATTTTCTAAAATTTCTTTTAGAAATAGAAATTTTTTTGAAATGATTCCACTAGATATAAGGAATTTCAGTGTAAGTTTGCAAATATAACATTAAATATATACATATACACACTACTAAAAGGTGCGTAAGGTGAAATGTGGATAGATCTAGACTTCGGGACAAAATTATTGAGATTTCATATCTAACTTTACATAATGTATTTGATATCTAACTTTACAGAACTAGTGAGTACATTATGGAATGTTATTAGTATTGACTAGTAATAAAATATATGTGAGAGTTGATTTACAGAATAGTCTCACTATTTGTTGTTTTATCTTACGTGGTAAAATCATATGTTAACATTTGACATGTATATAAATCAGCATATGATGTTTTATTAGAAGTTTAGGTTAACATATGTTGTTTTGTGACATCCTTATATTATTTTGTTTACCTTCTAGTTGATAGATAATTCTTATGTATGCTTAATTATTTTTATTTCAATTTATTAAATTTACATATTAAATCTATGAATGCATTTGACTTATGGACCGACTTCGAGATTAAAAAAAAAACGGAAATTCATTTAAAGAGAACCCTTACATGTCATTTTTTACCATTTAAATTAGTTCCTATCAATGCTTCTATATCAGTTTTGAGAAACTAATAAATATATAACTTTCATTGCATTCTTATGTACCCAAGAATACGAATATTTACTTATCGTATGGAATTACTGAAATATTGTCTTTTTGACAAATATTTTGTAACCAAAACGAACCTTTTGTTGTGTATTATATATATTTCAAAAGGAACAAGTCCCACATTCCTTAGATTTTACTCATTGTCCTTGTTTATAAACCTCCTTCTCTTAGTGGGCTTGTAAAGAGTTGGTGGAAAGGCATGGGCTCGCGCGCACAAAGCCTAGACCAAGCTAGTGTAAATTCGTCGATTTGCACCCCCCCTGCGCGTGTAGTTATATGTGTTTGCCCGGTTCAAAGGAATATTTTATTTTCGTGTATATTATTATTTTTAAATAAAATTAATAATAATAATTAATTAAATCTTATCCAGATACGGGTCTTTTGAGCGTTTCAAATTTTAATTACCAACGTGTGTTTTTCGGGTACTGTCAAACCAATCGTTGTGTTTTTTCGTTTTATATATATTTATCTGTTTTAATATTAAATACTTTACTTTTTTCCTTTCCTGCCTTGTTCCTCGCTGGGTTATTACTTCTTCCCTGCTATTCCTGTGTTCTACATTTTCTAGAGGACTTGTTGAATCCTGGGGGATATGCCATTCTTCAATAATATTGGCGAAATATCCTTAAGGACAGTGCCTAGCACGCCTCAAGTATTTTCCTTCTCATTTTTTCGGATTTTTCCAACACCTTTGCGACTAAATATTACGTTTCAAGAAGATTAAAATGGTATATTATACATAATATTTAAATAATTAAAATCTACATGAGAAGTTACACTAAAATATACATAATAATATTCTAATTGTAGATTGGTATGATTGATAACATTTTACATTAGAATATGGAAAAAACTTTTAGTTACTGACTTACATATTAAAATCTTATGAATTTATATTTTATTCTTTTTGTATTAAAAAAATGCAAAAAAAAAAATCATTAATTATCATTAAATAGGTATAAACTTTTATACACCAACATGTTTGTGCTAATATTTACATGTAACCATTAAATTTTTAGTAATGAAATAAGGGAAACATTTCAGTAGGTATTTACAAAGTGAGATAACGTATAGAATTTCTGTAATCATATGAAAACTGAGTATAAACCTCCTTTATAGAAATCACGAACAATAAAAGGCTTGGGGTTATAGGTTGACCAATCAAACACCATCCAAATAAGTGGAATCAATGCTTTATTGCATTTTGGAGTACCATTTTAAGGTACTTAGAGGTTGAAGTGTGTCAATGGTTGTGATTGTAAAATAGGTTGGATGTGTGCATGCATTGCTTGTGGTTGTTCCAGATTTGCTACTCCATGCTATATTGTGTTGTGATGAATTTTGATATCCTTAAAAGTGTTTCCAATTGGTTGACCACTTTATAATGAGACCAAATAAAACTTTGATTAATTTTAAAAAATGCCATGCATTGCAACCCTATAGGGGATTTATTAAGATTCTACGATCAAATATCGACCCTGAGAGAGTTAGCAAAGCCAACTTTTCATATCCTTAAAGCTAAACTAAGTAACAACAGAAGAGGTCGTGGTGAAGTTAGGAACACGTTCGAGGAGGTCTTGGGAGGATCCATAGCTCCATTGCACAAGCTTAGGTTTGGTTGATAGTTGTTTTGCATCACGTTATAAACTCCTCAACTTAGGCTAGAGTAAGGTTTTTTCTCTAGTCTCATGATGGACCAGCTATGTCGTGTGGGGGAATTTGCTTGTTCAAGTATTGCATTAATTAATTGTTTGATAATTCTTGTTTTTTATATAAATGTATATTTACCTCTGTCCGTCTGACTGAGCTATGGTTACTCATTCCTTATAGATTTTCTTATAGGTTATGATTGACTTAAGTAGTAGATGCTAACATTACTATGGATTCTCAGGTGTGTAATAGTATGAATAAGAAGGAGTTAAAAGAACTATTTTCTACGTTTCGATTTTTTCATTTTAGCTAAAGGTATTAGCTAGGTAACTCAAATAGCCTAGTTTGATTTGGAGGCTAGTAACTTAGCAAGTACAAACAATTCTAGTAGTATTTTGTATTAGTGAGAAATGAAATATCCTTATATTATTGTAATTATTTAGATTTTGCTGTTGAGTTGGCATTGCTTTAAAGTGGATTGGTTGTTTATGCCATATATGTATTAAGCTACGCTAAAAGCTAAGTGGTGAGCTTTTACCATAGGTTAGTGTACACGGCAAGACTGTTACAATTAAACTAACTTAGGGCGTAATAGAAAGAAGAGGGTGCTAGCATGTATGAAGTGGATAACCTCAATTCCAATATGGAAGTTTTAGTGCTGAAAACTTTTATCTTGAAGTGCTTGAGCAAGTTTTTGGAGCTTTCTAAGCAGCTCCACATAACTATACCATTGGTTGAGGCACTCCTTTAGATGCCTGAGTATGCTAAATTCTTAAAGCAGTTACTATCTAATAAGATGAAACTTGTAGATGTGTCTACTGCAACAGTAGGGGCTGAGTGTTCAACCATAATTCAAAACAAACTGTTGACCAACTTAAAAAATCCTAGGACTTTTACAATTCCATGTGTGATCAGAGAATTGTCTATAAAGTGGAAGGCTCTAGCAGATTTAGAGGCAAGCATCAACTTGATGCCATACTCATTCTTCAAAAAGCTGGGTTTGGGAAAACCTCATCCTACCAAAATAAGCCTACAGTTAGTAGATCACTCAGTTAAATTGCATAGAGGAATCATCAAAGATATGCTTGTAAAAGTAGGGAATTTTATATTTCCTATAGATTTTGTGATACTCGAGATGGATGAAGATCGGAAGTACCTCTAGTCTTGGTAGACCATTCCTAGCTACTATCAGAGCCATCATTGATGTAGGTGATGGGAGACTGATGCTTAAAGTTGGTGATGAGGAACTCATAGTGAAGATCCCAACGACATTGAAACATCCCATGGTAGGTCATAATTCTTGTTTTAACATTGATGTTATTGATGCTTATGTTTTAGATTATATGCAAGATATGTTATTAAAGGATGTTTTGGAGTCAAGTTTGATTAGTATAGAATATAATGAAGTGTAGAACCTTAAAGCAAAGCTATTATGTCTCAATTAGAGAAGCATAAGGAGTTTACAAACAAGCAAAGGTTCGAGAAACTATTAATAAAAGCTAAGGCAAGATTAAAACCGTCTATTCAAGATTCGTTAGTTTTAGATATGATGTAGCTACCCAACTACTTGGAGTATGCCTTTTTGTAAGAGAACTCTAAGTTACTGATAATCATCACCTCAGACTTAAACAGTGAACAGAAAGATCGGTTATTAACAATCCTCAAGGAGCATAAGTGAGCAGTTGCTTGGAAGATATCTAATATCAAAGGTTCAACCCTTCTTTATGCACTCATAGAATCTTATTTGAAGATGGATTCAAATTGGTTGTACAGCCCAGAGAAGATTGAATCTAAATATGAAAGAGGTAGTGAAAAAGGAAGCAATCAAGCTTTTGGATGGGCTAATCTACCTAATCTCTTATAGTTCTTGGGTAAGCCCAGTGCAAGTTGTGCCTAAAAGAGAGGGATGATTGAGGTCTCAAATGAAAGAAATGAGCTAATTCCGATGAGAACAATCACAAGATGGTGAGTATGCATAGATTACAGAAAGCTAAATGAAGCTACTTGTAAAGACCATTTCTCTTTACCTTTCATTAATCAGATTGAAAGGCTTGTAGGTCATATGTTTTACTGCTACTTGGATGGTATGTCTAGTTACTACTAGATACCTATTGCCCTCAAGGATCAAGATAAAACAATGTTCACTTGTCCTTATGGCACTTTGGGCTTTGTAATGCACCAGCTACCTTCTAAAGGTACATGATAGCTATATTTGATGATCTGGTAGAAAACACTATGGAAGTGTTCATGGACGATTTTTCTATCTTTAGTGACTCATTTAGTGATTGTTTTAAAAATTTGGAATAAGTTTTGACCCGGTGTAATTAAATTAATTTGGTACTTAACTGGGAGAAATGTCACTTCATGTGTAAAGAAGGCAGGCATAAAGTGTCTCACAAGAGGATAAAAGTGGATCAGACAAAAATTGAGATCATTGCTAAACTTCCTCTTCCATCATCAGTTAAAGCGATTTGTAACTTCCTAGGCCACGTAGGTTTTTACAGGAGGTTCATAAAGGACTTCTTCAAGATAGCCCAACCTTTGACAAGGCTATTAGAAAAGGATGTGCAATTTGAATTTAGCTAAGAATGCCTTGATGTATTCAACCTCCTCAAGGAGCAGCTAGCTAAAGCCTCGATCTTGATAGTTCCAGAAAGGAGCTTACATTTGAATTAATGTGCAATGCAAGTGATTTTGGGTAAGGTAGTTTTGAGATAGAAAGGGAAAAAAATCAAGCATTTATTATGCATTAGAACTCTCAATGTCATCAGGAAAATATTACCATGAAAAGACTGGTTGTAGTGTTGCTTTGAAAGTTTCGGCCTTATTGATCTATCCAAGGTAATAGTTTATATTGACCACTTACTTAAATTTTTTTGTTAAACAGATGCAAAGTCATGCTTATTCACTAGATCCTCCTTTACAAGAGTTTGATATGGAAATTTGAGAAAGAAAGGCAGCATAGTAGCTAACCATTTATCTGTCTGGAGAATCATCACTTGGAGGAGTTGAAGGAGGAAGACATCAATAACAAGTTCCAAAAAGAATGATTGTATGTAAATCTGAAGTAATTAAGTCTGAGATCCCTCTATTTGCCAATTTTGCAAATTACCTTGTTGCTAAAGTCTTCCCCAAGACATGATTTCCATGAAAGAAGAAATTCTTTTTGAGTTGAAGTATTACTTTTGGGAGGACCTTTTCTTTCTATGTAAGACGAAAATCATGAAAATGCACGAATAGAGCCTGCACGGCATGAATATGGCTTGTGCAAACAAGCATGTATTTTAAGAATTGCTTTTGTCTTTTCATTCTCTACATAAGCATGCTGCATGGTTTGGGTTGTTCCTTGTGTACTTTAAAAATGGTTGCTGGTCAATTTTCGCCCTCTTAACTAGTGTTTGCATAGTTATTTGAATTGGTTATGCACATCGTAAATCTTCATTTGCCTATTTTTCATTAAAATCTTACTTAACAGGCAATTGTCTTCATGAAGCTCAAAATCTTCCTTTATACTTGAAATTGATATTTTATCCAAATAAGTATCATTTTCTTAATAATTCCACATAAATTAATATATTATAAATTGAAACAATGTGATAATAGGGTTCTTTAGGCACTTATATCTATTCAAGCTTATGGAAAGCATACAAGGTACACTTGTCTAAGTTTTGTGTTGTTCTGGGTTGTAGACTAAAGAGGATATTTAGATTAAGCAATTCACGAGATACTAATAGTTAGCTAGAAGGGTTACACAATAGAATATTGGAAGGTACTATGCATACTAGGGCCTTAAGTACTACCCTTCAAGGTCCAAGAATCTTCCATGGAGAATGTTAATTAGAGAGTTATTCACTGGATGTTGGCAAACATTGGTGCACAAACAGCAATGTGGAAGTAGCGAAAAACTTGAGTTGTTTCTTCATTTTATAATATTGCAAACTTGCTACAAGCAATGTAAGAGTTGAGCTGGCTCACTAACTTTATCATCAGGCATTAGATTCATGCTCCAAAGGTATATTTTATGGTCAATACATCTTGATTGCTTCAGGGGATGAAATCTTTAAGGAACCGCTTCCTAGCATACCTTGTGTGCAAATTACTAAGGTCAAAAAGAATCATTTGTAGTGGCGATTAGAGAAGTAATTAAAACCCTACGATGATGTACTCTACACCACGTAGATGAGATCCTATAGCTCTCTGGTGCCTCTACTTCCCAAACCCCAAATGGTGTGAGAAGCGGTTAGATAAGCTTGAGAAGAAATGAAATAATGAAAGGAAAGCTAAGAGGATTTGGATTCTTACATTATTGACTTCCTCCAAGGATTTTCTAGCTACCTTAAATCATCTTCATCTTTCTTCCAACTTATGATCATCTTCTGAAAGTGATGACAAGACTCTAGCTACCATACCTGTCAAAAGGCTCCATCACAACTACAGACAAGGAGGCAGTCAACTCAGCTAAGGACAACTAGAAATTTTAAGCTCATAAATGAAGAATTAGTTGAGTTAAGGGATGATGAAGAGGGTGATGAAGAAGGAGAGAATGAAGATGGTGAGGGAGAGGAGGAACATGATGAAGGAGAGAATGGGGAAGAAGATGATGCTAAAGATGAATAGATGACAATGACGATGACGATTGGAGATGCTTGATTGATGATTTGATCTTTGTTTTTTTTATGCGGTTTTGTACTCTTAATGGGCAATCCTTGTAAGTTGACTTTTTGATTTTATGTCATGAAATCACACATGACTTCTAGGATAGTTTCACTATTAAACTTAATTTTTTTTATTTTTTTTCTATTTTTTTTTTTGTACAGCATAAACCTCTATGAGACTTGATTTTATGTCATGAAATCTACATGACTTGCTATTGCAGTTTGCTCACGTACATGACTCCCTAGATGATTGCTATGTTGACAATTTCAAACTAAACTAGGGAAGTTTCAGTTCCTTCTTTTTATTTTATTTTCTTTCTTTTATTCTTTTGAGCTTATGCTTTAGTAGACATTAAGGGCAATATTTATTCGTATGGGGAATGATACATTAGAAAGATAAAGTGATATGATCTCATTTATATGCTAGTGTTCTTATGTAATTTTATTCAAAAATCCACATTGAAATAAATTGAATTTTGAAAATTATGAAATCCTTGAAATTGTATTCATTAGTTTATTGGATATAACATTCAAAATTTAAAGCAACTTTAGTGTTTTACTCACGTACTTTGAATTTGACATATCTAGTTAAAATTGTATGACAAAATCTAGGTGAGACAAATTTACTGCTATTTAATGGTGGAATCTAGAGTTTAGAAGAGGATCAAGGTCCTTAGTTAATAGTTAATTAGTTATGTTTTAAGCTTATTGAGTCGTATATTTTTTTAAAAAAATTTGATAGTCATTTAATCTATAGTGGAAAGGCAAATGAAATTATTCACTTAGTGGTCTCCTTGATGATCTTTTCAGAAATATTATATATATATATATGTGAACGAAATAAAAAGGCTTAGTTAGTAAGGCCAGGCTTTGGTCCTCAGATGAGCGAAGTCTGACCCTTTTATAGACAATAAAAATCCAATACAAAGAAAATTTAATTGATATGAGCAGGTCTTAGTCCCCCAGAAGAGTAGATTCATTCCCCACTATCGATTCAAAAAAAAAAAAAACAAGAAAGAAAAGAAACTGCTTATTGACTCAAGTAAGTAAGTCCAAGGGACGTTCTCTTTTAGAGGGGATAACGTTTTTAACTTGGGTGATGAACTCGAGATTATCAGTCAAAACTAACTATGGGTCAAAGTTAAGAAAAAAATTGAAAGGAATGAATGAAAAATTTTAGGAGATCAATAAAAAGGAGAAGTCCAGGGGAAAGATGGATGCAATATACTTTCATTTTAGATTGTTGCGCTTAGAGAAATGGTTGAAGGGGCTATATATTCTTAAATAGGTGGTTGATGTCATGCTCTGAGGGGTATCCTAAACGTGGTAGTCCGCCATAGACAATACTAAAGCCTAAGAATGACTACCTCAGTCACACAAAGGCTTCCATATCATGTACAAGGCGTACATCATAATCAAAGGAATGCATCGAAGTAGGCAATTTACATTGATAATGATTAAGTAACAAGGTAAGGAGAATACTTATCATAAAATATAAACATGGTAAATTACAATTCTTAGGGGTATATTCCTCTATTGTCTGTAAGTTAAAATAAATACACTTCTTAGAAATTTCCAAAACACTAACATAGCATACATTATATATAAGGAACCTTACAAAGTAATTTCATCCTATATTCCCATTGCCTTCATAAAAGTTCAACATCCTTCCATGACTTCCTTAATGTCATGATCTTTGATTTAAGCCAAAGTATACCTATTTCAACAAAATCTATGGGGGGATAAGCTTACAACTAGCTTAGTGAGGTATTCATTTTCATTCGCACCATGGTTTCAAACAAGCTTATTTAAATTTTCATGTATATGCTATGCATACAATGCAACAATCACGTGATTACACAAATATATATATAGTTATTTGGAAACCATATATAGAACGAAATTACCCTCCGTATCAAAGGTTAGGGAATTGTAATGAAGATCTTCGACCTTCTATGCTAGTCCCCAAGTCCACCCAAGCATTCGGTTAGCTTGGCTTCGATCCTAGAACTGCAATCCCGAGTGATTTTGATTCTTTAGGTAGGAATATGGCCCGTATCTCAGACGATAATAGCCAATCCAAACTCTACGTGTAGAAGTAGCAGCCTTTCGAAAGAAATGTGACTCGATGGTTCTCATGCGTGAGCGTTTATTTTTCTTAGCTAACCTTATTAAGGTTTATTAGGAAGAGCGATCAATCAATTTAGAATAATAAGCAGTCATTATAAGTAAGTAAACAAAAACACTATATAGTAGTTTGAAGTTTTGATATTCTTAATTCTCATTAACGTAGCATAGAATACATGTATACATATTCCGGATTCCCATACATATCCATTTTTTTATCTTTTTTAGTATAAATGCACTACTCTACGAGCATAAGCAAGGTAACGAAATTAAGAGAAATAACTCACTCGTCCATTTTGCAATCTTCTTAGTTGTAGCAATCCTCAAGATGGATAATCTCTTATTACCTAGAAAATAAATTTCCGGGATGGATTTCGTAGAAATTCTATTTAAACTTTCTAATTTATATTCATGTTCGTTAAAATCGCATAATAAAAATTCTATTTAAAATGGCTATAACTTGCTTATTTTAACTCGGAATTTTACATATAATATACGTTTTCTACCTATTCGAAAAGATCTATCCATTTCTAAGGTTATATTTGTCATATCCGAAACCATGGGGTACAGATTCAAAACGAATATTTCTAGATTTTGCGAAACAATTTTCCAACTCAACTTCATTCAAAATTCCTATTTTAAAATAAATCCTTTGATTGTATAGATAAGCTCACTTTATATGCAAAATTCTAATGGTAGTGTCTCAACAATTTATTTCATTAAAACAATTCATTTTGAAGTGTTAAAATTTAACTTGTCAAATTTCTTTTTCAAGTGTTTCGAAGAAACTTTATATTTTCCTAGGTTATTATAAATGAATATATTCTTATTTTATTTTCCTCATTCCTTTTTCCAAAACAAGTCAATTTTCCTTTAAACGATCTTTTATAATTTTTACTTCTAGTGATAAAAGATCAAAGTTATCAAAAGTTTATTAAGTTGTTGATAACCTATTTATAAATTTGCATTTAGAATGGTTTTAGAAAATGAGTCTTTTCTTCTTATATTTCTTGTTTACAATATAAGTTTTTGTTTTCTAAAACTTGGTCTTTTATTTCCTCTACAATTTTTATTTGAAAAGAATCCTCTTTATTGATAAAATCCTTTGTTTTTTTATCTTATCATGTTTATATTCTTTGAAATAAGTTTATTCTTTAGAAACTTGAGAATCATTATTTTTCCTAAGTGGGTTTATGACTTTATGGGTTGATTTATCTCAACTTTGAAAACTAGTTTGCTTCTTGGTTTTATTATGGAGTTGAAAAGAGTTTAATCTTAAACTTTTTTTTTTTTTTGTGAAAACTTTGAATACCAACAATTTATTTTCCTAAGACTTAGGTTACCATATTATGAAAAGAAAGTGTTTATTTATTATATTTTCTTAGTAAAGCTATCTTCGTTATTTGAAAAAACTTTATTATTCATTTTTATGTTGTTGATAATAACTCCATTATTTAATAGCAAGTCACATAATAGAAAATTTATTTTCAAGTTTCTTTATTAAAGAAAAATTCTACTTTAAATTTAGTTGAGACAATATCATTATGTAGATGTATGTATTATGAGCATTTAGTATGTAGATGATGAAAATATAAGAAAAGGTGAAAAGCAAGATAATAATAATAAGCAATGTAATAATATCAAGTATTGGGAACCTTAGCTTCATTAAGGTAACCCGGTCAAGTATTGGGAGCCTTAGCTTCATCAATGCATCCCGGAACTAAGAATAGACTAGTCCCATAAAGGATAAAGAAAAAAAAAAGGCTATTTTAACTTGATAATGACAAGTCTAAGACTAAAAAGATTAGTCTTAAAATAGCATGAATAAATAAATTGCAAAGCATGAAATTAAATAAATAACAAGTGAGCTTATATGCTCTAAAGATTATATATAAATACATAAATATATTAGTTAGTTATGAATGAGAAGTTAGTATAATAATAACAATAATAATGAATAATAACATTAATAACAACATATATAAAAGCACAATAACAAGATAATAAAATAGGAATTTCATGTGCAAAAACAAAACATGAACATGTTGTTGCTTTTACTACTCATATGAGTTTCAAAAACAACACCATAGTCATGTTAAGTTACATGAAATGGATAAAGTAAATAGTTAGAAGAAGTTTACCTAAAGTTTTTATGTTGTATGAAGATGTAGATGAATGGGATATTATGTGGGTAGTAGAAAATAAGAGATGATTTGTGTGTAGGGGAAGATTTTTATGAGTGTTTAGTTGAAGAGAGTTTTGGTAGAGAGAAGTCTTTATGGAGATTTTGTGTAGTGAATTTGAGAGAGTTTTGGTAGTAAATGAATTGTGTGAATGAATGAAGGAGGATGGGGTTATTATAGAGTTTTAGAATGAAAATTAGATGTAATTAAATTAATAAAAAATAATTGAAATGAGAGAGAGAGAGGGGGGTGGATGGCAAGCATGGGAAGAGAGAGAGGAGTGATTAAAAATTAATTTTGGAAGAAAAGTGTAAGAAAAGTTTAGTAATATGTGGTGTAGAATTTTTATGGGAAAAGAAAATTGTAAAGAATAGGTATGTAGTTGTAAGAATAGGTAGTAAAAAAAAGTAGAGATAGACTAATAGTAATGAATAGTAGAAAAGTACTATGAATAGTAGACTAGCAAAATAAAATATCGATAGTAATAAAAATACGCGTATAATACAATATATGTAATTTTTAGTTACCAAAAAATTCTAAAACTGATATTTTTGGAAACCTTATATTTTTATGAGTTTATTGGTATTAACGGAATAATTTTGCCATCCGATGTACTGGGACACGATTTTTTAAAACTGATCTTGTTCGGATCAAAAGGACACTAGAATTTATGAATATGATATTTTTAAGCTTTCCTATATTATTACGGACTATTATCAACAATTATTTCCATTTCGTTGTTTAGGGTTTAAGAGCATGGGATTGCTGAATCTTAAACATTAGGGTTAGTTGTAAGCTTTGTTGACTTTTAGGGTTCCGGTTTGACTTTTGGCTTGTTGATTTTATTCGTATGATTATAAAATTTTTCGGTTTTTTCTGTATTATATTTTTAGTTCAATATTTATAGTTTATTTTATTTTATTTGTGATTATTTAATACTTTTTAGTTCTCAGGATAGTTTAACCGAGTTTAGGGTTATGGGTTGACTCAGTTTGACTTTTGGTGAAAATTGAAAATTTTGATTCTAAAATTCACCGAAGGATTTAAGGTCTTAGTATTTCGTTATCAAGCATTATTTGGATATATCTTCTTGATTTGCGTGTTAAGAATCATATAGATGATTTGATTGGCGTATGAATGTTGAATCAATTGATTGTTGGTTTTCTATTTTGTTTTGAGGGTTCTCTTTTTCTCAAGATTAAGAATTCTCGTGTTTAACCTTATTTAGAATTTGGTTTTAACTTGGGTCGATTTTCATGATTTTGGTTTTTAGTTTCTGACTTCTATAATTATTTTCTAAAATTATGAGTTTCAAGGGTTTACAGTTGAAGTGTAACCGAGTCTCTTTTACTTGTTTCATTTTGTATTTACTTGTAACTTTGGAAGCTATTATTAAATCGTGAGGTAAAGTTTTTCTTACCTAGATTATTTTTAGAATTTCGATTTTGGCATGTTAAGTACATGTATATTAGGTTTGCGTAGAAGGCACTAGGTTTGAAGTTGCTATATTCATAATTGAAAGGTTCAATGCTATTATGTGATTTGAATTTCATTGAACTTTTGAGTGTAACTAAGGATGGATTTCATTGTTCTTAATTATTTGCTTGAGAAGAAGCAAATGGTTAAGTGTGGAGAAGTTCGATAAGTGTCAAAAGACATTTATTATTCATATTTATTTGATATTATATCAACTAAATTTTATATGAATTATTAAAGAAAATGATACTTATTTGGTCAAAATGTCAAATTCAAGAATAAAGAAGGATATTGAGTTTAATGAAACATTTAGATGAGTTAAGGGGGATTCTAATGAAGAAATAGACAAAGTGAAGATTTACAACATACATGACCTTTCTACACAGGCTGTGCAAAATCTAGTGTAGAAGGTGAAACATGACTAGCAAGTGATTTGAAAGCACACAAGGAGCTAATAAACCATGTAACATGTGTATGTAGAACTTGGAAAGTGATCAAAAGCGTAGTTTATTGTACAAGAATACCCAGCAAGGGCCATGCTTAAGGTTGTGCAGAATCAATATTTTATTGTTTCGCCAATTTTCCTGTACAGGCTTGAACACGGCCATATAGGATGGTTATGTGGAAGTCATTTTGTCTTTTTTCTATAAATAGCCACCTTGACTCATCATTTAGGGATGTGATCTTTATTCCTACGAACCTTAGAGAGAAAAATAAGCATTTTAGAGTGGAGAAATGCAAGAGTCCTTGAAGATCACAAAACTTCATTTTAAAGGGTTGTAATCATGACTCATTTTTATTTTTCGTGTTTTTTATTATTGTAATCATTCTCTATGGAAAAATAGATCATTATACTCTAGGTCTTGAGGATTCTAACCCTACTGTAGAGACTCATTTGTTTATTAATGGAAGTTTATGTATTCTTGAATATGTTCATGTGTATTCATTGTTTCGTTCATTTAATATGTGGTAGTATTAGATCCATGTATGATTCTTGTTAATTAGGTCACAAGATTGATTGATGAGATAGATCTATCATGAATAGATAAGTTTAAATGTGACTCTAGACATAATCACATGAACTTTCTACATAAAGATTAAATTTTGGTTAGGAATCTTGAATTATAATGCAATCTTATATGTAATTAACGATGAAAGACATTTCCATTAGTCATGTAGGGTTAGAAATTAATATTCTTGAAAGAGATGTTAATTAAATATAGGGTTCTTATAGTTCAAGAATCTAAATATCCATTAATGAATATCTTATAAAGATTGAAAAATAGGGTTTGTGGTGATTCAAGATTAGGATTAGTTTTGTGATTGATACTTTTGAAAGTGTGACAATCATTTTGCTAGAATTAGTTAATTAATTAATTAGTTTCTTAGATGTATTAATATGACTCGAATTGTTTTAGCTGGATAGTGGAATTAGGGTACTACTAGTAATTGTAGGTCCTGGTGGAACGATGCTTACGTTTTGTTATATTATAATTGATGGATACCCTTGAATAGGATGGAAAAATATAAGGTTTAAATTTGATTGATTACGATTAATATTCCACATCACTCTAATTTCTCTGATGTTATTCGAAGGCTTAGCTACTGTTATGCTTGATCGATGCTTAATTCTGTCCGATGGAGTGAGCAACATTAGTTTTGTTGTAGTGCTTGGGAGCTCTATTTAGTTTTGGTTGGTTGTAAGAGCTCAAAAAAATTGCGATTTCTACAACAAGTTATTGCTATTATGTTTAGCTCGAATCAAGGACAATAACTTCGCTTGGTTATGGTATGTATAACAGCTTGGTTCTGTGTTGGTTGGTGGAGTTTCCTTATTTGATTTTTCATGTCTGCGAACTCCTATTTGTGCTAGTTGTGTAGTTGCTTAACTTAGGCAGTTCAGTATTGGCGTGTTGCTTGAATAACACCAGGTCGGCATGGTGTGCTGGGGTTGTTGGTTGGTGTCATGTGGGTGGTTACTATGCGCCAAATTAGTGTGATGTACAAGTCAACATGATGAAGGCGTTGATGATGTTCGGATCTGTTTTCAAGGTCGACACTTTAGCCATTGGTTTAGTTATGAACTTTTCTTGGTTCTATCTGCATGATGATGCATGTACTCGGTTCACACACGAGATAGCTCATTCCATTGATGTTTGGGCTGCTGCTTTCATTCAAGTTTGGTGGCTACTCTGCTGCCAGGTGATTGGTGAAGTCTCGGTTGGTGCTTGCTTAGAAAATTGCAGCTTGCTCATCGATTGGTGCTTCTTCGCAATTCAAGTTAATATATGGCAGCGGTCATTTTGGAGCTCGAATTGGTTGAAGTCTCAACTGCTTCCTATGCGTGTCATAGGTTAGTTCAGTTGCTTGCTGAAGCTTAAATGCATGCTGCAGTACATGATTTGGGTGCTGTTAAGAACTAATGGCTATTGCATTAATTTGCTCAATTATGATTAAGCATTAACCCATTGGTAAGAATGATCAGTATTTTCCTATCTTTTCATCAAGACTAAAAATAATGAATTAAGAGAATCGCTCTGTCATGTATTTTAATTGGATTGTCTAAACATATCAACCATTTACACACTATTTTAGATCCTTTTTCTTAGTTTTTTAGCACAACTGATCCCTTCATGCATTTTATCATTTTTCCATATTAATATATCAATAAAAACATTATTATTGGATACAAAAGTGAGATGAAATGTAGGATAAATTTGTAGTTTTACACATTTATCACCTATCTAACGGTATATGCGATGCATTCATTAGTACTACCACCAGGAATCTCATCCACATACATACCAGGATTGAAATTAGCACTTCAACCTACTTCTCCACTTTGATACCTCCTTTATCATTAAACCACTACAACTTCAATGGATTTAGATGCACTATAGTTGCTAGTTTAAGCTTCTTAACCATTGTCAAAGCAACTACATTTGCACAAATGATACTATCAATGATAGCCAAATATAAAGCATCTCCTACTTTACTCTTGATAAAAATTTATTCTCACGATGCTCATCCTAAATTGATGGTGTAACACTAAAATGTTGAACCAAATGGCTCAAATTGGATTTTAATGAAAAAATACATTGCACAATTACTCAAATGATATAGTTAAGTTACACTTAGTTAACAAAAATTGTTTGTAATATGACAAGCGTATATGTGCAATATGTGTGTTAAAGTTTTTTATAGGACATTGTTCCATATAGTTAACGTTTGGATGCTAGGTGTAGCGATCGGATGCTAGCATGACCATAAGACCTGATCATGTAACTATAATTAGCTTCTAGATGCTAGGATCGACATATAGATGTTAGGGCTAATACCAATTCTTTTAGCATGTGCAAAGTGCTTAAGGTTCTGACGTAGGCTATAGCGTTCTACTGGAAGAAGTGGTTTGTACAAACAAGGTGCAGATAACAAGGAAAAAGTGAAGACGACATTAGTTTTCCAAATGGCATCTAGATGGTAGTAGATAGAATCCAACCAATAAGCGATAGAAAACTAGTCATTAGATCATTTAATGCAAGGGAATATTTTAGAGAAAATGGGCAATGACCAAATTTCTTAAAGGCCCTATAAATAAAGGTTAGAGAGTAAATTTTGTAGAGTTGGTTAAGCTTAAAATGTAGCATTCTATCTTCTTATTCCCACTCTCTTAATTATGTTTCTTGTATATTATTTGATATTTCCTTAAGAGAGAGAGAATGAGTAGTGTCATTGTGAGTTTAATTAGCAAATCTTTATAAGGCACTATTCAAATTGTTGTTGAGTGTATTTTAGTGTAAAAGTTGTATGTGTATGAGTAGAGCCCTATAAGTGATTGTGTTGAGTGAAAAGGCATAAATGAAAAGGCATAACTCAAGCACTGGAGATCCTTCACCTCGGGTACCAGGTAAGTTACCAGACAAATGTTCACCTTTAACAAAAAGATCCAATGGCCCATTCTGGTATACCCAATGAACTATAAATAGCCCTTTCTCTTCTTAAGGGAAGGGAGGATAGTTTTTATTTGATCAATACTCTTTGAAAGACTCTTTGAGGAACCTATAGACTAACTTAAGCATTGGAGTAGCCATGCCGGGTAACCCCTCAGCACATCACTGACCATTTTTTTGTGTTTATAGGGGCAAGACTCTACCAGTAGAATCATCACCCTTAATAGAGGCAATAGTGGATGCTTCGATGTATGAGGACATGCCTCCAAATGGTCACCGTTAGTACTATCACCTTTACATTTGATCTACATCACCTTTATCAACCGCAACCTTTTCTTTATCATTAACAACAATTGCCTTACAAATTGGATACCAAGTAGTAAGTGTCCATATCCTAAGCATTTAAAAAATTTACTTCTTATTCGCTTCTTAAAAGAACTCTATGAATTTTAAACCTTCCAAGGAAATAAAAAACTTATTTCCTTTCTCATCTTAATTACTTTATCAATAACATATCTATCTTCCTCAATATTAGTAGAATCAACCAATTGAACATAAGTGTTAGATTTAGATGCTACCAGAGGCTTGTAAGGTCTTCTTATTCTTCATCGTTTAACCTTAATTGCTAGAGATAAATTACACTAAAATGTCATAACATTTGGGGATAAGTTTATTTGAGGTCATAACGTTTCGTGTCGTTAAGAAGAGGTCACAACGTTTTGAGTAGCTAAAAAGAGGTTACATGTTTAGAGAAGTGGGTCAATTGAGGTCACCATTAACACATGTAATAACATGTCGGATCTTCTAAATTTTAATTTTAAATATTTCTCGTGTTGATATGTATCAATGGGACCTTAATTGACTCATTTCCCAAAACTTTGTGATATTTTTTAACCACTCGAAATGTTGCAACCTCAAATGAACTTATCTTTAAATGTTGTGATCTTCTATTGTAATTTATTCTAATAACTAGTTGGATCACCTCTTTCAATGTATCAAATTGCTAAAGCTCTACAGCACTAGTGATCTCATATTTCAATCTAGTCATGAATCTCACTATAGTTTGCTTTAGGAGTTCAATAAACTCACTTTGAAACATCAAAGTTTCAAATTCTTTAACATAATATTCAACACTCATATTGCCTTACTCAAGAAAGTGTAATTTCATAAAAGACTCTTATTGTTGATAATCTAGAACAAGCCTCTTGTGCAGCAATTGTTTCATCTCTCACTAAGTTGCCATGGTACTTCTCTCAATCTTCCTCTTATTAGATAATATGCTTTTCACCATTAACTTGCATAACCACTAAACTCCAAAGCCTTTCATCTCTTCATCATAATTGTAACAACAAAAGAATATTTGGACCTAATCTTCCCACTCAAAATTATCATTTACATCTCTTTTTTCCTTTAAATTAAGAAATCTTCACTTTAATAAGCTCTTAAATACGCAATTGTTTGATTACTTGCCATCATCCACTCCTTCAAAAACTGAATTATCCAGCACTCCTTAAAATGGCATGTTTTATTGCAATACTAAGGCTGTTTATTAAAGAACTGAACTGCAAAATGCGGTTCATATATTTCATTTAGTTTAAGAAGACTATAAACAGTTACTGTTCAATTTTAGGGTTGAACTAAATCAAACCATTTGAACTCGAGCTGAATTGCTTCACATTAAAAGGAATAAAAAAAAGGAGTTATTTTATCTATTTATAAATCTTAAATATTAGATATTAGGGTCACATATGACATTTCACTCTAATATCATGTACGTATGTAGTATGTTAAAATAAACTTAAGATAGAGTCGCAATTTTGAATTATAGTCCATTCTTATGTTTAAATGCATCTTTGAAAGGGAATTGGATAAAATTTGAACTTGTAAATTTATTTGAAGATAATTTGAAACTTTAAACTAATTAATACAAAAAATTTACGTATGTTATAAGGGAAGAATATTACAAATAACATGGAATTAATGCAAAAGAATAATTTTCTTAGTTAGTGTTATAAATTTAATAAGAATATATGTTACTTTAAATTTGCATTAAGAAATATTTTTAGGACGAGATAATCTGTATATATGAAATTATTAAACACATAACTTGATATAATAACAAGTGACTCTAATTCTTGCACGATATGCCTCAATTTAGACCTTTTTTTCTTGAGCATTCAAATGACTATTAATATTATTAATTAAAACTAAATACTTTTAAAGGCTCTTCAAACTGAACCAAGCCAAACCAAACTGCATTTGAAGTGGTTCAGCTCGAAACCTTAAACTAAGCCATTCAGTTCATTAAGGGTTTGAACGAATAATTTTAAATGCGATTCAGTTTGGTTCTACTCCTAAATCAAACCAAACATAACCATGAGCACCCCTATCAATACCATCATCTCAATTCCCTAGTGCATTCATAACATTAGCCTCTAAGCTTCAATTCGATTATTTTTATCATTCATAAAAGATTTTACTAGGCCCATCATATCACACATTATTGGTCATAGAAGACTCATACTTAATTATTTATGTATTAGATAAATTACATTGAAAGATATCAATATTTGAGAGTAAATCTATTTGAAGTATCAATGTTTTGAATGGTTAAAAAAGAGAAATCAACATTTGGGATAAATTCATTTAAATATCAATGTTTCAAGTGATTAAAAAAAAGAGTTAATGTTTTACAAAGTAAGTCAAACAAGGTATCCATAATTAACCCTTGAGGAAAATAACTTGAAAATTAATTCAAACGATGATACCTCATATAAACTTTGCGAAAGTTGATATCTCATTCGATTTACTTTTAGAAATGTTGATTCCTTATTTTAACTACTTAAAACATTGATACTTTAAATAAACTTACTTCTAAAAATTGATACCTTCTAGTATAATTTACCATTTATTTTGTGCATCTGCCTTGAAACTTGAGTTCTTGGTCAATTCCTCTAAATCAAATTCGTCATCTATATGGAAATTCAAATAACATAACATAACATAAAATAAAAATTCTCCTTCTTTTTTGTTCCTCTTTAAAAAAAAAAGACTAAAATTTGAAATGATCTAGACACTAATCACAGAATTAAAAATCTTTTGAAGTCATTTAAAGCAAATTGATGTCATATAGAATCTTAAACAGTCAAAATTCTTAAAAATTCCAAATTTACCCCAAATTGAGAGCCTAAATATTTGGAAATTAAAAATATCAAAATAAAGTAAATTCAAGTTTATAAATGTATTTGGATGGAAATTATAAAGGAAAAGAAAAACAATGCAATTTGGGGCACTATCTTTACAAAATTGCAATTTCATTCCAAACCAAGAACTTACATGGATTCAAATTCAAAATTTAGATAAGATAAATATTTTAGACTTATTTGAACTATTTAAATAATTTTTATCCCATAAAATTAATTAAAAACCATCTACTAGTGAAAACTAATAAAAATCCTTACACATATAAGAATTGGACATCTAGGATTGTGCCATGTGACATAGTGATCAAAGGCATCACACTACCCTTCTAAAACCCTAACCACCAGCCTTTTTCTCCCCCATATATATATATTTAATTTTATTTTTGTACTTTTCTTTCTTCCTCTAGAACTCTCTCCAAAGCTTAAGGTAAGAACCTCTAAAACCATAAACCTTAAACCCTAATGAACCTTTTAATGCTAATTAAGCTAGATTAATGAGAGATTAGCAATAATTAGGTTCTAATATTTGTTTCACACATAGAATTGTGGAGATTGGAAAAGTATTAGAAGAGGAGGAAGACTCTCAAGCTCCTTCAAATTCGTGCTAAGGTAAGGCTTTAAATTTAAAGGGTGTTTTGAGAGTTTTATGATTTTTTAAGTGTTAAAGTGACTTGGATATGCGAGTATATGTTTTGAATAGCTATTTCAACCTATTGAAGGATTTAGAGGCTTTTAATAGGAGTTATAGTTGGGCGAAAAGAGGTGGTGAAAAAACAAGTGACGTAAGTCCCTAAAGTAGTTAATAGTGTTGATATTTGATCCTTGATAACATGGGTATACTACGATTGTACATTAATGGCGTGTAGGCTAGAAAATTATTGTATGTGTAAGCTCATAGATTTTTCGATACTCTTAAGTGAGAGCCTTAGAGTTAATATCGAAACAAGACCTTAAAATCGAGCCAAGTTAAAACCGAACTCTAGAAACCCTAGAATTGATTCTAACTAATCAAAGTTCTGAAACCTTAGATAATATCAAATAAGTTAGATAACCTAAAGGTCTAATAAGTGTGATGGGAAAGGAAAACCCTAAATACTGAACCCTAAAAAAAGGGGGTACCTTAAAAAACAAAATGAAAATCTAATGGTCGCTCGACTCAGAATCTCTAGGCTAAACAATTTGTCTATCTGATCTCTAATATGTAAATCGAGGTAGTATATCCAATAATGTTTAATAACAAAATAATATGAAATAATATTCTATAATATAGTAATAATTTGTCAAGCCAAAATTTCATTAATTAAGTCAAAGCTGTTTTCATATGTGGTCATTGGCATGCAATCTAGATAACATTACTAGATAATCATTACCAAATAACTATCAATGATATAATAGTAAACCCCTACATTCTTCGGTAACTTTATAAGTGAAACTAGAGTCAAAATGACTAATACCCAAAAGTCAAACCGAGTCAACATTTGATACCAGAAGACCTAGACTCGATTAGACAATCCCGATAATCCTAAAAATATTAAATAAACTACAAAAATAGGGTATATTCAAATTATAAACCAAATATATACTATAAGTGTAGACTCCTAAATTTTATAATCTTACGAGTAAATCATAAAGGCGGACTTCAAACTAAAACCTTAAAAGCTAGCTTAGGTTAATAATAAGTTCTAGAGGATCTAGATTCGGCAAGAGCGCACTTGAAACTCTAAAACAATAAAAATAGGAAAACCATGAATTATAGTTCGTAAAAATAGTATAAACCCTGAAAGGATTAGGTTTTACAAAATTCGCCATTTTAGGCCTTTATGGGATTAGTTTCCATACACCACCAATACACAAAACAAGGTAAAAGTTTCCAACAATTAATTTATGTTAGAAAAATATTTAGATATTCATAAATATTAGATAAATTTTTTCAAGCTATAAAAAGTGATATATAGCTCATATATGTGTATTTTTTTATCTCTACTCATCACTTATATGATATTTTACTTATTACTATTCAATACTGTTTACTTTAATTTTTCGTCATTATTTGCTGCCATTTTTTCCTTAAAATTTATACATATTTCTTGCACACAATAACCTATTAACTATATTTACAAGTTATCTCATTACAAGTCAAATTTGTCACTTTTCATTTGATTTTTTTTCCTTCCTTCCCTTCCTCCACAATGATTCACGCTTACTACCCCTTCCCATGCAGCCAACTTTGCTTTTATTTTTCAATTTATTTTATACACAAAAATTTACCAAATCTCCTCTATAAATACGTACCTCCATTCTCTCATTTTACACTTTACAACTCTCATCAAATTTCTCTTTTTTCTTTCATTCTTTTCTCTTTCTTTTTTTCCTTGCTGCTAGTCCAATTCCATGATACTCCCTTTCTTTTTCAACACAAACATGTTTCTTTGATTCATCTTTTTAAGTTAAACACACTCCCCATTACATCTATAATTAGTATAGGTTTTATTTTATGCATTATCCATGGATAAAATCTCCCTAAGATGCATAAAAACTAAGGATGATAATGCCAAAATGAAACTCATATCACATCTACATTATGATCTTGTTGATTTTGAGTTTATATTGACATATTCTTGTCATATAATATAACTATCTATATGTGTAAGTATAATTATGTACATATTTATATCAACATGAGTATATTGCTCACTAACTTAACATTTATTTCATGTTCAAATTTATTTCATGCTCTTATTATATGTTTTAAGAATTGTTCTTAATCTAAGTCTCAAACTTGTTCTTAATCAATCAAAAGTAAAATGGGGACTTGTCCATAATCGAAGTCTTGAGAATGTCTTGTCCAAATTCTAAGACTTCCATTTTTATTTGCTCTTAATTATTTTGTTATCTAAATGGACTTGTCCATTTCTAAGTCGCGGGGAGTCTTGACATAAATCTAATACTTCCATGTTTTCTTGTTATTTATCTTGATTTTATTTATGAGAATGGAATCATTTTAAGTCTCCAGATGCCTTAAAAAGATCTAATACTTTAATGTTTTTCTTTCTTTATGATTTTCTTATTTTTATGGTGATTGGAATTTATTCAAGTCATAGGGAGTCTTAATGACAAGCTAAGACTCACATACCTTTATCTTTGATATTTGCTTATTTTGATTACATATCCTTGAACTTTATATTTTGATTGGGTCTACAATTTCATCTTTTGTATATTACTACATTTTACTCATGTACCTACACAACCATAAGTAATGTTATCATGAAAAATTTCAAAACTGTGGATATTAATAAATCCTTATTTTATAAAACGACTATAAAAAATTTTATTTTCAAGCACTTAGGGAATATTATCTTTCGAATGAAAAAATAAACATAGGCACTTAACTAAATTTTTGAAATGCCAAATGAATTTATCCTAAGATACAAATGTTGAAAATTCTTTGTTAGGTAATTTTTTCTAAAAATCTATTTAAATAATCTTTTGTTGAGATAAATTTTAGAACAAGTTAACTTTCTAAATTCTCTCATGAGACAAGTTTTAAGATATTTTGAAGTTAAATCCACTTAAAGTAAATATTCCAACAATCCTATAAAGGTTAAGAAAGGGTTATTATAAGAATAAAGTATTTATGGAATTAAATGAATATAAAACCATAATTTTTCTTAGCCAAGTATTACATTTACAACAAACTAAGGTTGGTGTTTTTATTTGAAAATCCAAAAGAAGATTTTCTATAAACTTAACTTACCACCTTCCATAAGAGATTGTTTACAAAAATTCTTTTTATGTAACATCACTAGGACCATGCATTTAACATGAAATAAATTGCTATTATATGATTTCTAAAGACTAAAATATTTTTATGTTTGCCTAGGAGTGTTGAATAAAGTAAAACATTGAAAAAATAAGAAAAAAAAGGCTAAAATGTTCATGACGCAATCTATACCAGCCCATTCGACCCTTGAAAAACCTTAAATGTTAATAAATACTTTAGAAATAGATAGATCCCTGGAGGTGGGTAGAAAACGACTACCAGTATACAAAATTTTGAGTTAAAATGAGTAAGTTATGGCCATTTTAAGTTGAAACTACCATAACGGAGAGAAATAACGTGAATAAAAAAATGAGTTAGAAATTTAAGTAGAACGTACAAGAAATACTTATCCTGGATTTTTCTTTTCTAGATGATGAGGATTACGAAAACCCCTTTCTCATGGATTATTTTGACTAAGTGGATTGCGATATGGATAAATGAATTTTCCCTCATGATTTTGTTACTTGCTTATGCTTATAGATAGTTGCACTAGATTTGCAAGTGCAAGATAAAATGAATATGTATGGGATTATGGGTACACTTTATGTGCTTTTATGAATGTATGAAAAGGGATGCTAAGCATGTCGAAACCAACAAATGGTTGTTTAAGTACATCATCAATATAACACATTACTTATGTGTGTATGATAGTTGTTTGATCACCTTTAAGTATACTTTAATTATACTGCCTTTGATATAAATTAAATGGGCATGCATTGCATTCGTTGACCCATATGTTGAAGATTGCTATTCCTATTCGAAGAATCAGAAGGGCTTAGGTGGTCAAGCTCATTCCTAGGGAACTAAGATGTACATAGGATAGAACATAAGGATGAGCTACACCAATCAATCGCTATGAGCGGAGTGGTCGGGGACTAGCAGTGAAGATCACGGAGACCTTTAAATCCAATTCCCCAACTTGATATGGAGGGCATAAATCCGTTCTATGTATAGTTTCCGAATTCATATACATATTTGTTTGTAACATCTGTCTATTGTACAACATGTATAGCACATCTGTGAAAGTTAATAAACTTGTTTGGATTTACGTATGGATAAAGGGAATACCTCACTAAGCATGTTGTAACCTTACACCCTTACATATATTTGCTGATACAGGTATACTTGAGACTCCATTTGAGGAACAAGACTTTAAGGAAATCCTTGGTGGACTTTTGAGCCTTATGGAAGGATTGAGAGCATTCCATTTGAAGACATTAGAGGGGGTATGCCCCTAAGAATTGTAATTGACTTTATTTATGTTTAAGGATATGTATTTCTCTTGTCTTGCTACTTAATTATTATCAACATAAATTGCGCTACTTTGATGTGTTTTATTTACTATAATGTACGTCTTGTGCATAATATACAAGATTTTACATGACTAAGGTAGTGATTTCTAGGCTTTAATATTGTGTACAATGGACTGCTACGTTTAGGATATCCTTGAGGCATGACAGTGTGAGCCGCAAAAATTCGTGTTTTCTTAATGAAATTGATGTTAGAGTTTTAATATGCATGAATTCTTGAAGGATAGATGGATATGTGTAAACCCCAAAATTTTTGGAATCGGTTTAGCTTAAAACCCTAAACCAGAAGTCAACTGGATTTCCAAAGTTAACAAAACTCTAGGTTACCGTAACCGCTTAAGTCCGGCATTATCGTTTTCTTTAGCCCTAGAAAACGAAGTTGGAGTAATTAGCTAGAATAGTTCATAATAACTATAGGTTATATAAAAATATCAAGTTTGCAAAATTCGGGTGTCCTTTGAACCCGATCGGACACAGTTCTTAAAAAACGTGTTCCGGGACCGAGAATAGTAAAAACATTCCGAATATACCGTTAGACTTGTAACAATATAAGATTTTCAAAAATATCAATTTCGTAATTTTTCGATAAGTAAAAATAGCAGATATCGCATTTATACCCGTATTTTCTTACTACCGGTACTTTATTAATCATATCTACTGTACATTACACTATTCATTACTATTCTACACTATTCTTTTCTCTCTACTTTTTCTTACACCTACACTTACAAACACCATAACCTATAACCTTTACTTTTTACCTTTCCCATAACTTTATTTCACATCTACATTACATATTACTTCTTTTATTTAACAGAAGTCAAAAAAATAAAATCATCTCTCTCTCTCAATGCATGTGGTCGGTGCCTATCCCGCCGCGCCCCCCCCCCCCCCCCCCCTCTTCCCTCAATTTGTTTCAATTTTTCATTTATTTTAATCATACAAAAATCCCTCCACATTTTCCTATAAATACCCCCCTCCTCTTTCACTCTTTCACACCACTACTACCCACAAGTTTCTTACTAAAACTCTCTCAAATTATCCTCTCAAAACTACCATCCCAAAACTCTCTCAAAATAATTCAAAAACAACTTCCACCAACAACTAAAACCCATAACCACATACTACCACCAAAATCTTCTTTAGGTAACTATCTTATATTATTTTCTTCTTCTTCATGTCATGTAACTTTACATGACCATAGTAGTGAGTTTCCAAAGACTATAAGTTATGGAAGCTACATTATGTTCATGTATTGTTCTTATTCATGAAAAATCTATTTATGTTTATGTTATTATTTTTTTCATATTATTGTACTATATCTAAATATTATTATCTATATATATATATATATACATATTCTTTAGAGCATATAAGTTCACTTGCAATTTATTTACTTTTATGCAATGCAATCTATTTATTTTTCCTTTGCAATTTATTTATTATTTCCTTAAATTTATTTATTTATTCCTTGTTATTTTAACTAATCTCTAGTCTTAGACTTGTCCTTATCAAGTCAAAACAAGTTTTTCTTTTTATTTTAGGACTAGTCTACTTCTTAGTCCCGGGAGCCTTGAAGAAGCTAAGACTCCAATACTTGACTTTATTATTTATGTTATTTTTGTTTACTTTTATTCTCATAAATCATGTTCATTTAGATTGTTGTCCAAAAATTCAATTTCTAAAAATAATTAACAAAAGAAGATTTTCTCACTTAGAAATAAGTTTATGTAAAGTAAAGAATCTATGGTATAACAAAAAATAAACTCATTTTTTTCAAGTTACAAAAAGAACTCACTATAAATTTTAGAAACTACTTTTACTTTGAAAAGCTTCTTATATCCTTTATTATTCCACTTTGTTTTTCAAAGGAAAATAATTGTTGATACAATAATGACTTTATGTAAAAGATAAACAAGATGAAAGGCTAAGGAATTTTCAAATAAAGACCTTTACAAACAAATAGGCAAAGAAAATTGTTAGGAAAAATAAATAGGAAAAGTGGTGCAAATATAAGAGGACTTAGAAAATAGAAAATTTATTTTCAACAAGGTCACTTGGAAAAAAAAAATAATGAAACAAGCATAAAATATTTTTTTGGAAAACAAAAGAAACAAAATATTTACAAAATCAATTCTTGCAAACTATATATTTTTTTTAAAACCGACATTGTTTTATTCAAGAAATATACTTGGACAACAAAACACTTGAGCATATTTAAATATGAGTTATATAGCTATAAAAAGAGAATTTTTCCATCATATAGATAACTAAGTATATATCAAGCAAGTTTTGGTTGGATGAACCCAAGTTGTTTTTGAAGATGGAAAATTCGTGGTGAATTTCGTCACCACTGTTTTGGGGCTTAAATGGTTTAGTTTGACAAAAATAGTTTTAGAAATGAATAGATCTTTTCAAGTAGGTAGAAATCGATATATTATATGCGCGATTCCGAGTTAAAATGACCAAACTATGGCCATTTTAAATTGGAACTTTCCTTTATACGAACTTTAACGTTCTTCTGACATTGTTTTGTCAAAATTCAAGAAAATCATCAAGGAATTCTCATGGTAGGTATTTTCTTTGGCTAGGTGACTTCAAGGAAGGATTCCTATACCCCAAGATTATTTCAATTAAGTGGAGTGTGTGAACACTCACCCGCATAGAGGAATAGTCGACATGGCATCGTGAGTTTATTTCCTTAAAATGCTATATTTGTTGTGCATGTAAATTAGTTGCATTAGAATTAGGAAAAGATAAATTGATATGTATGTAAAATAATTTTTGAAAGAATCCTAAGAATATCGGAGCCGGAATTGATTTAAATGCTTGCTTTAGTATAAACTTTGATTTGTATGAAATTCTTTGATTGCCTTAAATTCAATAATAATTATGCTATGACATCATAAATAAATGGATTCATGCATACCACGAAGTGAGTCACATTGCATATGGGTTATTATCCTTGGGTGAGAAGGATAGTAGGCTCATGTCGAAAGCAACACTTGGCGGAGTATCCAAAAGCGATTGCTTGCGGCTTAAGGGAAATGCTTGGCGGAAAATCGAAAGCAAGGTCAATTCAAGTAGATTCGGAACGCTTGGCGATGAGTGCTCGTGAGCATAAAACTTTTTAACTAAAACTACTTGATTTGAGGTTAAGTATCACCAAACCCCGGATGGAGGGCGCAAATCCATTCAACATATAGTTCCCAGAAAGCTATATGCTTATTTGCCCATGTTTATGTTGCATCACATTTGATTGTTTAAACAACTTGTTTGAAATCTTGTTACAAGAAGTTATTTTTTGGAAATAGTTCTCACTAAGCCTGTTAGCTTATACCCTCAAAGATATCTTTTGCAGTTTCCATATTTATGGTTAAGGCCACGAGGACCCTACGGTCAGGTAATTTCTTTTTATAAAGGAAATTTTAGATGAAGTGTAGTATTAGTATTGATGTACAAATATTCTTGTAATAGATTAGTAATCACGGGGAAGTATCCCTAAGTTTGTAAAGATCATTGTTATAAGTGAATGATTATTATGAATCCTCTTTTCTTAATGAGTTATTTATATCTTCTTAAACTTCATAATTTTATATGGTCCTCTAAAGTTGTGAAGCACGCCTTACACTTAATATAAAAGCTTTTGGGAAATGGCTAAGGTTGTCATACTTAAGCTTTAACATTGAGTGTGGCGGATTGTCACGTTTAGGATACCCTTTTGAGCGTGACAATATGAGAGCTATTAGTCGATCGTTGAAAGTGGAAAATTTATGGAAATTATGTAACATGTGTGTTTATGTGTGTACATGTGGCATGAATCAGATGGGGATAGGAATTGATATTTAAAATCTAGGAATATTAGGTTATAATGAGAATTAGAACAATTAGGAGATAATTTGTAAAGTTATTACATAATAAAATTGGTATTATAAGTGGTTGGATAAGTGGAGATGTCTTAAATTGATAAATTGTGAAAGTTTTAAGAAGAACTTGATTTGAATGGGATAGCTTAAGAGACTAATTGATGTTGGCTTTGATATATTATAATATAATAAGTTAAGGAAAAATAGTCTCTTATGTAAAGAGTTGAAAAATTTGACCCATGTAGAGTAGTGAATTGGGAAGCTTTAATTAGAAGAATTTAATTATTGGTCATTTTGAATGATATAGAATGATAGATGATTTGGTGATGAATAATATGAAGGAGGAATTACAAAAAGGCATACAACTTGTTATGCAAAATTTTAGGACCTATGCTAAGTATTTGGCAAAATGGATGGAAATGAGATCTAAAATGAATATGAAGGTTATGTTTAGCAATTTTTTTTTACTATAATTAATTTTGTGTTAGGAGATTTAGAGGATATATTGATGAATTATGTTTATGCAATTAATTCTTATGTGGTGATTAAATTTCACTTAGTATATTTCAGTGTTCAAATTTACTTTCGTTGCAGAAAAATATTATTCATGAGATGCAAACAAGTAGATTAGTCAAAGCAAGTTTTAATCATATTCTTTTAGCTCCTTGGGAACTCTTAAGTTTGTCCAAATCCTTTCTACTTTCCAATTTTAAGCTTATGGAAGTTCTATTAAAAATCTAGAAGTACACAATCTAGGCATGAGCTCATGTGCTCAATTGTGCACCTCTTTGACAAAAATTTTCTCCAACTCTGGTAGTATAAGACCTCTCTTGAGCTTAATGCTTGGCTATGTACCTTCCTTGGTAGTGCATGACCTTTGCACAAGCTCATGCACTTTTCAACCCTTAGCGAATGTTCATTCAAATTTCATAAAATTTGTTCCAGTTCTGTCTATAAGCTCAAATAACCTTTGGTAGACCTAAAATCACAAATTGAACAACTTAAGTACCAAATCCATGAAAATATTCTTCAAATACATCAAACAAACCCAAGATATTCTTTCTAACTAAAGGTTGATTTACACTTACTAGTAGATCTTAAGTAAACACGTCAAACTCAACTGTCTCACCTAAATAAAAGACGGTTATACTTATTAGTCTAATAATTAGGATAGGATGCTAAGGACTATACTTGATTGGTGGACAATGAAAATCTAGTATTAGAAGGCTAATAATTGAAAACCACAAAATTATAGTCCACAAAGAATTGGTTAACCTGAATCCCACAACTAATCCTAACATATATAACTAGCAAGACAAGTTAGCAAAATAAAATTGATAACATAGAAACCTAGGAAATATTGCCATTCATAACCTAAACTCAATGTACGCAAATGGGTTAAGTCTAAACTAGGATCCATAACCATATCGACCTTAACCCAAATAATTCAACTAATGAGAATAAAAACCAATTGATTGAAGTTACTTAGGACTTTATTTGGATACATGAATTTGAACTTATGGATAATGAATAGTGTTTGAACTTATGTTTAAGTCAAAGAAGCTCAAATGTCAAAAGAAAGTGAAATTAAAATATTTTGTATTTTTTATTTTGTTATGAATTGAAAAAGAAAAATAATTTAAAAAAAAGGCAAATTATTCCTTAGAATATGACTAAATTAATAGATAAATTTGAATTATGTTTTATTATAATTTGAATTGGATGGTATAAATCATAAAATAATAGAGTTTTGAATTCAATTATTGATATGACAACACAATTAATTGACTTTCAAGAAATATTTTCCATGATTCAAAGAATTCATAAAACTTAATGATTTGGAAAGAATTATGGAAATACATTTTCACTAATTAGGTTCTTCAACAATTTACTACAATTTATGGTTCTTCCCATAAAAAATAATAGACCTAACTAAAGAGAAATAAGTCAAAATAACCTAATCTAATACAATATATTAAAAAAAATGCAAAATTCTAGTACTTAATCAGTTTCGTGAGTGTATTCTTAGGCGTATTCCTTCTTGAACATTCTATTCTTCTTCTTTGAAAGCATGGGTATGAATTCGTTAACCTCTAATCTCATAAACTACTTCATAAACAAAAGAGAACAAATGGATTTAAATATATTAAGATAATTCTTTTGTTTTCCTCCCTCAGGGGTTGAGACCTACATATATGGTGTTAAGATACAAATGTGAGGCTAGAAAGGTTGCACATAAAAAATGTGCAAATTATGCGATGGATTTAGAAATGGAAAGTCTTATTAACCTATTATCTTAAGGTTTTGAGTTATATATAGTATCAAAACCATTAATATATTTCCTCACAAAGCCCATTTATATAATTTCACCCCATCGAAAGCTCTTTCTTCTTAACAAGTGGTATCAAAACCAATGATTTAGTTAGAAAGCCCCTGTGGTTAACCCCCTCCATGTGGAAAGAAGAGCTTTATAGTGGTGACTCATTTGTAAAACCCATGATGTAAAGTGAATGGTGATGTAATGATCCTAATAGGGGGCCTGGTAGGTTTGCCTTAGCATCATCATATCACGTGTGCACTTGTAACATGAGATCCACCTTATAAGTCGGGATTTACAAGATACTAATTAATTATTCTCTCACTGTGATATACATATATAAATCTATTGAGAAAATAGTTTTAGATATCGATATTTTCACAGATCATAAGGACTATAGAGAATCAAATACCCTACCAACAGATAAGATAAGATAAAACTTAGGTTCATTAATCAACTACTACTATAGGAAATATAGAAAGGGAAAAAGAAGGTTTAAGGAAGCAATAATCAAGTTTTAAGTCTTTCTCTCATTTAAGTTTTGTCTATCAACTTCCTATTCTTATAATTGGCTTGACTTGATCTTTGATACACTCTGTGCTTGGATCTTATCCCAATCTCAGCTTTATGATTTTCCAATAAAAGCAAACTACTGGAGGGGTAAGCTAAAACCATCTTAGTAAGATATTTCCCTTCATTCGCACCAAACAACCATAAACAAACAAATTTGTTAGTTTAAGCATATGCTATACTCATGCATCAAACACGTAAAACAAGCAAGTATGTATGGTCTTCAAAAAGCATAAATGGAACGGATTTACACTCTTTGTGACAAGAGTTAGTGAATGCCTTGTAAGTCTTGACCTTTGCTACTAGTCCCCGAGTACCCCTATAATGATTGATCCGGCATGTCTCCTCCGTGAAGCCGTATTCCCAACGATTTAGTTCCTTATGCTTGGAGCAAGATAACATTGTTGGTTAACAATGCTCCTAGTCGCTCGTATAGGAGTAGTAGTCTTTCGAAAAATGTGACTCGATGATGCAATGCATGATCGTTACTTTCTTTATACCAAACCGTATTAAGAATATTTAAAGGGGGTAGCCAAACAATTAACAGGCACATAGTAACCATACATACAAATAGTCAAATACACTTAAGCAAACATTTCGAAGTCATAATATGCTTAGCATCCACTTAATTACACAAATATAGAAACACATACATAGCCCATGATAACCCCATAAATATCTACTTTTATCTTTTCTTAGCATTCTAGTGCAACTAGCTATAAGGACAAGCAAGGTAACGGAAAAACTTCTACTTCTATCTTGGCTTTGGGATCCTTGTCACCTAAATAAGGAGAACCCCCAAATGATTATTCCAAATCATATTCATCTAAACTTCTACTTCTATGGTTTAAACCTTAAAATGATCATATCTAAGTCATTCTAGGTCCGATTTTCAAATATGAGTAGTTGGTTTCTAACTACTTCGAATGATCTATTTATTTTTTTATGTTGTCTTGGTCATATGAGGTCAATAAGGCCTCAGATCAAAAGGGGTTAGATTGCTCCTCTACGTGTTTTATTTCTATTTCGGTACTTTTCTAATGTTAAAGCCTATAGGGTCTTCCATCTTGCATAGGTTTACTCCTATATGTCATTATAAATATAGTATGAAGAATGACAACGTCATTTAATATGATTCTAATGAGGTAAATGTCAACATAGCTATGAATATTTTAAAATGAAGCAAATCTTGTAAAGATAAATGAAAAGGATGCAAGTTAAGATTGTTCATAGAGTCTTTGCTAGCTTCTATTTCAAGGAATATGAGATCATATCCCTATATTCATTTGCTAACATCTCTAGACTCATCATAGAACACTCAAAATGGAAACATCCCCTTAGGGTCTAGGAATAACAGTTTAAAGATATGAAAAAAAAATTTATTTGGTTCAACTTTTTAAACTTTTCAAGCAAGTAAATCAAGTTACAAAATTAAATTTTATATCTTATTAAGTTCTCTACGGTCTTGGCACCATTAAGAGAATCAAGGAATAATTGTTTTTTTTTTGATCATGATTAAAACATTAAATCCAAGTGTTTTTAAGAAGAAAATTTTGAAGTTGCACATTCTTAATTATCTTCCTATGCCATAGAATTTTTGAAAAAAAAATAAGGGGTGGGTCTTATTTCAAACTTTTCTTCCTTTTTTTTTTTCCTCAAAATGATTTTTCTAGTTTCAAAACCATAGTTTTTAAAAGATTTTACATAACAAAGAATCATCTTAGTGAAGAAATTCAAACAATTTGAACTTTCCACTATTGTGCTAGGCCTTCTTAAACAAGTAAAAGAATGTTGTGATGATCTTATGATCATCACCTTTTTCTTACTTTTGTTATAGAGACTTTTGGTTATCATAGCACCAAAAGTTTAACAATCACAATAAATTATAAGGAACAACATCATAAGCATATTATGGTTTCTTGACCAATTAGACATAAACATGAAACATGAAAACAAATAAAGGAAAATGGGGGTCTTGAGTTACAATAAGGCTTCCTGACATTTGAAATGGACAAATCTCCATAAGACTTGAATATGGACAAGTCTAATACTATAATTTAGGACTAGTCACCTTAAGACTTGAAGAGGGCAAGTCTTAAACAAAACTATAAATTTGTGGGAAATAAATCAATTGCATAAAAGTAAAGAACATGAAAGTAAATAAATTGCAATGTTAGATTAGTAAGCAATATGCTCTAATATATATATATACACGCACACACACATATACATATAGTTACATATATTCGAGTTAGATTAGTATGCATAAAGTAAAACATAAACATAAATTAAGTATGGTGCCATGCATTTCCATCCCTAGCATCATGCATTATGAGGAATTTTTATGTAAATAGCACTTAAGGCACATACATAATAGCATAAAATAATGTAGGCAAAGGTATGAAGGTGGTTTCCGAGACAAAGTTTATAGAAGTGTGTGTAAGAGGAAGAGAGGGGAGTTAAGTGGGAGAAAAATAGAGAGGGAGGCGGCAGTGATGAGAGGGAAGTTTAAGAGGAATTTTAAGAGTGTTTGAAGTGTGAAAGAGTGTGAAGGAAGTTTATGAACGTAAAGTGTGAAGTAGTGAGGTTTAAGGGTGTAGACACCCAATTTTTGCCCAGTTAATTAAGGCTTAAAATTTAATTAAATTCATTTTTCCAAAAGCCTTAAGTATTGATGAAATTGGCTAAGTGATCAAGGCACAGGCCAAATGGCCTGTTGGTTAAACATATGGACCCAAACACATACTCAAGCTCAAGGACACAGGTTCAAACCCTAGCAAAGGCAAATTTTTGCCTTTTTATCATTTTTGTCTTTTCATTTTCCTCAAATGTGACTTTTGCTTTACTTTGCATCAGTTTTTAACTGACAAAACATCATTGATTGTCAAAATTGATGATGGAATTGCAAAGTGGTTATGGAATATGAAAGATTAGTGCAAAAACAACCCAAAAGTTACAAAATTCAATGTATAAAGCATTCAATTGTACATGAATGGGGAGTTACAAAAATTGATTGGATGAATCTGGCATGGAATATGAAAACAATCATCAATTCATCAGTTTCAAACAATTTAATCGTGGATTTTCTAATTAAATTCGTGAAAAAATCAAAGGGCAAAAATCAATTCATTTTTGAAACTGTTCGAAACTGAAAATTGAGCTTGCAACCTATGAATAGGAGGTCCTAGGAGCAAAAGGCACAAGTCAATTTCAACAAAACACAATCAGGATGAGTGAATTCGAAGATTTCGAAAATTAGGGTTCTTAAAGAGAAAATTCGAAATTTGAGAATTTCGAATTGTTTTTGATTCAATTGGAGTGTTTAAGGAGCTTAGGAACAAGTTTAAAGTGATCGAGTGTGCTTTAATTTGATCAATTTGTTCAAAATCACCTCTGCAAATTTTTTTATTTTTTCGGATTTGAACCGCCGGCGACCACCACTTCGAACCGCCGTCCACGGTGGTTCTGGGCGTGAACCACCACCTCCAGAGGACGCGCCACCACCATTGGAGTCGGGCCGACAAGCTTCCAGCCACCGAGGACCACCGGAGCCGCCGGAATCCGCCCCGAAAAGTCACGTCGTCGTCTTCTTCACCCCCGGAGCTCCGAGATCCGACCCGAAGATCCGAATCCAACCCGGTCGGTCATCGGTCAACGGTCGTCGGTCATCGGTCAACGGTCAACTCTGATCAGACGGTCCAGATTCAATCAAGCAGATTAGACGGCCCAGATTCAATCAAGCAGATCAACGGCTCAGATTTGATCAAGCAGATCAGACGGCCAAGATTCAATCAAGCGATCAGACGGCCTAGATTTCATCAAGCGATCAGACGGCCCAGATTTCATCAAGCGATCAGACGGCCCAGATCGAGTCAACAAGATCAGACGATCCAAATCGGTCAGCGAGATCGACGCTCCAGATCTGGTCCGCTTCATCCGACGGTCCAGGTTAATTCGCATTATTTTATTTATAGTTTATTATATAATTAATTTCAGAAAATAATAAAAAAAGTAAAAAATTTATAAAAATTCATAAAAAATTCAGAAAAATTCAGAAAAATACAGAAAAATCCAGAAAAATCAAAATATTTATTTTTTATATAAATTTATTTTTTTTGATATTTTTGATATTTTTTGAATATTTTTAATGTGTATTTATACACAAATTACCTTAGAAATGCATATTTAATGCATGAAAAATATTTTTAATATATTTTAAATTATTCTGGATATGTTGTGAAATTATGTGATGATTTTTTTTAAAAAAATAATAAAAAATAATAAAAATAATAAAAATAATAAAAATAGATAAAAATGACAAAATTAGATTTTCCAAAAACAAAATTTTTTAGAAAAAAAATAAAATAATAAAAAATGATTTTCGGACTTAGAAAAATTATATTTTCATAAAATAAAAAAAAAATCAATTGATTAGATCATAGGATCATCAAAAATGGTTTCATAAAAATTCAAAATTTAATGAATTTAAAGTGAAAAGAGTTCAAAAATATAAAATTGATCAACAAATTAAGTTCTTTTTTAAAAGAACTACGTTTTGTCTGATCTCGATTAGCGAGTACGTAGGCACCTGCGGGGCGACATAAAAAATAAAAAAAAGTTTTGTTTTTTTTGTAAATATAAGTTTTTTTTTAAAAAAAGAAATATGTTTGTTGTTATTCATGTTCTAAAAAAAATAATAATAATAAAAGTAAAAATGAATAAAAAAAATAAAAAATAAAATGAATAATTTGACTTGCAAATATTTGTTATGTAAAATATAATTGAATTTTTGAGCATGAAAAGGATAAATTATAAATTTAAAATTCCAAAAGTGGTAACTAATTTGGTTTTAATAGGTTAGCCCCCGAATCCATGATATCTGGTTTTAAAAGTTGATTTTTTTAAAATCAAATTTTCGCTGACTAGTAGCTAAGTTAGGATCAACCGACCCATTGATCCTAACCTTTTTTTTTTTATTTTTTCCCGATTTATATCGGGTGGCGACTCTAATTTTTTTTGAGATTTCTTTTAACCCCTAGTCGAGGATTCATGTTAAATAGGTTCGGGTTTAATGTGAATCGGGTTAAGAGAAATGAACCAGATAAGATGAGTGGAAAAAATCCAGGCTCGACAAAGGGGTATTTATAGGGTTGAAGGAGAGAGAAAAATTGAAAGAAAAATATGAGAGAGAGAATAGGAGAGGGTGGCACCAGTTTTAGGAGAAAGGAGGGAGAGAAAGATTTGAGAGAGTTTTGAAGTGTTTAGAAAGTGGTGTTGTAAACTGCTAGAAAGTCATGAGGATGAGAGTATCTATAGAGTGGAAGGTAAATTAAGAGAGAGAGAGAGAGAGAGAGAGAGAGAGAAGGGGGGGGGGTGGGGGGGTGGGAGGGGAGGGTTTACTTTTTGAGGAAGAATAGGAGGAAAGAGAGAAAAAGAAGACAAAAGTGACATAAAGTTGACTTCATGTGACAATTTTCTTGCAAGTGGAGTTTTGGTTACGTGATATGCTTGGTTTAACTAGCATAATTTTAACTTGAGAAATATATACTATATTATAGGAAATTATTTATATTATTTTATTATTAAATATTATTTATATATATTGTCTCAATTTGTGTGTTAGTGATAAGACAAATGAATTGTTTAGTGTAGGGTTTTCGGATCGATTAAGCTATCATATTTTGGATTGTTTTATGGTGATACGTTTTTGCTAAATGACTTACCTTTAGAGTTTTGGCCTTTACCTAATTCATCTAATATCATAGGGTTATTGAATCTTTATGTGATCCCATTTAGCATTTCTAGGGTTCTGAATTAACTCGAATAAGTTTTAAGATTATGGTTTTGATACTAACTCTAGAATTCATATCTACATTTACCGAAAAGTGTAAGGATCACCATATGTTCGCTTTATTCGAGTAAAGTCCTATTTTATTTTTCAATATGACTTCGGTCTACATTATTATATTATTTTGTTTCTCAGTTTGTGTTTGTTATTTCACATTACAATCATTGGATACAATTTTCATCATATTAAATGATCTATCAGATATTAGTTCATAACAATAATGGCATGGTTTCCTAGGCAGTCAACTCAGAGTCTTATTGGCTAATTTTATACAATGTATTTTCTAAGTATATTAAATTTATTGGTTCGTGTTTAGGATTCTTAAGGTTCTAAATCGAATTGGCTAAGTAAGGTTTTAATCTTGTCTCTAATTTTATGGCTTGCTTATCAAAATTCTAAGGGATTCACATCTATAGATGTTTCTAGTGTTTTCTAAAAGATTTTAGAGTTTAAGGTCTCTTGAGTAAGGTCCGAGCTTTAGTAACAAGGGTTTTGACTTTACTAATTTTAGGTTTTGGTGATTTAATTCCAACCTACGCTCTCAATGTCCCTCTTAGTTGACTATATGGAGATCTCAAAGGTTTACCTCGTTCTTCATTCTTGCTTATCTTCATTACTCATTTAACAATTTCTCATTTATATCGTCAGGATCTTAGTTTATATCCGTCTAAATAGACATTGTATCTTCCATTCTCTTAGCTAATCATCTTCATTGACTAATAACTATCGATCCAACTATATTTTAATGATCAACAACTTTATCCTTAACTCTAATTCTTGTAACGTCTTAAGTAACTACTACATGAATTCAAGCCAAGTCTATTCGTTTGATTTCTCCTATATAGATTAATTGATTTTCACCACATGTGATATTTTTCTCGAATTAGATAACTTTGATCAGATGCACCAATATCACAATATAGGATTACTCGTATCCTACTTTTTCGCATCCATTCAAAATCTTTACTTATTTATAACCATAACTTCCTAGGTTTCCTCTTGTTCAACTTATTCAAACATTAAGTTAACCTCAAACGCATAAATCCCCACATGCACCAATATAAGATATTTCCATAATCATCTCTTTATTGGGAATCTAATTCTAAGGATTATTATATATCCCACCAATCCTGGTATCTTCTTCCAAATCAACCCACAATACTGCAATCTGTCAATCGTGAATAGATTTATGCATGGCATCCTACTTTCTATTCATAATCATAAGGGTGATATTTAGTATTCTCCAATTTTCCATCCAATCATTAACTTCTTTATTTGAGATCCATACTTTAGGGGTTATAATTACTTTCTTCTAGATGGATGACATTTGTCCCTCCTGCGATCACCACCTCCTTGTGACTCCTTACTTATGGTTTTTAGACTTTTAATCCATTGTTTCATTATTGATCATTGATTGTGATAAGTCATGGGAAGTTACATTTTGTATTTTTATATTATATCAGTAACAATTCTAATTTTTAAACTACGATTAAACTACTCATATTTTGATATTCTTAAATCGCAAAAAATCAGGAGCAATTTTTGCAACTTTTCTTGAGGCTTTTTAAAATTTTATATTACATTCTTGCAATTATCATATTTAGGTTTGTGCAAAATTACGGGCTTTACATGTGAGTAGCAAGCCACACAAAAAGCGGGTTAAGTGGAGTCAATTTAATAAGCTCTTAAAAAGACCACGGAGTTTACACATGAGGGGGAGTAAGATCTATGCCCATTGTAGAAACTTATACCCGAGGAAGAGATTATTAGGATATAAGTATGAGGTTAGAAAAGTTTTACATGGGAAATAAGTAGATTAGGTGAAGGATTTATGAGAGGGAAGACCCATTAATCTATTACCTTAAAGTTTTTGGTTATAATGGTGTTAAGACCATTAGTGTATTCCTTCGCTAGGCCCATTATATAATTTTATCCCATTGTAAGCTCCTTTCTTTCCTTAATATATGAGACTTCGGAATTTCCTCAAACCTCATACATTGTATCATATATTGAATATAGTTATTCACGAATCTATTAATGAGCACATTATTCATGAATTTATCTATTCATGAACACATTCATTAAATTATTCTATTCATGATTGTTTTCATTCAATTTAATCTAGATGTAGTAATAAAAGGGATAGTAATAATCGTTGAAACCTACATGTCTAATATTACTACTCTTTTAGACAAAGAGTTTTTCCTCAAGCTTAAGTAATTGTTTAATCAAAAAGCAATATTTGTTGCTTGGAAAGGATATGGTTGCCTACTTTACAACTCATTTAGTAAATGTTTTCCCTTTAATCATACATTTACCTATTTTTTAACTTTATCTTCACTCAATCTTGAGGTAACCCATGGAAAATGACTTTGTGCACCATTAGGCATTGTATGATTTAAAGGTTTTCTTTTACTCAAAATCTCTAACGATATAATAGTTTCAACTAGATTTTTATATTTCAATTTAGAAACTATGAAAATAAGCCCAAAAACTTTACATTATTTGTATCAGCTTGAAATGTGATGTCAGGCTTTCGATAGCAATTGTTTTTCATTACTCAAATTAGCATAATAAAGCCAATCATATGATCTTTCACCAATTAGTGCCTTTGACTCAAAATTAGCTATATTTTATTTTAATTCAACTAATGACAAAACTATAAGTTCAATAGACAATGGCGTCTTTCGCGCATCAAAGTTAATAAGTGGTTGAACTTTTATGATGTCCTATATAAGTTAGACCTTTTTACAACTAATCGCAAACATATAGTGGTGCTATATGTGGCTAGTGACTACAATGGGAAGCTGTGCATGGATTCTGCATGTACTTAGCAAGCTTTAAATATAAAGTAACATTGTTGCAGATCATGCCCCATAGATAGTACCAATCTAAGGTGGTAGGATGTTAGCATACCCGGTATACCTCAAGGTTTGTGTGTCATCTTTTTAGGTCATGCCATGATAGTATGACATAGCTAGGGATGTTGTCAAAGTCAGGGTTAAGGGGACCCCAATCTTGGTTCCTTTATGTTTTTCCATAAGATTCCCCTAGCTATTTAGGTAGATACTAACTTGTTTTTCAATTGTTGAAAGCTGCTTTCATAGTCTTCACTCCATTCATACTTTGCCCCTTTTATGTCAACCTGTTTAATGGACTTGCAATTTTGGAAAATACTTCTACAAATCTTTTGTAATATCCTACCATTCCTAGAAAACTTCTGATTTCTAACACATTCTTAGGTCTTGGCCATTCAACAACAACTTTCACTTTCTCAAGGTTTACAGATATTCTATTTCCATCTACAACATGCCTTAAGAAAGAACCTTGTTTTAACCATAACTCACACTTTGTAAAGTTGGCATACAATTTCTCATTCTACAATCAGGTCAGAACCAACCTCAGATGTTCTTCTTTTAATTTAGAGTACAACAGCACATCATTAATAAATACTACTACAAAAAAGTCAAATAATCTCTAAAGACTGTGTTCATGAGGTCCATAAAAAGGGTTGGTACATTGGTAAGACCAAAAGGCATGACAACAAATTCATAGTGCCCATACTTGGTCCTGAAAGCTAACTTCTCTATATCCCCTGCTCTACCCCTCAGCTGGTGATATCCTGATCTTAGATCAATCTTTGAAACACCTTTGCTCCTGCCAGCTAATCAAATAAATGATCTATCATTGGTAAAGGATACTTGTTCTTGATAGTCACATGATTCAGCTCTTAGTATTCTATGCATAATTTCATACCACCATCCTTCTTCTTTACAAATAAAATTGGAGCTCCCCAAGGTGAAACACTTGGTCTGATAAACTTCTTCTTCAACGGATCATCTAGTTGCACTTTGAGCTCTGCAAGTTCTATAGGATCCATGCAATATGGTATCTTTGAAATAGATGTAGTACCTCGCCCCAAGTCAATACAAAACTCCACTTCTCTCTCTAGTGGCAACCTTAGTAAATCTTCTGGAAAAACTTATGGGTATTAACACATGTATCCAAGAAGGATATATCTTCTGTTTATATTCCATCATCATAGCAACCAAAGTTGATCTTCCTAACAACTCACATATAGGTAGAATTAGAGGTCTTTACACTTCAAGCTTATAAACAAACTAGCCTCCATCCGAAAAACTAAATTCTACCACTAGGTTGTGACAATCTATTACAGCATGATATTTCACCAAGCAATCTACTCCCAAAATTACATCAAAATCTAACATATCTAAGACTACAAGATTTGCAGGTAAATGCCTACCTTCTATTTTTACATTCACATTCTTACAAATCATAATCAACATAGATCCACTTCCCAATGGTGTACTTACAGATAAGCTTTCAGACATATGCTCAACATGTACCCAACAAACAAATATAAACATCTCATAATATATACATAAGAAAAACTCACACCAGTATCAAATAACACCTATACGCTATGCAGGAGTATAGGAAACATACCCATAATAGTGTTAACACTGGATGTGTCCCCATGCTGGAGAGCATATACTTGAGCTGGTGCTCTTTGTCCCTAACCAGAATAATGATTCGTGCCAATCTGAACTCTTGGAATTACTCGATTTCTAGCTTCCTTACATTTAACTACTCGATGTCATCTCTATCCACACTTGAAACAAAATACCTGTGGGAGGACTCTGTCTATGCAAAATTTGTGGCTATGTCCAACCTTTCCACATGAAAAACAAGCATTCTCAAGCCATTTACAATCCTTTATGTCATGAGGTCCAAGGCATCAACCATATTTCTTTTCAACACTCTAAACTGCTGATCTAAAATGTGGTGTAACAGGTCTCTTTCCTCTGTCTTGAGTCATAACACTAAAAACTAGTCTCTTCCCTAAGTAGATTTGACCTCTTTGGTGCTCATGACTCTTCATCTTATTCAGACCCTACTCCATGGTCTTTGCTTTATTGACCACTGTTGAATAGTTGGTTAAATCCATTAAGTTCACCTGATATTATATCTCAGGCTTCAACCTTGTAATGAACCTGCTCACCTTAACTTCTTTACTTTCTTTAAGAGGATCTAGAAGAAATCTCATTAGCTTGTGCAATTCTGCTTCATATTACTCTACAGTTATCTTACCCTGATGCAGGGTATAATATTCCTAGAGCATCTTTTACTTCACACTATTACGGAAAAACTCCCTGTAGAAAGCCTATTGGAACATTTGCTAAGTAACTACTCCAGCCATATGTCGTTTGGTGCTCATCCACCATTTATTAGCCCTCTCAATCAGCAAATAGGAGGCATAGTCTGCTTTCTTATTTTCTACTATGTCCAGAGTAGCAAAAGTTTTCTCAATTTCTTTCATCCATAGTTGAGCATCCAATGGTTTCCTTAGCATTGGCTCAAACTTGTATACTAGATCTACAAATTTATTAAGGCTTAGCACATCTGCTTGCCTGACCTCATTTCCTCCATTCCCATTATTTCTTTGGGTCTCTTGCCTCCAGGCCGCAGCATTTGCCTGTATAATTTGCATATCTTGTCTCATATCTTGCTATTGCTGATTGACTACCCCTATAAGGGTATTCATAGCCTACACACTTGAAACAAAATACCTGTGGGAGGACTCTATCTATGCAAAATTTGTGGCTATGTCCAACCTTTCCACATGAGAAACAAGCATTCTCAAGCCATTTACAATCCTTTATGTCATGAGGTCCAAGGCGTTAACCACATTTCTTTTCAACACTCTGAACTGCTGATCTAAAATGCGGTGTAACAGGTCTCTTTGCTCTGTCTTGAGTCATAACACTAGAAGCTGGTCTCTTCCCTAAGTAGATTTGACCTCTTTGGTGCTCATGACTCTTCATCCTATTCAGACCCTACTCCACAGTCTTTGCTTTATTGACCACTGTTGAATAGTTGGTTAAATCCATTAAGTTCACCTGATATTATATCTCAGGCTTCAGCCTTGTAATGAACCTGCTCACCTTGACTTCTTTACTTTCTATCAGAGGATCTAAAAGAAATCTCATCAGCCTGTGCAGTTCTGCTTCATATTACTCTACAGTTATCTTACCCTGATGCAGGGTATAATATTCCTGGAGCATCTTTTACTTTACACTATTACGGAAAAACTCCCTGTAGAAAGCCTATTGGAACATTTGCTAAGTAACTACTCTAGCCATATGTCGTTTGGTGCTCATCCACCATTTATTAGCCCTCTCAATCAGCAAATAGGAGGCATAGTCCACTTTCTTATTTTCTACTATGTCCAGAGCAGCAAAAGTTTTCTCAACCTCTTTCATCCATAGTTGAGCATCCAATGGTTTCCTTAGCATTGGCTCAAACTTGTATACCAGATCTACAAATTTATTAAGGCTTAGCACATCCGCTTGCCTGACTCCATTTCCTCCATTCCCATTATTTCTCTAGGTCTCCTGCCTCCAGGCCGCAGCATTTGCCTGTATAATTTGCATATCTTGTCTCATATCTTGTTGTTGCTGATTGACTACCCCTAGAAGGGTATTCATAGCCTACATGAGTTATGCAGGATCTATTGGTACTTGTTGACCTACAAGTGGAGGCGTTGGTGGTAGTAAATCCAAACTTTGGATCGAATGATTAACTTATGGCTACTATCTATTCTCTTCCCCCTCTCCAACTCTAGAGGAACCAACATCAGGTACTCTTCTTGTTGGAGGAATTTTAATAGGTTAAACATAGACACAGTAATAGTGATAATGAGTGACAGATTCTAGGCTTCTAGGGTATTGAATTTTTTAGTTGTGCCAAGCAGTTAGCAATTGTTATTCATATTTATGTTGAGAATTTTTTTTTAATTATAGAATGGTTTGTTTAGGGGTCTTGAGTTGAACCATGAGCCAAACCCTCATCTTTGAACGAAATCAAGAACCAAGCTTAATTGATATGAAAAATGAATTTTTGGTTTGCTTGGTTTTTTTTTCCTACCCTTAGTTGTAAGCCTCCTTGGTTACCTCATAATCAAGAATGCTTCTACACAATATGTGAAGCTTTTAAAAGATAGGGAAGTCATTTCTAAGCTTGTTGTGCATGGCGATATTGCACCACATAGGGCATCCTTGGGGTGTGACATAGTAAACAAATAATTTATTTTAACAAAATATATAAAATGATGTTATAACATATTATGTGTTATTTCCTTGAAAAGAAATCATTTCCATATAATTTATTTGAGTGCCATTAGAGTAACATTTAAAAGAAGTGTTTGCTAATAATGCACCAGCTACTTTAATTCTATTGTCACTCTTGTGACATCAAAACAAAGTGTCTCTTGACACTTTTCATATTTTATGATATTTTGTTAAAATGTCACTATAAACTATTTGAACAAAGCAACTTAAAAACAATTCTCATTTATTTGATTTGAACAAAGTCCTCTCTATGTGTAAAATATTATATATTGTTTATTTGTGCCTTCAAAATCTTTTAGATATTCATGATTCATCCATTTTTCCATAAATATTATTTGCTACATAACACATTTAGTTAATTTAATAAAATCATCTAAACAATTTAATTGCTAAATATATTTGTTGATGGCCTATAATTAGCATAGGTTGTGACTGGTCATATTCCGATAATATAGCTTTATTAAAGCCATTAATGGGAATGTCTAACCTATCAAGTTATTGTTAACATATTTATAACATTTGATTTAATAAAATTTTAATAGTCTAAAGGAGCTTAAAAAATTATTATTATTTAGATCTAACTTGCAGTCTAGGTAATAAGGTCTAGTGAATCCAACTTATTTATTGAGATGACTTGGGGAGATTTGGCTTCATAATCTCAAAATAGAGATCATTCAATTGATTCGCTGCATCTAACCTCTTTTAAACAAGCTCATGCATATGGAAGAGTAATAATTGGCATTGACCTATTATGAGCTAGTTCATGACAAGCATGACATGAGCCATGCTCCATCTTGTCCATCTGTCATTCACTAAGTTGATTTGACGGTACTCATCCATATCAAATGCCTATGAATAATTAGTCACTCATTCTCATTTCCAACATTTTAAAAAAGAATACAAACAGCATTCCATAGGAGAATCAGATAGGCAACTCTTGATCCTAGTGAGCAAAGATCCTACTACGAAGTTGAAATTAGAGTTAAATTGATTGATAGATGAAACCTTGCTTATCTTGGATATGAATCATCAAGAAAAGAAGATCTCGTAGACACTTGTGAATGGTTGATACTATCCACAAAGATTCGCTCATGATTACACCTACCACAACTAAAGGAAATTAATTGATAAGAGTTGGGTTTAAGAGTAAGAAACTCTTATAGAGATAAATTTTGTTCAAAAACTAATCTTGAGTATATGACAAGATAAATGATTATTTATAGTAGTCCAAAACCATAATAAAAGACTAACAAAATATTAAAATACCCATAACAAATTTCAAATAAAAACTCACGAAATAAAACAAAATAAAGAAAATATAACAAATCTGAGTTCTGCATGACCTTCAACACAAGTTAGGCCGTGTACCTTCATACGTGTAAAATTATCACACTTTAGCTTCAACACGGACCCAAACACAACTGTGTACTTTGCTTGCGTTGACTACAAAATATTACATTTTTTTAACATGCTTCTAATTTCAACACAGCTTCCAATACAGCTTGTGTTGCCACTTGTGCACTCTCAAAAACCTCTAAAACCCTCAAAATTTATCCCTAATACTTGAAGAAATCTTTATCTTCATTTCGAAACACTTCACAAGGATCCTAGTGATCAATTCCATGATTTGGATCTCATCATCTCCCTTAACTTGATACCCGTCATTGTCACATATGCATTTGAGATACTGAAGATTATTTATTCCTCCTCCCTATCATTTGTATTATCAACACTCTAAAGTCACATCTAAGGTACAAAATCTATGTGATACGTGCATGACTATCCTAGAGATTGAACAATTCTATTAATTAAACTACTAGAAATGACAACAATTAATTCATGTTGTTCCAACATTGGCATGATTATTATTATTTTTTTGTACTTTTTCAAAAAGAAAAAATATGATATTATATTATAGAGTAAACAAACGCATAAGAATAAGTACACTCTAGTTGTTAAGTATTTAGTTGTATACCCATGAGGTCATGAGTTCAAATTCCATAAGTGTACAATTTTTACTTTTATATCCATTTATTACATTGATTAGTCTTTCTCCTTCTCTCTCTCTTTAAAGGTAAATTTCATTCATGGTACCTAAACAAGCTCTAAAACAATTGAAATTCATCCCCATTACTTGAAGAAATCTTTATCTTCATTTGGAAACACTTCATAAACATATAGTGATAGATTCCAAGATTTAGATCTCATCATCTCCCTTGACTTGATTACCATTACTGTCACTTGTGCTTTTGAGACATTGAGATTATTTTTTCCTCCTCCCCATCATTCTTTTCAGGTCATCATACTATCGAGTTTTATCGCCTTATAAACACTTTAAAGTCACATGTAAAGTACAAGATAAATGTGATATGTGCGTTACTATCCCATGAAGAACTCTACATCTATAAGATTGAACGGTCCTATTAATTAAACTGAGAGAAATGCCAACATTTAATATTCATGTTGTTTCAAAATTGACATGATTATTTTTTTTTTTTTGTACTTTTTCAAAAACAAAAAAATTATATTATATGTGTGTTATAAAGAGCAAACAAATACATAAGAATAGGTACACTTTAGTGGTTAAGTATTTAGTTGTATAACCATGAGGTCGTGAGTTCAATTCTCATGTGTAAACCCTTAATTTTTAGGGTAATATCAAGTTCAAACCATAAACCGGAAAGTCAACCAGAAACCTTAAGTCAACAAATTCCCAGGAATCCCTAGCAGTTTAGATCCGGCAACCCCGCGTTACTAAACCAAGAAGTCGAAATAGGAGTGAAGAGTGTAGTTTAGTTCGTAATAATATTAGCGTGCTTAAAAAGATCAGATTAGCGAATTTACAACCTATTTCCAACCCGATCGAATACAGACTTTGAAAAGCATGTCCCAAGGCTCGAGATATTAAAAATATGATATTAGTACCGTTAGACTCGTAATTTCATAAGATTTCCAAATATATCAGTTATAGAATTTTTCGGGTTATAAAAGATAGTTATAACCTTTTATTGTATTTTCTTTACTACCGGTACTTTAATTGTCTAATCTACTTTTTGATTTTTTTCATACTATTCATTATGTACAACCACTCATACTCTACTTCTTACATCCTTATAACCTATCTCTTACATCCTCACATCCTATTTCTTACAATTTACTTTTCCAATACAATTTTATTACTTAAATTACTTATTTAATTTTTGAAACTTACACAACACAAAACAAAAGATCTCTCTCTCTCTCATTTCCTCCCAAAACTAGCGCCCCATGTTCCCTCTCCTCTCTCCAATTTCGCTTTATTTTTTCTTTATGTAACTAAAGCAAACCCTAATCTCATTTTCTATAAATACCCCTTTATGCTTTTACCATTTCACTTTCTTTCTTTCTTCTTCATTTTCAATTTAGAAAATTTTTGCAAAACTCCCTCCTCCTCTCCTCCTTGCAACCATGAGCCTCTCTCTCTCTACACACACACACACCCAAAATTTTGTTTTCTTCAAGTTTTCTTGTTCCAAACACTAAATAGGTAATAGATCTACACCCTACTGCCTTAAAAACATGTAATGGCAAGATTATTCATGTGTGATTTCACTCAAAAATCCTCATGAGCTTTAAGCTAGGATGTGAAAACACTTGAACATGAGATCCTTGCCATCACAATGTTATAAATCTTGTCATTTAAGTTATTTTGCTATACTTTGTTTTATTATCAAGTTATGTTGTTATTATTAATGTTTTATGCATATATTATCATCTAATCATATTCACATAATCATCATAGTGTTCATACATTTATGACTAGTATAATAAACTAGATCTAGTTGTTTTCAGTTCATAAATGCCTTAGTTTTTGTTTTATGCTTACAAATAACTTGTAACAGCATGATAATAGTAGGAAAATGATAGAAATCTTAACATCTATTTTAGTTTCAACAAAAATGGATTTTTGAAATTCGAATCTACAAAAAGCCATATTTAGAAAAGCCATTTTTCAACTTCAAAATGTGTATTTATATTAAAAATGAAAGGCTTAGGAAATAGATATCATAAATGAGTGATCTTGATGAGTAAAGCTAGATCTACTAAGAATATTTTCAAAATAAGGAAAAGAAGTAATGTTTCAATCCCAATAACAAGATTTAAATTTGTAATAAGGAAAGCTTGAAGTGTAAACACCTATTTTTTAACCCCAAAACAAGATTTTTATTAAAGAAATAGAAGCCTTAAGGAGTAGGTTTGATTAGGAAATAGTTTTTGAAAGATTAAATGATTTTACAAAAGAAACAAACTCAAATGGAAATTTCAAAATTCGGATTTGAAAATAACCACTATTTAAACACCTATTTCCAATGCCAAAATGATTTTTGTGGAAAAATAGAAGTCATGGGGAATACATGTAATAAAGTCCTAATTTTGGCAAGGATAAGTGAAACTTCTTAAAGTATAATCCTAAAACAAGGAAAGTTTTCAAAGAATAGATTAAACAATGTTTTCATTCCTTAAAAATTTTGTAAAATTCATAATTAGGTAGACCACCTATTTAAACATCTATCTTCTAACCCCAAAATGAAAGTTTTTATTAAAATAATGAAGGTTTTGGATATATAAGTCATCAAGGTTGGAATTTGATAAAACTAAGTATGATTTTGCAAGAAATAAAACTAGTTTTCTTAAGTCCAGTAATTTCCAAAAGTTTTGCAAAGCAAAAGTTTTCTAAAAAGAATTTTTGATATCATATATCATTAAGAATATAAATATAGATAGATCATCTCATGACATTGATGATAATAACTTGTAGGTAATGCACATACATATAATGCTCTTGGTAGAAACAAAGTTAGAAAAATAGTGTCTTATGCATCCTATTAGGCATTATTTAAGTACATGAGGAATTAGATGTACCAACACCCATGAATCATGCATGATAATGAGTTATATATGTATATAATAGAGCCTTGCAAGTTATAATAATAGCTAAGTATCTATTAAAGCTTTGGATTGATGCTTTGTTTGAAATTAGGAGTTGAATTGTGGGATGGGGATTTCGTATAGCATTATGTACCCTACTGTTCATTAACCAAACGACCTTTTTTGTTGGAAATAACTCTAGAAATAGACATATCTCGTCGAACAGGTAGAAATCGGTATATAATATGCAAAATTCCGAGTTAAAATGACCAAGTTATGGCCGTTTTAAATTGAAATTTTCCTTAGACAAACTTTGATAAACTTGTTAGAATAGAATTCATAAGTTCATTCAAACTCATAGAAATACTCATTGGAGTTATTTCTTTTGATAGGAGACTTGGGAGATAGACTAAACCTTCCCGAGGACTATTACGATTAAGTGGATTTTCGCGCCATGGTCGAATGAGCTCACTATCCTTTAAATTATATGCTTATGAAGGTGCTTGTAACGATAGTGGCATTAGTTTTAGGGCAAGATAAAATTGGAATGTGCATGTGAATTCAAATTGTTTGAAGCGATGATAGGAATATCGGAATGGAATTGTTGTAAATATTGTATGATTTAGTATAGAATTGAAGTGTCTGCAATATCTGTGATCGCCCATAAATCGTTAATTAATATGTCATGATTTTATAAGCAAATTGACATGCATACCATATGTTGAGTCACATTGCATAGGTTATTATACCTTTGTGGGAAGAAGGCATAATAGCTAGGCAACGAGGAGCCTGTAAACTCGAATATTGGCGTAATGACCGGAATTGAAATGGTAGTGGTGTAGACACTTGTATCAACTATAAAATTGTGTGTGAGTGAGCACCTGTATCAACCATAATATAAATGAGAAAAATTGAAATCTATGGTCATATGGGCCTGAAACACCTAACCCCAAATGGAGGGCGTAAATCCATTCAACATAAGACTCCTGGAAAGTCTTATGTATTGTATGTCCACATGCTTGTGCATTTCATATGGTTGTTAATATAACTTGCCTAATATATTGCTTGTTGAAGTATTTAATCTTGGAGGTGAAACTCACTAAGCTCGAAAGCTTATACCCCTATTGTTTCCTACTGTACTATCCCTGAGAGGCCACTTTTCTCAGGTACAGCTTTTGGAATTTAAGGAGCTTTTTGAAGAAGTCGGGACCTAGATGTAAGGCATAGGCTTCTAGTTGAATCTCCTTAATCATATATATATATATATATATGTTGATGTAAGAGACTTTGTGTACCTAAGGACTCTTAATATTTTGACGGGGGTATGCCGTTTAGATCATGTAATAGATTTATCTAGTTATAACTGTTATGATTTATGTTCTTATTGCTATGTATGTTTCATTAAGCTATTTCGATTCAAAGTATGGTTCCTTTTATGTTGAACGTGAGCCTTACACTCGGTGTTTAAACTCATGGAATGACTAAGGTTGTCATACTTGAGTTTAGATATCGAGTGCTGTGGACTATCGCATTTAGGGTACCATTTAGAGCGTGACATCATGTGTGTACAATTTTCACTTTTATATCTTTTCTTTCTCTCTTTAAAGGTAAGTTTCATTCATGGTACCCAAAATTTTTTTTTTATAATAGAATAATACCTAAAAAATTTTGAGTGTATTATTTAGAGGTGAAATCTTTGTTCAAAAGACTAGGGATTGAACCATTGGTTATTGAATTGGACGAAACGGGTATGTCATCGTTAATCAATTTTCTAGGATTTTAGTTTTTTCTTTTTTTTTTTCATCTGAAGAATGTTTGAAGATTATAAGAAGAGAAACAACACAGAGGAAATAATCTACAATTAGTGTTATAAAAATGACAGGAATTATTGAATAGATATCTTATCTAAATATATTTACATCTTTTTTTTTTTTTTGCTAAAAGCAAACTTTATATAGATATTAACTATATTTTCATTAATATTATTTTTGAGTGACATATATACTTCTTACGAAATGTACTAAATATTCTTAATTATTATTTGAATGAATTTTTACATTAAGTTTTAAAAAATATCAAAGTGAAATCATTAATGAAATTCATATAAATATATAATGTATTATAACTATAATAGTGTGTAGATATAAATAATTCTAAGATTAATTTAATCAAAGTTCGAACCCTAGTCGTGCAATCTTACATCGGTCATTGTGTATAATGGTCAAGTTGCAATAAAATACCATGTAAGAATTGCGATTTGCGAGTGTTTTTATGTAATTCTATTATGCTTTATTTAATAGCAAGGTCTAAAAGATTGGGGAATGAACCAAGCAAACATTTAAACAAAAATTTTTACCAAGGAATTGGCTTCCGACTTGTGCAAAAGAACTCCTTACACTTTATATTCCTCCAATTTTGTTTAGATATTGCTTATCTCATTTTTATTAAATCTAAAGCCATGTTAACTTCTTTATAAATGAGGGAAATTTTGAAATTTATATAATAAGAGATCATAATCAAATCGGAGAAACCACAATTCAATGCAGATAATGATGGAATAACAAAATAAAACCAAAAGTTGTATACAGCCAAAATTTTACGACTTGAATATAAATCATTAAGTAAATAATGTGAATTTTTTGGAAATGTTTAAAAGAAACGATAGAAATCATATCTAATTTTTCACGTTTTAAAAAATAATAATAATATTAAAATACAAACAATCTAATTATTGATTAAGAATTTGAATGAATAACAATAAAATTTTAAGATACAATTTCCATAGTTTTACGTAATCAATAATTAACAATAATTCCATAACATAATGAGATAACCTAATTCAACTCTAATAAGGTAATGATAATTTGGACAAATATGCAAAGAGCTAAAAACGATATCTTGATTTTGAAAATTTTCAAGATGTTTACGTTAAGGAAAAATTATAAAGCAATAATATCCCTAATGATTAAAAAAGAACATGTGCACTATATTTTATATGCACATTGCTATATATATTCATATAAGAATGGAAAAGCAATTATAAATTTTCATTTGTTAAGCTTGTTGTGCTGTGTGAGTTGTGTAGTGTCCTTATGCGTTGTCTTAGGCTTAGAAACGAGTCGAGTCAAGTCCAATTGAGTTGTCTGTTGTCTGTCGTCTTTCGTCTGTGTTGAGTTTAGATTTCTTTAAAAATTGAGTAATGAAGGCCGATCTGCTAAACTAATTCTTATTGTTTTATTATGATATTGCATAGAATCAATCATATGGAGTTAATGAAATATTAAAAAGTTTCAAAACTACTAAATCAAGAAATAAATGATGAATAATAGATGTTTATGAAAGAAGGATTAAACTATAATAGCAATCTTAATACATTTCTTAAACATGATTATCAAAAATTCAAATAAATGTAATAAAAGAAAAACAATATAATCATACCACTTGTAATATAAAACTTAATAAATATGAAATTTATAAAGGAATCAAAATTTCTTTAAGAAATACAAAATAATAGCAAAACTTGAAACTAAAACTTAAGTTAGAAATTGAATTTGAATAATCAAATTAAGTCAAGTAGAATGATTAATAAGATAAAATTAAATAAATCGATATAACCAATTAATAAGTAAATTAACTGAGAATTGAGATTTCAAACATTCCCTTCATGTAGCCAATTTGTTTTAACTATCTTTTTCAACAAATCAAACTCTTTTATCTTTATGAATTTCAAATTGAAATTCTTTTCTTCTTATTTTTATTTTTTTTAAATCTCTAAACCCTTACAAAAATTCAATTTCAATGTTTAATGATTTTGTAAACTTTAAACTCCAGTCTATTTTATACATTAAATTATCTAATACTTTTTAGTTATTAACTTGAACCTTTTTCATTATTTGTAAATGGCCTAAAATTTCTAAAGTCATTTGTCTAAACTTATAAAGTGTCTTAAATTAGCCTTTTATAACCCAAACTCTATTTCTTCAACTTTCATAAATTTTGAGTTCATTTGCTTATTTAAAAATATCAGTTTAAACCCGACCTCAAACTAAATATCAAGATTTATAAGATTAAATTTCTAAACTAGATTTTCAATTCAAATTATTATTTTATGTTATACATTTTGAATTTCTTCCAATTATCTTTGAGCTTAAGATAATGATATGAAAGATTTAAGCTCTAATCTTCATTAACAAATGCCTTAAAAAATTATCCTTTTATTCCCTTTTTGCTTTTTGCATTTGGCTGACTTTTCATTTCTTTCCTCTTCCTTTTTTCCTTTTCATTTTCTTCTTTCTCTCAAATCTTAAATTTAAGAAGATTAAAAGAGAAATAGAAGATGAAAATCATGAAAGAAGATAGAGTTTATGATCATGGGAGTTTCAAAAGCTTTGGGAAGGTGAAAGCAAAGAAGAGTCAAGAGATTTATAATATTTGGAAGAGATAAGTTTTGCTTTTTTCTTTGCTTTAGTTGTTATTCACTTTGTTTTAATTGTTGTTTATGTTTGTATGTGTTGGTCTAATGTTTAATACATGTTGGGTGGTGAAGAAGATGATGAATAATAGATATAGGGTTTGATGAAGATTTTGATGGTGTTTGATGCTGTGGTATGAATATAGAAGTGTTAGAAGCATGAAAACTAGTTTATATGATGATTAGATGATGTTTTGATGGAAGCAAAGTGTGAAAATTTTGATAAAAGGATGAAGAAAAGTGGAAGGAAATTCATGAATGGGGTTGCAGGGGTAGTAGAACAAGCGTGTAGGAGCCCGTGCTGAGTGTTACGAGGGAAAAATTTCGAATCTGGACCTTTTTTTAGGGTTAGCACGGCCTCAAGCACGACCGTGCAGAAGATCATGCGGACAGGTTACTATTTTGTAAATTGATCATAACTTTTTCATCCGAACTCAAAACGGGGTGATCCAACAGGCTATAGAAGTTTAAAAAGTGCTCTACAACTTTTATGTTTTAAGTTTTTGAAATTCTAAAAGTATAAAGGCCTAAATTTGATTGTCTTCAGCTATATATATCCCAATAAAGTTAAAAACTTGTGTTACTAGTTAGGTGTATATAATTGGGTATAAAATGAATCATTTTGAGCTAAAATAAGATAAAAAAAAATGATAGTTGATATTTTTGTTAGTTAATTGATATAATTAAGCATGAGTTAAGTGCATTTATAATTTAATAAAAATTGGATTAAATATAAAGTTAGATATAAAATGAGCTTAGTTAACAAACCTAAGTTCAACTTGACTAAATGGACTTGAATGAGTTAGAATGAACTTAATTAAGTATATTCAAGTTAGCTAAGATTAAGTTAACTTAGGCTTAATGTGTATAAAATAAACTTAGTTTATAAACATTGGTTCTTTTTAGCTTAAGAAATCATGATTAGTTGAAATAAACTAGCTTAAGATAAAATCTTGTAAAATATGTAGTTTTTTCTTAATGAAATGAATGATTACGACTTACTCACTAAACTAGGATTAATGTGGAATTTGGATATAAAATAAATTAATTAAAGGATTTAAGGCTAAGTTAACTTAAAGGACTAGAAAAAGCTAAAATGAAATTAGTTTGAAATAAGAGATTTAAGTTGATTAAGGTCTTAATAGATACATGAGAATAAATTAGAGAGATTAATGAATACTACTTAAAAATTGGATTAAGTGATTAAGTTAAATCAATATAGACTTAATGAATAAATGGCCTAGAGATAATTGTAGTATGCCGAGCTTAATTTGATAAAGAAAGTATATTGATTTAAATGTTTGATTGCTTTGGATATGAGTTTTTTTTGTATATGTATGTTTCGATGACCTTGTTATAATAAATGACTATAATCAAAGAGGAAAGAAATATTTTGACAGACAAGGGTGAATTGTCCGTATCTTGGCAAGGCGATCTTTGCAATAATGGCGGGGTTTCTACTTGGTGTCTGATCAAATTAGGGCTTTAAAATAAGTTTTAAAAATCTTGGACAAGTGTCTGCTTTTGGAATAATCTTTGTTATAACCTTAGCTAATGTTCCATTTTAATTTGGTTTTCTTATATGATGGATGTTGATGATTTGATGCTAGTGATGATGATATTGATGATTTGATGTGGATGGGGGGATGATGTTTGGTTTTCTTAGAAGCTTGTTAAGACCTAGCTTGGATATCAGGTGGGTAACATTGAACCTATTATTTGTTTGTACTTGTAATGTAGTTGCATCTAAAGCTAAGTAAATATAATTGAATGTGCATGGGGGATTGGGAATTCGATTATTGTCTGGTGTTTGTTTGATTGATAAGTTACTAAATAAGTAATCATTGTTTGTGATTGAGTAATTGTTGTGAATGAGTGTTTGTAAATTAATTGGTCACCTAATAAAAAGACCTAATACTATTTGGTCATTTAATTAAATGAACATGCATTACATGACATCATACTTGATTAGCATGGTGTTCACATCATGTATTAATATTTCGATTATGTAGTAGCACCTTGAGAGTCCTGTGATCTAGTTAGAGCTATATGGGTTGTCGGCTTCATGGGAACTAAGCAGGCCGAAGGATGTCCGTATTGGAGTCGGCGTTAGGGATTAATACTTAGGGAGGTTTTGTGGTTCTAAAGGAAGTGGAGGGTATATTGGCAATAAAAATGTTTTGATCCAAGCATAAAATGAGTTCGAAGTGAAATCCTCACTCCTTAGTTTTTCTAATGAGAAGTAGGGGCTATCTTTGATAAAACGAGTTTAAAAGAAAATCCTCCCTCCTTAGTTATGTCTGAGGAGAAGTTAGAATTTATGTTTCAATAATGTATTTTAAACTGAAATCTTCCCTCCTTAGTTATATCTAAGGGGTAGTTAGAGGTTGCTTTTGTTATATGAAATGGTTTTGTGTTGAGAAAGTTGTGAGTTGAAGGATCTAAATTGAGAAGACACTCTCTTCCATAGTTCATAGTTCTACCGGGTGTGAATGACTTGAGTTAATCCTTCAACCCCCTAGAGAAGGCATAAATCTCCATTGATTTGGATTTCGGACATCTAAACTGTACATGTCATATGTTTGAATGCCGCATTGCATATGTTTATTAATTAAATTGGTTTAACTTTTGTTTGATGAGTGATTTGGTTATGTTATTCACTGAGCTATAGAGAAGCTCACGCCCCCATAGTTTTTGTGCAAGTTTAACTCAGGTTGGGAATAGGCAAAGTACGTGTGAAATCCTTGAAGACATGAGAATTCGCTTAGAATGTAATTTATATGTTAGTGTTTAAGTTGAATGGTGTAATATATGATATAGGCTTAGAAGAAGAATTAGACCTTGTGTAATAGTATGAGATTTTGAAAAATGTATATGATCTACTCTATTTTACTGTTTCGTGGGGGATACTGATTCTCTACGATTCTGGCAGACTGTAGGAATTTATTTCCGTAGCTATTAATTTGTTTTTTGTAATTAAAACTTGTATAGAAAATATTAAGTAGAGTTTTGCAAAACTTTGACTTGCAAAACGTGTAAATCCTCGAAAATTTCAGTAAATAATTCCAAAATAACCTTCAACAGTAAACTCTAAAAATGACTCTAAATTTAAAACCGAACTTCTACTGGCCTTAAATTATGAACGAATCTAGAAATTTCTTAAATCTTGAGAAAATGAGAATCATTAAAAATAAAATAGGAACTCCACAGTTTTCAAATCCAAAACCACTACATATGACAAATTCTATACGTAACTCTGACTTATAAAAGTCAGGTAATACAGAACCCATAAACAAATTATTAAAAAGTAAATAACAATTAACCTTCGGAAATAAAACCCAATTCAATAATTCCAAAAACGTTAAAAGATATTAAATACTTATAAAAAAATAAAATTTAAAATAAAATTCTGAAACTAAATGTGTTGTATAAACATAAACCCCCAGTTTCCAAATTGGTAAAGATCTAAACCTGAAAATCATCCGGAAACCCTAAGTGAAATATAATAGTTCATGTAAACCCCTAAATTTTAGGATAATATCAAGTTCAAACCCTAAACGGAAAGTCAACCGGAAAAACTAAGTCAACAAATTCATGGGAAACCCTAATATTTAGATCCGGCAATCCCGTATTCATAAACTAAGGAGTAGGATTATGAGTAAGGGTGTAGTTTGGTTCGTAATAATACTAAGATGCTTTAAAAGATAAGATTATTGAATTTTCAATCTATTTCAAACCCGATCAGGTACAAGCTTCGGAAAGCGTGTCCCAGGGCTTGAAATATTAAATATATGATATTAGTACTGTTAGACTCGTAATTTCATAAGATTTCCAAATATATCAGTTATAAAATTTTTCGGGTTATAAAAGTTACAGTTATAACTTTTTTATCGATTTTATTACTACCGGTACTTTAAATGTCAAATCTACTTTTTGAATTCTTCTATACTATTCACAAGTACAACTACCCATAACCTATTTCTTACATCCTTACACCCTACTCTTACAATTTCATCATTTTTCTTACAAATTACCTTTCCAATATGACTTTTTATCATTTAAATTACTTTAATTAATTCCAAAACTTACACAACACAACTCCACTCTCTCTCTTACTCCCAAAACCAGCGCAACTCCCCTCCTTTTCCCTCTCACAATTTGTTTTATTTAATACCTTTTTATTACAACAAACCCTAATCCATTTCCCTGTATATAATTCCTTATGCCCACTTCACTTCACTTTTCTTTCTTTCTTCCTTTTACTTTAGAAAATTTTCGCAAAAACTCTCTCCTTTTCCTCTCAAAACCGTAAGATCCCTTTCTCTCCATACACACACACACTTTGAATTTTTCTTTCAAGTTTCTTACTCCACACAACCAATAGGTAATAGATCTATACCTTAGTATCTTAAAAACATGTAATGACAAGTTCATCATGTGTGATTCCACATAAAAATCCCCATGAGCTTCAAGCTAGGGATGTAGAAACACTTGAACATGAGATCCTTGCCATCACAATATTTTAGATATTGTTATTTGAGTTATTTTTCTATTATCTTGTTTTATTATTAAGTTATGTTATTATTATTAATGATTTGTGTATATATTCATCATCTATTCATGTTCACATAATCATCATAGTGTTTATGCATTTATAACTAGTTTAGTAAACTAGATCTACTTGTTTTAAGTTCATACAAGCATTAGACTTTTGTTTTATGTTCTTAAATAACTTGTAATAGCTTGATGATAGTAGAAAAATATTAGAAAGCTCAAGATCTATATTAGTTTCAACAAAAATTTTTGAAAATTCGGATAAAAAAGGAACCCTATTTAGAAAACCTATTTTTCATCTCCAAAATGTGTATTTTTCATTTAAAATGAAGAGCTTAGGGAATAGATATCATAAATGGATGATCTTGATGAGAAAAGCCTAGATCTACTAAGGAATATTTTCAAAACAAAGGCAAGTTTATAAAGGTGATATTTCAATCTCAAAAATAAGTTTTAAATTCGTAATAAAAGAAGCTTGAAATATAAACACTCATTTTTCAACTCCAAAACAAGATTTTTATTAAAGAAATGGAAGCCTTAATGGATAGGTTTGATTAGGAAATAGTTTTTGAAAAACTAAATGAGTTTTACAAAGAAAACAAACTCAAATAAATTTTTCAAAATTTTGGATTTGAAAATAACCATTATTTAAACACCTATTTCCAAATGCTAAAATGATTATTTTTATAGGAAAATGAAAGTCCTAGGGAATACATGTAATAAAGACCCCATTTTTTACAAGAATAAGAGAGGTTTATCAAAATATAATCTTAGAACAATAAATGGTTTCCAAGAATAGATGAAACAATGTTTTCATTCTTTAAGGTTTTGTAAAATTCATACTTAGGCCAACCACCTATTTAAACATCTATTTTCTAACCTCAAAATGAAGGTTTTTATTAAAACAATGAAGGTGATGGCTATATAGGTCATCAATGTTAAGTTTTGATGAAAGCAAATGTGATTCTTCAATAAAGAAAACCACTTCTCTTAAGTCTAGTAATTTCAAAAGTTTTGCAAAGTAAGAGTTTTTCAAAAAGAATTCTTAATACTATAACATTAAGGATATACAAATAGATAGTCATTCCATGACCTTCATGATAATAGTTTATAGGTATTGCACATATACATGATGGACTTATAGAAACAAAGTTAGAAAAGTAAGGTCACATACTTCTTATTTGATAGTATCTAAGTACATGAGAAATTAGAACTTTCCAACACCCATGAATCATGCATGGTATTGAGTTATATATGTATATAATAGAGTCCTACAAAATATAAAGATAGCTAAGTATCTATCAAAGCTTTAATATAATGCTTGAAATGAAACCAAAAGTTGAATTGCGGAAAGGGGAATCCGTATAGTATTCTGTATGTTTCTATTCATAGACTAAATGACCTTGTTTGTCAGAAATAACTTTAGAAATAGATAGCTCTCATCGAATAGGTAGAAATCGGTATATAATATGCGAAATTCCGAGTTAAAATGACCAAGTTATGGCCGTTTTAAGTTCAAATTTCCTCTTAAACGAATTTTGACGAACTTGATAGAATATAATTTATAAGCTCATTCAAAATCCATAAAAATACTTATTAGGGTTATTTCTTTTGATTAGGAGACTTGGGAGACTGACTAGACCTTCCCAAGGACAATTACGATTAAGTGGATTTCCGCGCCATGGCAAAGTGAGTTCATTTCTTAAATAGTTGTGCTCATGTATGAACTTGTAATCGTAGTGGCATTAGAATTAAGAAAAGATAAAATTATGATGAGTTGTGATCTAATCTTGGTTGAATGAATGATAAGTCTATTGAGATGAGACTTGTTAAAAAATCGTTGTATGAGCTAGTATAGACTTGGATTGTCTGAAATTCTCTATGATCGCACTTAACCTACATAATTAACATGCCAAGATTATATGAATAAACTATACATGCATATCACGAAGTGAGTCTCATTACATTAGCTAGTATACCTTTGGTGGGACAAAAGTATATTAGCGGAGGCGGGGGGGCCTGTGTTAACATTAAGGATGCGAGATCGCTTAAGTTAACGAAAGTGGTGTAGGCACTTGAATCAACTACATAAAACAACAAATGTTGTAAAACTAAGAGAAGGAGATCGGGATTATGGTTGCATGACTTATGGACCACCCCAATCCCGAATGGAGGGTGTAAATCCATTCACATATAACTCCCGGAAAGTCATATGCTTGTGTGCTCATTTGTTTGTGCATTTCATATGGATGTTAATAACTTGTATGTTATATACTGTTGTTGAGTACTAAATGTTTGGAAATGAATCTCACTAAGCTCGTAAGCTTATACCCTAATAATTTCCTGTTGCAGTATGGATATTTATGGCTATCTCCGAGAAACCACTATCATCAGGTAATCTTTTGGACTCTAAGGAGCTTTTGATGAGGCCGGGACCTAGATGTAGGCATAGACTTTTATTTGAATCTCCTAAATTGGTACTTGAAGGATGTTAGAACTCTTAATATTTCGACGGGGATATGCCCCTTAGATCACGTAATAGAATAAATCTAAATATAACTGTTATGATTTATATTCTTGTTGCTATGTATGTCTTCTTAAACTATTTTGAAGTAAAATATGGTCCCTATATGTTGAATGTGAGCCTTACACCCGATGTTCAAACTCATGGAGAGACTAAGGTTGCCTTACTTGAGTTTAAATATTAAGTGTGGTAGACTGTCGCGTTTAAGGTACCCTTTGGAGCGTGACAAAACGGCTATCATATCTTGGATGTATACTTGATATGATAATTATAGGTCGATCCTTCTAGACCCCTTTTAGGGGTGTGACAAAAGTGATGCTCAAAGAAAGAATAGATAGGAAGACAATGCATTTCTGATCACTTTTTCTTGAATGTCCGAACTAACTTGAGGCTATTTGATTCTGTTGGGATTGCTGATCGAGTCACATTTTTTGCACTAGTCAGAATGGAGACTATACACGTAATGGCTGGAGAACGAATCTAATCCTCCCAAGTTAGATAGTTTACTAAGTTAAAGGAGCATGTACATTGTATTCTTATCCTTTCGGCATTATGCTTAATAACGAAATCAAAGAAAATCCCAAAGATGAAAAGAAAATGGAAATTGTTAATATATCCTAACTATTACTCGTCATGTATAAATAGATCATTTAAATTTTCGAAACATAAGTGTACTATTTCATAATTTTCACAAATATGCATGTACCTCTAAATAATGGAGACTAAAATATTAAAAACATAGTCATTTATAGTACTTTTAATAATGAATTTAGGGGTCTTACGACAATTTAGGGTTATTTGTATGCAATTAAAAATTATGAAAAATGTAAAATCACATTTTGGGAAATTATGATTCTTTTCATATTTAATCATTAGTTGAGAGGGTGTATATATGGGTTTATTTATTTGTAAGCTTTGAGTTTATCTGGCTCAAACTTAATTTTATAAATGAGTTCAGATTCAGTTAAAAAAAAAGAGGAAAGGAAACTTTTTTTTTTTTTTTATCTAAATTAACCAAGTTTAAGCGTGTGTTTAGGCTTGAAACCAACTTGTTTAAGCTAGTGAGTAGACTTAGAAGATGGTCATAAATTTTATGAATTATATATAGTATATTATTAAAGCAAAAAAAAAAAAAAAGGAATACATATACATATATAACCTATTCATTGTTTATTCATTTATTTATACATTAATTCAGTTCTTACATTTAATTTTCTAAGGTAGCATTTGATTGTAAAAACTAAACAAAATAAATGAAAAATTAGACATCACAATACAAAAAATACTAGATAATATATTTCTATTGTATCATATTTAATATGCATAATATTAGATAAGATATTTTTTTTTTTTTTATTTTGTCAACCATTATTTGGTATACACAAGTTCACTACAAAATGTTATATTTTGATAATTACACTATTATATTGTTATGTACAAATACATAGTAATGATGAAAGCTTATTATCAGTGTTGGATTAGTGGCAATGATGATAATAGTAATGGTGACAACAATGTTGATGGTGAAGCTGGTGGTTATAGTTGCAATTGTGGTTGCAACAATAGTGGTGATGATGGTAGTAAGGTTTGAGTTGTTAAAATGAGATAATTATGGCCATATTAGTCTAATGTCTTTGTTAAGAGTTTTTTTTTTTCTAGTTTCAATATTTTTGTAACTCTCTAAACTGAAGGCATTATCAACCCGCCATACAACCTCACGAAATATGGACATGCTAAGGCTATTATTCCATTGATCCACAATGATAAATCGTATAACATCAATCTCTCACATATAAGGGTATCTTTTTAAAACATTATGAAATAGTGACAAAACTTTTGACAACTTAGTTGTCATATACCAAAACCAACTTAAATCAAACTTAAAACATCACCAAAAAAAGTCTCATAAAAATTTCATAATCATAAACCATTTAAAATTGTATACTCCTCCAATCCAAAATATCTAAAAATCAATTAGAAAGTCAACTCCACTATTGTCCTCTCTATAATCCATAAATACATCATATCCTAATAAATCATACATTACTGGATCATCAACTATTCTTGAAAAATAAAAGGGATGAGTGCAAGGGCCCAGTATGACAAACCATAAATATATGTGCATAAACAAGCATCATACAAATTTCACGTGCAACCTAATAACTTGTGTAACAAACACAAGTTATTATCTTTAATTAGCCAGTGAGCAACACTATTTAGAACCATTAGCCACTAGTCCTAAACTTGAAGTAACTTATAACTTCGTAAAAACAATCAATATAAAAAATAATAATATACAAATATTGATGTTGAGTACTTCCCGCACACCTTGAGTACCATACTCATACTACTTCTAGACTATTGAAATCATCTATGTGCATGACTCCACACAGAATAACATTACACACAGATCATCAGGGTGTCATCCTAGTAGTAATAGTCCTCTCGATCTATGAAACCCAACCAAAGATAAGCAACAAACTCAATTAAAGCCAAATAGTATTATGTCAATTTATAAAAGCTAAGCCGATAATCACAAACAGTAAACAAGGTAAGGATGTATCTGTAACAACTATTGAAATAGAAAACCTAATTTTACCAAAACTCCTATCACATAAGCAAAACTATCTCAAAACTCTATTTCAAAAAATAATCATACTCCTATTATCATCTAAACTTTGAACTCAAAAGAATTATAATCCCTACATTCATACACATCTTTCTCCTTTTAATTGTAAAACTATAGAATCTCCAAGAAAATAGGATTTCTTCACAAACTCCTCCAATAACTATGACTCCCTTCAACATCAACAAGAAATTAAAAAAAAATAAAAATCCATACTTTTAGATTGCCAAAAGGATTAAAAAGGATCAACTTACCTATTTCTTGATTCTTCTTCCTTCTTGATTGCATAATACGAAATCTCCAACAAGAAACTTAGGTTTTTCTCCAAAACTCCTCCAAGATTAACTCCCTTTAAAACCAATAAAAAGACTTTAGGAAGAGATTATTCTTATAGATAGCTAAAGAATTGAAAATAACCAACTTACCTAGTTCTTGAATCTTGGTCCTCCTTAAGGCAAGATCACAAGCTATAGAGGTCTCTTAGGGTTTTCTAAAAACTTGGAATAGGTTACGAAAAGGAAAACAATGTTAAGGATCTATTTATATTACATGGGAAAAACCTAAGAACAAATCAATTCGCATATTATAGGCTGGCAAAGAAGGCTAGAGGCTTAGAACATACACTAGTGGCTTAAACATGAAAGACAAAACTAGGAAAATCTACACTGGCATCTAATGCCAACGGCTTAGAGGTCAAGGCAAGCGGTGTACTTCTCAAAGCCAATGGCCTATAGATCGGCCTATGACTGCCTCCTTTTGTCCTTCTCGAACAACTCTCTCTTACTTTATGTGTCTGCTATAACAATATATATTCATATTATGATGGATCATAAAACCCTTTTATTTTTCAACATATGACAATTTTATTCACTATGATTTATTTTTATATATATTACAATTTTATACCATCTAATATAGGAGAATTTTTTTTTGAGGTACCACAAAAAGAGTTTTGTTCAACCTACATACATTTTGTAAACAAATATAGTACAATAACTATTTTCCTATCAAGTCTTTTATGATGAAAAAATTGTATAACCAAATTCTATCCAAGTTTAATTCCCTCCCCCCCCCCCCCCCTCCCCCCTAATCTTATGACTATAAGCAAGTGTATTTTGACTCATGAGCTAAATTTATTTATAAGTTACCTGAATTCGGCTTAATTAAATGGTTTGATTTTTTTTTTTAAAAAGAAAAAAGAGTTTTAACACAAAATAATACTTAGTTTTTTAAACAAATTGAGTTGGGGTTTGTTATTTATAAACTGAATAAAAACTCAACTTTTCTCGAATTAGCTTAATTTGATCTCGGCTATTTTTTAAATAAATCAAACGGGAACTCTTAAAAGCTTAACTGATTTATAAGGCTACAGGGGACAGCCTGCCCCTCGCATCAGAGTCTCATTGCGAATGGGCTGTAAGTTTTTCGTGCTCAAAGGAGCCGATTAACAATGAAAGTTAGGCATAAGGCAGGCATGACTTAATTGTGGGAGTGGAGTAAACGGGGAAAAAATGGCACAAAAAAAAAGTAAAAATAAATAAATAAGTGACCCAAGAAGAATAAAATAGGAAGTTTTCAAATAGATTACTTATTAAGAAATAGATACAAACGAAAAACATATATTTTTATTCATAAATAGACTAAATATATCAAATATAAATATGATAAAGATGAAAAATAGATCATCCTACTAGACTCTTAATCTAAACTGGCTATTTTTCAAATAAATCAATGGAAACCGTTAAAAGCTTGATCAATTTAGGTAAATGAGTGTGTTATCATTTTGACATCACTTTCAAATCGAATCGATACTGATATGATATTAAAAAAATAATAATATTGCTCATAAACAAACTAAATCGAATCGATACTAAACTATTCAAAATATAATAGTGATGAATTACAAATACTAATAAGATATAAATCCGCTACCCCCAAAAATATGAGAATCCCAACAGGCCGGTAAGGCTACAAAGACAGCCTACACCCCACATCACAGTCTCATTGCGAATGGGTTGTCAGTTTTTCGTGCTCAAAGTAGCCGATTTTTAAGGAAAGTTAGGTATAGGGCCGGCGCCACTTAACGATGGGAGTGGAGTAAATGGGGGCAAAAAAAAAAAAAATTGCACCAGAAAGGAAAAAAGAAAGTAAAAAAATAAAAGAAAGTGACCCAAGAGTAGATAGAATAGGACGTTACGTTGCCTTCCAAACCAAGCAATCTCCGTATCAAAGTCAAAAGTACATGTTCATTTTTCCCCAGTAAACAAAATATCGGACTCATCCTAAAAACTGGAAAAACCAGGAACTCTGTTTTAGATAACCACTCTGCGATCTCCGCAACACATCTCCATCCATAATAGTCCAATCCAAACGATATCCTTCCACAAATGAATATGATGACGGCAACCGATGTTAAGTATTGTGGTTGGTTCCTATGCTATCTCTAAATTTCTTCTTTTTTTTTTTTTATCGATTCAATTATTGATTGTTTTAATCTTTCAACAGAAAAAAGTTATTGATTTGATATGGTTATCCAATATCTATTAATTTTAAGTGACTATAGTCATAGAATTTTATGTTTGGGTAATAGAATTAGAGTAATCGAGGTGTTTATATCTATGGTTGTGATGGGCGATCTAGGTTTTCTATGATGGTGTTTCTTTTAGGTTGTTTATATTGTGCGGAGCTTATAAAATCGATCAGTTTTCGCCTTTCTTCAATTTGTACAATAAGCTAAGCATGATAATGTTGATTTGATCTGGGTATTTAAAAATCCTCACTTCAATTGCATCAGTTTTATTTTTATTTATACAGGTGCGTGAATTATAATAGCTGTGCAGGAGTAACATGTTTAGCTTACTTAATAAAGAAATTTGCAATCTGCAATGCTTGTCCACCACGCGAAATAAGCAATTACTGCACTGGAAACTGCAAATTTCATTGTTTATCATACTAAATTGTGTTTCAGGACAACTCGAGAATAGAGATCAAGGGATGCTAGCTTAATTTCCCCCCTTAATGTTGATATATCTCTTTTCCATGGGGATAGAGTCTTAACTTTTAAGCTTATTTAATTGATGGCATTCATCTTATGGATTTGTAGATAAGAATGCTGACTATGATGTTAAGGTTAAAGGAGTTGACATTTCACCCTACCCAGTTGCCAGAGGCAAACCGGCTACTTTCAGCATCTCTGCAACCACAGGTAGTCCGTCAGTTTCTACATTGTGCCAGCTCTACGGAAGTTGTTGTTGTTCGGTACATGTGATGCCGTATTACTCTTTGATTACAGTTACATGATTGATGGGTATAATCATCTCCATCAATGTGTAAGCATCATTTTGTATTGCTGCGTATTTGTTAATAAGAAAAAACACGGTTTGATGGTTGAAAAGATGAATTTCTTGATCCTTTTAGCTCATGCATGTTGTCAGTATAAATGATTGTCTTTGTTGTGCTAACTTTTCTTGATATTGAACTGCCCCATGTTTATTTCCTTGGGGTCAGATTCCACAAATCCTTTCTTTATTCGGTGCTTCTTTACTCGTGGAAAATTTGTTACTGTCTCAATTATATACTGGATAGAGTTTTTATGTCTTTGCGCTTCTGAAGAGCTGATGGAGGTGGAGTTTTCTTCTCTTTGTTTATGTAGGTCAAGCCATCTCTGGAGGACAGCTGGTGATTGATGTTTCATACTTTGGGTGGCACATCCATAGCGAGACCCATGACCTTTGTGCAGAGACATCCTGCCCTGTCTCAGTAGGTGATTTTGTGGTTGCTCATTCACAAGTCTTGCCAGGATACACTCCGCCAGTATGCTTCCTCTTCAATTACTATTATTTCTTTTTCTTTATGTGCATTTTTTGATGTCTATGCATGCTCGTGGCTTTATTGTTCCTCATCAGTTGGGAATATGAAAAATTAAATCTAATCATACTTGATACATGAGAAGTATCTCATAGTGTATGCACAATTTTGTGAATTTCTGTTGTTCAAAAATCCAAACAAATCATGCCTGATACAAGAGAAGTATCTTATAGTGGATGCACAATTTTATGAAGTTGTGGCATTGAAGTTCACAATGAGTGATAAATTCAGCTAGAAGGCTAGTCCGTTCTTTAAGGCGTGCATGTGTTGGGAAAATGGAAAATTGACTTGATCAGAACCTTTTCTATCTCGTCTTTTACTTTGAGGCACTAGTTCTGGTGCCTAGAGAGTGTTTTTGCTTTTCAATGTTTTTTTTTTCCTTTTATTTTTCAAATTTTTCTGGAAGGCACTAGATTGTAATGATGGACCTAATCTATGCCTCCTCCATAATCCTAACCTTGAATTATTTTTTTCAGGGTTCATATTCTCTCAAAATGAAGATGTACGATGAAAAGAAACAAGAATTAACATGCATTGCATTTGACTTTGATATTGGGTTTGCTTCATCAGTGTCGGACATGTGAGTGCATCAGATAGCTGCATCTGGATCATCCTTTAACACTGAAAGTACATAAAAGAAAACTGTTACTGCACTTAGTATATCTACTTCGAATTTGTAGATATGGCAGTGTCGTCTATTATCAGACTCTTTAATTCAAGCGAAAATAAAGGTGTGGCTGTCTTTGTTCATAGTACAGCTTCATGCAACCAACCCTTGTCTGGCTTCTACAACTCGATTCTTGGGGATCTTACCTCTGAAAGCAAATTATTTCTAGTTGTTTTCTTGTACATGGTTACATGCGCATGGTCTCTTGTACTCCTGTGCACATGGCAGCTTAAATTTCTACCAGAAACACCTGAAACTGAGCCGTTTTATTAGGTATGCTACTGGGTTTATTGTGTGCTTGCTCTTTTGGAAATTGTATACTTTGAGCAGAAACATGGAACTTTACAACGGTGCTTTCTTCATCTTAATTGGAATAGCTACATGATTCTTATAATTAAATCTTTTATCTCACTCTTCCATAAATTTGGATTTGGGGAATAGATTGAGGAAAAATTCTTGCTTCCCTTAAATTTTATGTCCTCCAGTTTGCTTCAAAAGTAGGCATTGAAGTCTGTTTCCATTGTGTTCTTATTTAAGTGGATATGCCGCTTTTATCTTTCCGTTAAGTATCCCCTCATGTCATCGTTTTGCTGAACTAAGACCTTGTCCCGTCGCCCACCTCTTTGCCAACCGAAGTTCTCGATTCCTTCGTGGAAAATGTAGATGAGATCGGCAGCAAAAAGCCGAAGTTTAGATAGCCCAGTATTACTGTTAGGTCATCTTAAAGAGAGCTTTAAATTTCAATAATGCAGACTGGGCGCTTTATTTAATAATACAGGATGTCTTTGTATAACTTTTGTAGTATTTTTTAAGGATAATGTCAAAAATAGTATCTAAATTTACATGAAGTTTAATTAGATACCTGAATTTTGGTTTTGTATATTTTAGTATTTGAAGTAAGTTTTTCACGGATATTTTTCTTACTTGAAGTTTGATTTTAACAATTTTGATGACTGAAACAACTTTCTTTTTGTGGTATTTTTTAGGATAATATCAAAAATTATACTTAAACTTTCATAAAATGTTCAATGAGATACTTGAATTTTGGTTTTTATAATTGGTATTTGAAGTAATTTTAGGCAATTTTTTCTACCTGAAGTTTGATTTTGACAATTTTCATATTTGAAACTAAGTTTTTACATATATTTTTCTATTTGAAGCAAGTTTACTTAGGTAAGAAAATAATGCACAAATGTTTCCTTCAAGTATCGAAATCAAACTTTAGATACTTTATTGAACTTTTTATAAAAGTTCGAGTATCAAATATTTAAAATCGAACTTAGGTATCTAATTGGACTTTTTATGAAAGTCATATACCATTTTTGACCTTAACCCTACTATTTATACAATTAGCTTTAGGCATATTTTTCCTTTTTTATTCTTCCAAAATTTACTATAAAATCGAACAAAGTAAAGTAAATGTTGAATTATTAATTTTTAATGATGGTAATGCTACTAGGTATTTGACCTATCATTATTCTATCGTTCATTAAATATGATTTAGTATAGACACTAAATTGTACGTATTTTGAAAGCGCATATATTAATTTTTCAAACTCTAAAGTGAGATATTATTTTACCTAAGAATGGAAATACAAGTATTTGGCTTGTTATTATTCCGATGTCGGGACATAAAAGATAATATAAAAGGTGATCTGACAAGAAGTTTGATTAAATGATATATTATTTTGATGTTTGGACATAAAAGATAGTGTAGAAGTGATCAAACAAGGTAGGAAACGGATAATGCTTCATACCTTATCCATTTTGTTTTCGCTTACCCCTAATTGGAGCTAGTCTTACGTCAAGATAAAATCCGAAGTTAAAGGATAATAACTAAGATTTTTTTTGTGATAATTTTTTCTAAATTAAATTCGAATTAAAGATTAGGTACAAAGTTTTACCAATTATGCTATAATCGAGATCTATAAAATTATTTAATTTGAATTATAAGATTTTTTTTTTCCAGACATTCCAAGAGTTTTGAAAATCACGAAATCAAGGACAAGGATTACATTTTAAGAAGTAGAAAATATCAAATATTATTTGGATTGTCTCGTTTGAATAGAGAAAGAAAATAGCCTAAAAATATACCAGAAGTTGATCAAAATAAGATCCGAGTCTAAAGTTAATAGAACTGCTTCGATCATTCTTAAGATGCTCTTTCGAATTTCGAGTCAAGAGTTGAACAAATTCAATTCTGCCTGTTCATGCAAAGTCTTCCACTGATTACGTAGGACTTCATATTTTAAGTGATACAAAGATTCAAGGTGATTTATTTCAATCGAGGTTCCAGATATTTCTTCAATTAGATATTCCATCTAGACATGATATGAGATAAAGGAGGAAAAAGAAAAAGGACTTTCAAGAACTTTATACAAGAACATCAGGCTTCCATCTTGAGCTATATAGCTTTATTTTCTTTGTAGCGATTATATCGAGTGAATAACAAGAGAAAACTTTACTCGTTTTGCTTACTTTTCATTGAGCCCATTTTGAATGGGAATGAGAGTTAGTTTATGATCTAGGGTTAATCGTAAGTCATAAAGAAGGAAAGAATAGGACAAGTTTTGAACTGTCGTATACTTTGGAAGATACGAGAAACATTAAGGATCAAATGAATGGGCTGGATGTTGGCATCATGAAGATACGTGGGCTTTATGGGCCTCCAACTAATGAACAAGATCTGGAGATGGCTAAGAAATAATATCCAAGACTGAAGAGAGTACATAAAATACTTTGGCCCAGTCTAGCACTTATTAGTATTTTTGTTTTGTTTTTGTTAAATTTAGCAATTATCCGAAAATGTAGTTGTCCATTGTTCCAGAATATTATGTCCATGGCATGAGCTGGCATAACTAATTTTACATGCCATTTTCATGTATGAGTACTACTTTTAGCATCTTAACGGATTTGAAAAAAAGGAAATCATCATAATTAATACAATTTACATTCTCTAAAGTTCAGCTTGTATTCGAGCTACTAGGCTTGTATTCGAGCTCAAGTTCCATTTATTTTATTGCACATTCTTTTATAAATTCATGCCACGTTTCAGTTTACTCATGATAGTATGGGTAGAAGTTAGGAGATTGAATAGTGATTGATAATAGCTAGTTTGGAAAGACTTTATACTCTTAATCATTTAGATTTCATATGGTGGAACCAACAGGATCATAGGGAAACTAGAAGAGTAAACAATTGCATAAGATGAAACTATTTTAATGTCGTCATCCGATCTTAAATAATCCCTTATCTTTTACTTACCTATTATATCATTATAACACCCTAGACTTATAGGTACTTAAAATCTACCACCAAGTGTCTATTTTAAATATGGATACATAAAGACTCAAAACCTATTTTTAAACCACAATAAATAGTTATCACAAACCTCACCATCCCATGTAGAATTCCATCATTGGTTATTACAATTTTGATACAAAATTCTAGGTAATCCATAACGTAAACAATTGTACCAGCCGGATCTTTAGAAGTTCTAGCATACAAGAACTTGATCATGTTTTTGGTCTACCACCAACAAATACAATTCTTTAATTTCTTATCCTATCACATAAATTATTAATAAATATCACCAATTATATAATTTGGTTTGTTAGCATTTTTTTCTTTTTATAAATATAATGCAAATTACTAAATGATTGATTACTGACTAACTTCTATTCAAAATTACTTTTTTAATACTTGTTAATTAAAAAACATACAATGTTATCATGAAAAAAAATTATTGAATATCAACATTCATGTTAATTTGCTCTTTTAATTCTACTTGCAATTTCTTATTTAAATATTTTTCTCTAATCTATTATTGTTGAAAACAATAATTTTATAAGTTGTATGTGCAAGCCCTTAGATTTTCCAATACTTGTAGATGATCTAATCTTGAACCAAATCCCTAAAAATCGAACCAAGTTAAAACTGAACTCTAGAAAACCTAAACGGGATCATATAAAAACTCAATAACCCTAGGGTATCATATGAATTAGGTAAAACCTAAAACCTTAAAGATAAATGGTTTAATAGGAACATGTCATTGCTAAAATAATTACATACCATAACCTAATCGATCCAATTCAACTTTATTGTTAGAAATTTTAGAATCGATCCGAACCAATCACGAGTTCAGGAAACTCCAAACAATATTAAATAAGTCGGATAACCCTAAATGTTTGATGAATAATATGAAAATAGAAAAACCATAAATACTAAGCCTTAAGAAAACGAGTATCGTCGAAAACAAAACAAAATCTAATAATCATTCAACTCGGAAACCCTATCGCTAAACAATTCATCTGTCTGATCTCTAATACGCAAATCAAGACGATATATTTAAATATTATTTAATAATAAAATAATAAGATTAATTTCCTATAATATAGTATTAGCTTATTAAGTAAAAAATTTCATCAGTTAAACCAAACAGTCTCCGTACCCGACTGCTAGCATGTAGATCAAGATAATATCACTGGATAACAATTAATAATAAAATTAAAAAATCCCTAGATGTTATGATAATCTTATAGGTAAAACCTTGAATCAATAACAGAACCAGAATCCTAAAGTCAAACCGAGTTAACCCTGAATCATAGGAACTAGAGACTCCCTCAGACAGCTTCTAAACCCCCTAAAATACTGAATAAATTAGAAAAATACTATGAAATTAAAATATGAACAACAAATAATATATGCCCTAAAATGATTCGATTCAACAAAACTTCGATTGTTTCGAACCTTTGTGGGATCAATTTCCTTATCTAACCCCTGACATGTAAAATGAGAAAAATCTTTCAACAAACAAATTATACTAGGAAAATAGTAAGATACTCATATAATATCAAATAAAAAATTTTCGGATTACAAAAACGTCAGTTATAACTCATGTACGTGTATTTTTATTTCTACTAGTAATTTATTTGTCTTGTCTACTATTTATTACTATTTACTCTATTCTGCTTTGTCTTAGACATATTCTTATATACTTACCTAACTATCTCTTACATTTTCTTTTTCTATAAAACTTTTACTACACTTTTTACTTAATTATCATATACTTTATGACACTTTTTGACTTAAAATTAATTTCTCTCTCTCTCTCTCTCTCTCCACTCTTTATGGCTGGGTACCCCTCTCTCCTTCATATTTGTTTTTTTTTTTCATTTTCTTTTTATTCCTTAATTTTCCTCTACTTTTTTCTATAAATACCACTGATAAGTCATTTTTACTCTATATTTTTCATAAGATTTTGAGCTTAATTTGCTAAGAATTTCGGATAAAATCCTGCAAAATCATATTTTTGATAAATAATGTTGTTTTAAAGCTCTAAGAATCAAATAAGGAATAATCAAGTGTTTTAATGCATATTTAGAGCAAAAACAAAAATTAAAGTCAAAGAAGAAAATCAAGCCCTGTAAACACAGCAGAGGCCAAACAGAGAAAAAAGACAGCAAAAATTGGTCTATTGAGCCTCAAATGCAAGCCCTCGACATGACCTCGACTTCATCGAAGCGATCGAGCATTATTATGAAGAAAATACATTGTCAACCTTAAAGTCGAGCCTCAAAACTCGAGTCTCGACAATTGTGTTGTCAACCAATTCTTCAACAAGATTTCCTCAAGCCTTAACAATTTGACCCTCGACTCTCTCAATTTTACCCTTGATAGAGTAATAGACAAAAACACACAGTTCACTAAGGAATTTCCTTAAGTCGAGCCTGATCTTGCTGAATACAAGCCTCAACCAACAAAGCACGCAACCCTCGACGAAGTGTTTTCACAGCTTATTTACACGGGTGAAAAGTTACCAAATTCTGTTAAAAAGGATCTGCCGAATCTGCCACGTGTCAAATAAATATGGCCATGCTTTTTGTACCTAGTAGTCTATATATAAACGTGCAAGCGTGTATTGTCAAGTATGTACCAACAATGTAAATCAGTATTAACGTAGAGTAGATTTTTGAAGGCTTTTTGGGTAAAAGAATTTTCATTTTTTTCACTTGCATTTCAACCCAATGTTTGTAATTTCTATGAATTTCTAAGTAATTAATTGATTCATCTTTTTAACTTTTTTTATTTCTTCTTATTTGTGCTTATTTGATAAATCCATGGAGAAATAAACTCCTACAGCTTAGGGATTACAAATCCAATTCCTGGTTCAGTTTGATTTCAAATGCGCTTTCAAGTAAATTTGAATGGGTGTTTGTAATTAGTAATTTTAATTTAACTTGTGATTTTTACAGGTATATTGCATTCTTTTAGATCCACAATTGATTTCAATTGAATAGATCGAGAGATCATTCAATTGAATAGATCTATGGTTGCTAATGGAGTCGATCTTAACTACCTCTTGTCGAGGAATGAGTGAAGACTTCATATCACTTGTTTCAAAAATTCATTGATTTGTCTTTCTAAAACAATGGATTCCTATTCTTTATGCGGATCTAATTAAAAGTTCATATTATTAGTTTTAGCTAAATCTAGAACCACTAACTTCGATAGAAGCTTTAGTTTAATTTAGAGAATTCGATGGTATAAACACACCATTTCAAACAGCTTTTAAGAAGTTATTATTTTTAAAAATCATTTTAATAAGGAATTGGTGAAGTAAACCTGAGCTACTATTTCGTAGAAGTTATAGCCTTATTTCTCATTTTACCTAGTAAACATTTGTGAATATTTCTAACGTAGTTTAGTTTATTTTTCTTTATGATTTTCTAAAATCTCTCTTTAGCTAGACAATTAATGGGATTGATAGTATACTAGCTGCTACTCATTCTCTTGGGACCAACCTAAATCATTTCCTATGCTACATTTGATGAGTGCACTTGCCCTGTGAGAATGTAGTTGTTGATTTAAAAAATATTTATAAATTTGAAAAACTCGATTAATGATCAGTGGAATTTGAACTTTGAATTTCACAAAACACTTTATTAACAACAATCGTATACATCAAAAACCACAAACCAACCACCTCCTTTCTTCATTTCTTTCACACTTTTGTTTCACCATAATAAAACTCTACAAAATTTGCCTCTCAAAAGTTTCTCTAAAACTCTCTCTCCCTCTCCTCTCTACCACGGCATCTCTTTCTCTTTACACCCATACACATTCCATTTTCTTCCTTAGGTAATCATCTTAAACACCTCACATATATTAAGATATGTTCATGTATGTGTGTCTTTAGACAATTTCCAAAATAAATTCCAATGATGCTTCATGCTAGGAATGGAAATATACAAGACAACATATGATGTCTACTCTCATGTTCATACTCATGTTATGTTTATGTTGTTTATATAATGTTCTTAATCTAATTTTTCTATATGTTTATGTATGTATATACGTATATATATTCTTAGAGCCTAATGCTCACTAACCTAACTTTATTTATTTCATGCTATTATTAAACTAGTCAATTTCTAGTCTTGGGTAGTTAATAAATCAAGTCTGAAGGAGACTAGAATAATTCAAGTCTTGAGGATACTTGACACAATTTAAAACTCCCATGATTTTTCTATCTTGATTTTATTTATGAGACTGAAAATTTTCAAGTCTCAAAAAGTGTTGATAAAATATAAGACTTCCATTTCTCATTTCTTTACGCCTTTTTTTATTTATTTCATATGGTGACTGGATTATTTCAAGTTCTGAGGAATCTTGATAACAAGTTAAGACCCCTATGTTTTGTCTTATCAACTTTATAAATTGCTAATATATTTTATATTCTTATATTCTCTTCAATATTACCATAATCATAATCTTAGTTATGTGTTCACATTTTAAATTCCTAAGTTCATGTGCATATATGGTCACAAGTGATGTTGTTACTATGCCAAAATGATTTTTTCAAAAAGTTAAATGCTAACAATTCTTTTTTTATGTGAAATATTTTCTAAAAATTTTATTTTTCAATGCATGGGAAACCTTTTCATCAAAAAATAAAGATTTTAGAATAAGTCATTCACCTAAATTTTTCTTAAAAACCACACTTAAGAAAATTTCAAGGAAAATACAACTTAAAGTATTTTGCCACAAACAAGTATATTCCATGTTTTGTAAAATAAATTGTCAAATGAAGTTTTGAAATAAGTATAAGGTAATCAACGTTTTCAAACCAAATGATAAACCATGATTTTAGTTAAACCTCATGTTCACAAAAATTTAAGAAAGGAGATTTTATTACAATTCCAAAAGTTATTTATGATGAAGGTCAATTTTTCTACTTACCATAGAAATTGTTTTAACAAAATTTCTATATTAAGCAACATCACTAAGATCATGCATTAAATATGAATTGTTCATCACTATATGATTTTTAAAAGTGGAAATATTTTATACTTGCCTTAGAGAGTTCAAATTGAAGTAAAAAATTTACAAATTAAAAAGGATCAAAACTGGAATGATCTGGATGTGATCTGTACCGCATGATTTTGACACCTAAAAGACCTTAACTAATTGAAATAACCTTAAAAATGGATAGAGCATTTGAAGTAGATATAAATCGACTACTGATATGTAAAATTCCAACTTAAAATGAGCAAGTTATGAACATTTTAAATTAGACTTTTCATAACCGAGAAAATGATGCAAATAGAATGAATAGAATTATAAATTTAAGAAAAACCTATATGAAATACTTATTCTGGATATTTCTTTTGTTTAGGTGATGAGGAGTTTGACACATCCTTTCCCAAAGACTACTTCGATTGAAGTTTTTCAAGAAATGACTGAATGAGTTTTTGCTCTTAAATTCGTTACCTTATTTATGCTTGTAAAATAGTTGCAATAGTATGTTGAGAAAAGGTATAAATGGATATGTATTGGGGTTATGAAGGGTTGAGAATGTGTTTCTTTGCTTGTGTGATTAAGTGGATACTAAGCATATCGTAACCCTATAACATTTATTTGAGTATGTTTATTCACTTATGATATGCCTGCGATTTCTTATACTGAGATGATTAGTGAATCATAGTGGGTCTGATTTTTATAATTTGGATGCAATCGAAAATGAAGGATATGATTGGTGTTATTGATGGATATGACGCACCAAAAATAACCTAAACTACACTCTCACTCTCTTGATATGACACATAAGAAAGTTTAAATGGTTTGTTTGCCACAATTCTACTAAGAATTGATAAGAACGGAAAGAATCTCACCATAATCTTTAGATTAATAAGAGACATTTTGAGAGAATACTCAAAATATCAAATTTCAATATGTCAAAACTAATGAGTTTTGATTACAAAGTGATATATATAATGTTGTAACCCTAAGATGAAAAGAAATAACTAATAATAATATATAAATAGTTTAAAATAAGCAAAAAGACGAATAATTAATAAAACTACGTTTTTTGTAAAAAGCCCGCCGGCTTTGGAAGCGATGTGCAGCGCAACACGCTAACTTTCACATGCTTGATCCATTTACTTTATCTGTTACATTTTTCCAGGTGTATATAACACATTTGATCAATCACAAATTGATCCTCATCATCCTCCCAGGCTTATTGAGATTTTCCCTCAAATCTTGATGTAAAATATATCCACTTGGATTAAAAATAAACCTACAAAACTAAAAAATAGTCAAATAAAATTTCCTAGCGATGCTCAGCTCAGCTCATATTCTTTCCCCAACTTTTGATCTGCAAATCTTTTCTTGAATGGTAATTCCCAAGCAATGCACCATCCTGGATCCCATAAATAATTTTCTTGCACATTCGTATAGAAGCTTTCCACCATTAAGCTACCATACAGATGATAAAATGTTGACTTCTGCGCACAAAATAAGAATTCATCATGAAGGCTACATTCATCCAATTTAGTAGTTAGAGAACTCAATAATATTGGCTTATCATGCTCAGTAGCTCCTAGCACTAAGGAAAGTGGCTCTAATTTAAGTTCACAAATATTAATAGGCAACTTTAAATCAGTGTCACTTTATACAGTCTCTATAACATTGATCTTCTCCACACCAACATCCTTTATATTGTTATCATCAATGCCATAATCCTCGATAATTTCCACCTGCACTATATGATTATCTTCTCTTTCTACACCTTCCTCTTTCTCTTCAATAACTTCTTCCACAACTTCAGTGCCATCTTAATAGACAAGAGTAGGAACTCCATCAATAAGCTTCACTATATATTCATTCAGGCAATCATATTCAAGATGTCCATGTGCTAAGCATCTTTTGCATTTTAGTTTCCAATCATCATACTCATCAATCTTAATAGATTGAGGTTCATTCTCTTCAACAATATTATTAATCGTTTGTGAATTCCACCAATTGATCAAGGAATAAAGCTTTTGTAATTGATAATCAAGAGAACCTTCACAATTCCTCATCCCCATCATTAATATAAAATCCTTTTTTTTTTTTTAACATCAACCAAACCCTAATCATACAAATCAAGCACAAGAACAACACAGACCCTAGATTTCATTCACAATACACACTGCACTTCAATCCAACCACAAATCAATCCTATAATTCAACCTCACACACTTCTAAATCATGTTTAACACACAAAACCCTAATTCTCAATCTTAGGAGTAATCAGCAATAACACCACCAACAATTCACAATCGACAAAATAACTCAATAAAAATGTAAAATATTACAACTTTACATTTATCGATTGCCTCTTTGTTGCAACTAAGCTTTAATAACAAAATATGATATACCTGAGATTTCTGATACTAAAATGATTGGTGAATCGTAGTGGATCTAATTTTTATAATTTGGATGCAATAAAAAATAAAGGATAAGATTGGCATTATTGATGGATATGATGCACCAAAAATAACTCGAACTACACTCTCACTCTCTTGATATGACACACAAGAAAGTTCAAATGGTTTGTTTGCCACAATTCTATTAAGAATTGATAAGAACGAAAAGAATCTCACCACAATCCTTAGATTGATAACAGAAAGTTTGAGAGAATTCTCAAAATATCAAATTTCAATATATCAAAACTAATGAGTTCTTATTACAAAGGGGTATATATTCGTAACCATGAGATGAAAATAGATAACTAACAATAATAAACAAATAGTATGAAATAAGTAAAAAGACGAATAACTAATAAAACTACTTTTCTAGAAAGAAGACGGCCGGCCTTGGAGGCGGCATATAGTGCAACACGCTAGCTTTCACATGCTTGATCCATTACTTTATTTGTTGCATTTTCCCTTGTGTATAGAACACATTTGATCAATCACAAATTGATACTCATTAACTTATATGCTTGATTGCTATGTGTGTTCAAATTGTTTAATTGCCCTCAATGAACCTTAATAGGGATTAGTGTTAACAAAAAAGTTGGTCATGCGAGTCACATTCGAAAGGTTATTACTCATGCGTATGGAGTTGGATGGGCTATAATCATGGTAGGACATGGGCCATGTTCCTTCCAAGGGAATCCATATCGCTCGAGGAATGTAACTCTTGGTTTGGAATCGCACCAGCTAAACGCTATGGGTGAGTGCCTAAGGACTAGCAGTAGAGGATCATGGAGACCATAAAGAACAATTCCCTAACCCTTAATAAGAAGATATAAATCCGTTCTATGTATAGATTCTGAATAACCATACATATTTGTGATTTTCATGTGATTGTTGAATGGGCATAGCATATGCTTTAGCTAATAAACTTGTTTGCTTATTTATGTTGGTGCGATTAATGGGGAAATATCTGACTAAGCATGTTGTGAGCTTACGCCTCCCTAGATCTCTGATGAAACATGAATACTTGAGACTTCGTTCAAAGAACAAGATATCAAGGAAATCACTAGTAGACTTGGGAGCTTCAAGAAAAGATCTGAGAGTATAGAATGACGATTTCCATGGAAGTACTTTTATGAAACATATTATCAATTTGGAGACTATTATGAATGACTATAATACCTTAACCATTTGTGAATATTAGCAGAGGCATGTCCTTAAGAAATGTAATTGACTTTGTTTAAGTTTATTAATATATAGTTATCTTACATTGCTATTTAATTGCTACCTTCATGGACTTCTCTACTCCAATGTGTTCTCTTGGTTGTGAAGCACGCCTTATGCATAATATGGAAGCTTTTACATGACTAAGGTAGTCATTCTTAGGCTTTAATATTGTGTTCAGTGGACTACCATATATATGGTACCCTTCAGGACATGATAGTATGTATTAAAATTTTTCAATAAATTGATAGAAAAATATCAATTAATATATATGCTAAAATGAAAAGGTGAAAAATAAATAATTAAATATTCTACACAAGTATGACGCTATGAATCTAGCCCCACCAAATTTTTATTATTTTGCATCTATCATTATATGTATGCATATATTATAATGCATTGATTTCGTTTTAACTTTTTGCATAAATATAATTTTGGTTTCAAGTATTTCAAAATAGAAAACATGAAGCTAGAAGAAAGACTCCAATTGACTTAATATAATTTCATTTATTGACTTATAATAATGGTTCATAATGCAAATCAAACTAGACATACCATTTTTTTCTGTTAAAAATAAAATGTACCATACTATATATTATGGTTCACATTTGAAAGAAAATTTGGTTCAGGTGGCAAACTGAATTAGATTACGCCAAGCTAACCCCTACTTGAACATTATTTGTAACATGGCTTACGTTATTCAATCTTGTAAACTATTTGGTAAGCTATACAATAAACTGTACATACTAACGAGTCTCCGTCATAACCCCTTTTAATCTTATTATGCCTCATAGGACTAACAATTCAAGCAAGACCACTAAGAGTCATTGCTCCTTGTAGTACTAACAAGTTTTCCATATTAGACTCCCCTAATTACCACTAGACATCCACAAGAGAGATCCATGATACTAGATCTCAAACATTACAATAACCAATATAATTCATCTAACCAACATATAAAATCTGTGCATCCCTTACATTTGTTATTGTATCCATCATGTAGCATGACTTGAATTCCACCTACAATAGTAGTCCTTATTAACCTCTATTTATCATTCATTTGTACAAAACCAATTTGCATAAGGTTGTAGCTCTAAAACCAATCTCTTTTGCATACATGTGAAAAGCACTTCTAAAGTTTGAAATTTGATTTATAAATGTATTTTGCAGCCATTAAATTCCAATACCTACTCATCATCCTCTAACTCAGCAATCGCTACATCATTTTCCTCGATCATCTTATGTGTCACCTTAGGTATGGCTCTAAAGACACTAGCCCACATGGCCCTTCTGTTTGTAGTGATATCAAATAAATCTCAAATTTCGTTCTTAATATCTCCTTTGGAACTATGCTACTACTAGACCATTGATCTCTTGTAATTGATCATTTGCAACCTCATTGCTTGTAAATCCCATCTTGTAATCTAACTATTCCATGCTCAAAAGATATTTTATATTTTAAGCTTTTTTGTCATCAAATTGTTCTCATCATAAATTAGGGTATTTTTGAATCAATAAAACAAAAATAATAAGGAGCACAATAGGACCATTGCCTAATCTTAAGTCTTAATTTTAATATTTTTGAATCGTGAATCAAGACATGAAATGAAATATGTTGTCTTGCATACGACTTATCACTCGTCTAAAGCAAATACAAGCTTTACTTCATCACTAGCTAGTTCGCAAGAGACTTGGTTATATACAACTCTTTCCATTTTTTTTTTCATAAGCTTGTGGTCATCTCCTTTGCTAGTATCTCTTACTAAACATCATTTATCATACGCAGCTTGATTGTCATTAGTATTCTAACCAACATATTTCCATTCATTATGTATCATGGACTATGATTGTCTAACTGGAAGCCTTCTCCAAGCATAATTGTATTAGGAGCCATCACACTTAGATTTTTTATAGGCACAAATTTATACAATCATCATTGTTTTAAATATCATACTAGAAACTACTTTTTTATTATGTAGATCACAAATTCTCAAAACCCTATTCTATTAACATCTCTTACCAATTTGTTGAGATAGATAATGTAATATAGAAATAAATAAATTATAATGAAGGGTAAGGATGTCATATGTTATTAAATAAGAGGACAAATAAGTCTTTCCTAATAAAATAAGTGTTATTAACCCTTACCTAAAGGAAACGTGTCTCTCTTTTTGAACAATTTCATAAGGAGCTAAACCTTAGGACTCTCTCTCTCTCTCTCTCTCTCTCTACCTTGTATCTTGTTCCAAGAAATTGCATAGGTAAATCAATAGGTAAGTTTTCTCCTTTTCAATCCTTTATTGAATAGGAGGAGTTGTCTTTTTTTAGTTACGTTGTTGGTGTTGAAGGGATTAAAGTGTTGGAGGAGTTTTGGAAAACCCTAGGTTATCTTATTAGTGGTTGCGGTTGTTAATTTCGAAAGGAACAAGGAAATTTCAGGTATCATGCTATAACATCTCTTTTTATAAGAAAAGATGTTGGAGCTGCATCGTTCAGAAACAAGAAAAAAGGTTTTCTTTCGGTATTTTTCGCTTTTTGGAGTGAAAGAAGTACAGTTAGAGGGTCATGGCTATGACAAAAGCTGTGATCCCCTCGGGTTGGCGAGTTGAGACCGATCATGGCTTAGATAGCGATCACCACCCCCATCACAATTGTGATGGAGGTCTTGCCCCCCATAACGAGCATGACAAAAGCTTTTTATGTTTTCTTTTCTTCTCGAGGCTATCACACCCCTTATCACAGTGTGACCAACTAAGGGATGTTGTAGTTTCTTCAATCCATGTTTTTGACCTTCTTAAACTCCTTAACTCTTAGCGCAACCTTTAGTATACCTAAATTTAAGTAATAAGGTATATCTTGAACCTAGAGTAGTTATAGTTCTTAATATTTTAGGAGGTTAGGTGACCTTAGAAGTATGTTTTCTTATTTAAATCAAGTTTTGAGTTAGCGTTTGCTTATGTTCGGGTGTTTTTGTTGAAACTAAGTTATTTTTTCCAAACATTGTTTCAAGTACGTCCTTACCTTGGTTATTGCCTGTGAATGTAAGCTTAGAAACTGCAAATGAACTTAATGATATACAACTTTAAATTGGTTGTTACTTGTGTTTGGCTAGGTCTAGTGGATTAGGAATACTTATGTCACTAGGACGATGCTATGATGATCTGTGTGTGGCGTTATCCTGAGTAGAGTTGTACACAAAGATGATTCTAGTAGTTTAGGAATAGTATGAAATGGTATATAGGGTGTACGGGGAGTATCTAATATTAATATATATATATAAGTATTTATGTATACGTATTTGTTTTTTACGAAGTCTGAGTTACTCTAGATTTGTGACTAGTTGCAATGGTTTTAAATATGTTGGTTGCCTGGCTAATTGAAAGATAATAATTGTGATTGTTGTATATGTTGCATATTGTGTGTGGATTTACATGATGATTGCTCAAGCGCATGTGATTGTGGTTTGGCGTAATAAGCCTTGCACACACTCTTTTTATTTTTCACGAATAGGTGATGATGTAGTAGTCTTTGATTATCTAATTATGATGTTTTTATAGACTATGGGAAAGATGATAGTAGAGCCGATTTTCCAATTGATTATTAGATGTTTTGTATTGGAGATAGCTAGAGCTAAAGACCATATGAAGTTTTAATTAGTTATTACGACTCTTGGATATTGAATATCAGTTTTTTATGGTTTCTAAAGTTTTAAGATTTTTTTCATATGATGTTTTAAGTTTGATTTAAGTTGGCACTAGTTTACACCAACTGAGTTGTTCAAGATTTTTATTATGAAAAATATTTTAGAAGTTTCCTTTAATGTGAGATATTGAAGTTATATTGTACTATAATTTTGGTTTAGTAGAATCTGAGTCTTAGTGTCTATCTCTCGTGAAAACACGTGGCGGATTGTTAATGCTTTTAGTTTAGGGCGTTGCATATAAGATCAAATATTTTGTTATAGATTACTATAAACACAACAAGAAGAGATAAAATGAATAAAGAGAGAATGAAAGACACAAAATTTATATGGAAAATTCAAAACTAATAAGGTTGGAGGACCTATTGGCAAGAACTAAATAAATTTGCTATAATCTAGTAACAATAATTTAGTGAATCTCTTACAATTTCTGAATACTAAATTTTCGAACGAGTTTTTAAATATTTTACTTTCTTACTCAGCTATCTGATATACTATATTATATATATATGCCATAAATCTTAAAACATATAATAAGAAATTACTTGGAACAAAAATAATGAAAAATATATAATTGAAAACAACCAAGGGTATTAAAAAAATATCGGATTAATTAAAAAAACATACTTGTGTTTTGATCAATTATAAACATATTACCTATGTTAATTTTTTTTAACAAATAGATTATCCAGTTTATATAAAAGTCAATATAATCAATTATTATTAGAAGGATATGTATTAGGGTTTTTTGGTCTAAAAAAATTAATTTAATAAAAGTATTACAAAAATTAAATAAATAAAATATCAAAAGATATTTTTTTAAATTAGAAAATTGAAAAAAAATGTAAAATAATTTTTTTATGACCAATAAAATATTGATACATGTTATTCTAAAAGTATTAAATAATATTGATACTTTTGTATGAAACTCGGATATTTATTTGTTAAAAAAAATGTTAAAACTCAGATAATACTTTTGTAATTAACCTAAAAAAATATTGATTCACCTTATCATTCATTTATCTACTTAAATGCGATTTCACTATAGAATCTCATGAATTTAAGATATATGCAATTTGTAGATCAGGCATGGCGCGTAATAATTAAGTTATGTGTAGGCATTTCTTCTCTTTTATTTTTAGGATTGTTAAGAGAGTAATTAGGTATTGTATTACAGATCTTTCTGCACCTTACCTTGTTACTTATGCTTCATACTCAAGCTTTTATCATTTGACGTAAAGACCTCACTTCGGGTTCGAGGCAATTGAAGGACCCTTCAACTTATTAATGAAGTTAAGTCACGGTCAGATCTCCATGCGTAGACCAATTTTATTACAACCCCGTGGTCCAAAATCCTATCAGATGACACCATTAAAGCTGCATGATTATCCCAGCCTTACCCTTTTTTTCTTTCCTCATCTTTGTCTCTCTAATTCTGAGCCTTTTTTTTTTTTTTTTTTTTTTTTTCCTTTTTAACTAAAACTTGTATAATATTTGGACAAGACTGGTAGCTTTTCCTGCAAACTCTCCTTCACTTGGGATCTTGGCCATATATAAGCTAAAGGATCAAACCTTAAACTTTCATGATACTTGGGCTTCCTAGTTCAACAAAATTATACCAAGTGGCCAACGATGTGGTCATAACTAATGATGTAATCAAAAGCCTGATATGCATGAATCATGATGCCTTCCAATGTGAGAAACTTTTTAATACCATTTGCTCCTAACTAAGCAACATTTTTCATCACCATCACAATCATGCTGAGCTCACGGCCAACCAATGCATGGAGGCTACCTTCAGATTTCACAAGACCTTATCTATGTATGTGTCATGTGTCCCTCCACATGAGTAAAAGTTAATGACACGTGAGCCCATGTAGAATCATGTGTAAGATACCCAGTTGAAAACATCAATATGGGTAGTAATTGAACCTTCTTTCCCTTTATTTTGGGACCATTTTTCACTCTGGAACATGTTAAACTGGTATCCACATATTTATTACCCCTTGTCTTATATTTAATTGGTGATTCAAAAGCATACTCAAAAGAGATATTTTTTTTTTTTAACTTAAAACTAATTTAGTGTGTGCACTTTGAAATGATTGACCTGCGTCCATCATTCCTTCAACTTGCTTCCTCGCCACTTTGAGCTCGGTGTTTTGTTGAAACTAAAAAGTTACTAGCGTTTAGGCTTGAAACTTGTAGGCCTTAAAATTCAGAACTGGTCCTACCAAGTACTATCATGGCTGGAGAATAATCAGCAATTACAAAGACTAATCATTTGCCGATGCAATGAATGTGCCGAACCCATTTCTTAGTTCTAAACAAAAAAGTATGAGAGACGTCTCATTTCTATATACTAATATTATCAGCACGTAGTTGATTGCAGCAGTCGGCAGCATGAAGGATACTTGAATTATGAGTTATGGCGTGCCCATTATTCAAAGCTCAAAAGCAATTGGTATGCTCATGATAATCCTAAAACCATGTTCTTTTTAATGAGAGGTGCTTCACGCAATGGCTTTTTGAGGTATTAGATCCGTTTGAAAATATCCATGTCGCGTATGCCTCAAAAATAAATCTTTTCAAACAAAAACACTTATAAAAGATTAACACAACTTAAAACATAATGCTTCGATTAATTAATAAATGGTAAGATATAGTTCTCTAAGTATGTATTAAAGGGTATATAAAGGTTACTTCTATAAAATTAAAAAACAGAAGAATTAGAAGAGCATATACAACTACAAGCAAATTTTACAATTCTATGGTGTAGATTAATGAAATCAATAAGAAGATCTTGTTTGGGTTAATTCAAAAATGGATCATTTGCCTACTCTGATTCCTTCAAATCCTTTTAACCAGTAGATAAGCAAACTGGATTTCAACTAATAGTCAATAATAAGAAGCATGCTTTCTTTTTCTTAAAATTGACATTCACTCATGGATGTTACCATTCTTAGGAACGTTTGGTTGCAAATCCCCTCGAAGCATTAACTTAGAGACAAAAAGAAATCTCATCATGCCCAGAATGGAGGAATACATGAACAATGTAAAAGGGATATCCTTCTTTACACTAGAAACACTTCAAAAAACCAAGGTTTTATTTCATCATGAGTTTTGAGTTTATATGATAAAGACTAGTCTCACTTAGTGCTATGAATCCACCCACTTTGAAAATTACTACCAGAAACTGGGTCCCAAAAATGCACGACTTTCTCCCCAAGCATCTTACTTTTCATGGAAGGTAAAAATAAGGCAGCACCCAGTGTAATAATGCTCATCCACGGGCAAGACGCATAGAGCTTCATATCATATTTCCAAACAGAATGTTGCGGCCAAATATGCACTTGCATTGCTAATTGCATGTAGTAACTTGTAATCATCAATAAAAAAAGAGAGAAACCACTTCCATTTACACAGTACCTCTCTCTTTAGAGAATCCACAGAACAGAAAACTACAACACACTGGAAAATAAAGACCTATACACAAAATGAGACATAAGGCCAAAAAGATAAATCTCTCTTTACCCCAGTTCCAGAAGCTCAAAATGAGTTCCCTACATCAATTAGCTTCACATTTTACGACTTAACTCCTGGAGCAAAACAAGAAGTTAGTAAGCTCACTCTTTACATTTTGACAATTAGCATCTAGGCAGCTAACCCGACTGTCACAGCTTGAAAGGTGCATGCATTTTATCCTACAGTCTGCACTACTGAATCAGTCATGCCTGATGGCTGAGAAAACTGCGTATAGTGGAACTCAATCTGTAGCCTGAGATGCAGGGGTTTTGATGCAGTCAATCCTTTTCTCATATCTTCCTGCAATTCCCTAATTGGAATAGCAGCCAAAAAGTTCTTTATGTATTCCTTGCAAGCATCTTTTCCCTGAAAAAGCGTCACAACGGCTTCATCATCTTCAGAAGGCTCACTGAGTTTATTCGCAATAGTCTCTGCACTGACTAAGCCCCCGTTAGAACTGACCTGCTCATTTGACAGGTTCTTAGGTTCTCCTGTTGATGTTTGCATTTGCTGATCATTGGCTGTTGAACCAGACAATTGCTCAGTAGTTGGGATTTTTCTTATTGAGGTTTCATGGTCAAACTTCAAGATATAGGCCTGAGTACAACCCTCATAGAGTCTCTCTCCTAGTGTGTCAATAATGTAATAGGCATCTGCTTCGACCTTGAGGACAAAAAAATGGTCATTCCAACTCACAATGTATGTGCAGGGTTCACTTTCTGACTCAGGATGAGTGATCTGATCCCATATTTCATCAAAAGACATAGCACCATTCAAGAAGTCAAATCTTCCTTCACCTATGCTATCCGGAATGAAAAATCCAATGAAGGACTTATCAGGAACAACAGATAGGGGACATATTCCAGCTTCAAGAATAGTTTCAAGGTCAAAATGCTTGTCAGGAAACTGCTCCCTGTATCTTTCATTCTCACATAAATTTCTCCATGCTAATGATCCATCCCTAATCAAACTATCAAACTGGGACTTGATGGGTGTCAAGTTTGGGTTTGTCTGAAACCAATCAGCAATGACAGCAACTAGAGCAGTACAAGCACTCTCACCTGCCGCCTGCTCACTCCGTTGGTCAATTGAAGCAAAGAAAACCTCAGTTTGAAGCTTCATATGCCCATCACGGCTGATTATTTCTTTTCTCTCCCAACTACCAACAGCAAAATTATCATCTCCGAATTCAGATGCTGAAGAGCAATGTGCAGATGAATCCTCATCTATCTTATACCACTGGAAAAAAAGAAAACATATGGTGTTAGCTACTATGGATGGTTAAAGCCTTCTATCACCATGACTACTTTGAGAAAAAATCAATGTCACACCTAATCTCTCGATATTGGTAGGGAAAAAACTTATGATCATCTTTTTATTTTTTATTTTTCCTTTTTTCAGATAGTTTAAGAACTTTTTATTATTTAGTTACAAGTTCCCAAAGAATTACCATCACAAAGTAAACAACATGGCAACTGTGCATTGAAATTTATACTACTACTACTACTAATAATATAAGATTAAAAGCAAGAGACCAAAAAGTGGTTCTTACCCCAGATTCGAGTGATTCATCTGAACTGAGCTGGCGACGATCAAAATCAATGTCATCACCGCCTTCCTCAGCATAAGCCTTCTTCAACAATGGCTCTCCCTTTACTTTTGAGGTTCTGAAGTTCAGCTTTCGTTTCCTCCAAGATAATATACTACGTTTAGGATTGTACAGGTTTAGTTGCTCAGTAGAAGGTGCAGCTGATTCCTCAGTGCGCAAGAACTCCATATCTGATCTGTGGTTGCTGAAATAAATCAAATCTTCATTTTCCCCACTCATCCTCAAACTTGTGTAAAATGAGCTTCCAACACAATTTGCATGGGCCAGGGAGCCATAGCTGAACGATTTCCGGGCATTCATATCTTCTTTAGTCTCATCTGATTCTCCTCCATCTGAATCTTCCCATGAATCAGAGTCAAAGGGATAACTATCATCAGCATTCTCACTCTGAGCAGAATCTTTTCCCTCACTGACCTCTTCCTCCTGGCAAACCTTTTTTGCTCTTCTGGTAGATACATATTCTGTGAAGTTCATCACTTTTTTAAGACCAGCTTTAAAAGCAAATACCTCATCCTTTTTAGCTGGAATAGTTTCCCTCGATGGGGATGGAGAAACAACAGGTAAATTTGGGCTCTGTGCAGAATCCATTGCTTCATGGATACCCAGCAATTCTACTAAATTAACAGATATCTGCACAAAACAAGAAAAAATAAATGAAACTACATGTTTAAGCAGGAAATCCTGTGATGAGCTTATAAATTTGCATAAACAAATAATCAAACAGCCAAAGTGGGCAGATTTACATGACAACAGCTCAGAATACTTACAATAAGTGATAAAGAAGCATTTCCAGCACATTCAGATGGTGTCAGAGGGATACTCAGTTCATGTTCTTTCTGCTCACTCAGAGAAGCATATTCAGCAATATTTATAGATGCTGTTCCAACAACTGTTTCCTTACCCTTTGAACATTGGTTTGTTGCCTGTAATAGAACCGCAAAGAATGATTTGGGTATACAGTAATCATCGATCAATTTTACAGCATATATGCTTGCATACATGTCTCACATTTAAAAGCATGAAAGGATGCACAAAATACAAAGTTAGAAAAATCGAAACAATAATACCAGATATCTGAAAATCTATTTTTATAGGTTTGCATCAAAAATTAAAAAGTCAGTTGAAAAAAATATCAAGAACAACTAGCAGACTTGTGAAGGTTTACTTCAAACCAACATTAATGCGTTAATGCAAGAATCAAATTGGAACCAATAAGATCTCGTCCTGGATAGGAAAACTAACATATATCAGACAACCAATACATAACTATCACTCTGTCCCATTCTTCAATTCACTTCATAAAAACACACTGACAAAATCTTATCTAAATCCAAAAACAAATAATTATACCCAAATAGATCTAAACTTTATCATCACTAACCCCAATCACTGTCATTTGAATCCCATTCAAAAAACTTTATGAACACAAAAAAAAAAAAAGGCACAACATGCTCCTAATATCCCCACTCATCAAGCTATCCCAAAAAACATAATCTAAAGACGAAGTCCTAAATATTTAACCATAAATTGGCTCACACAAGACCAAATCCATAATGTCTCGAAGACACCACGTTGACACAGAATTATCATTTCTCATCCATCACGTAGTCCTCTTCTTTATGATGAACCAAGCAAAACACACAATTGAACAAAATCCAATTAAAATATAAATAAAAAAGCAACAACATCAAACGAGAATTTCATTCCAAAAAGATAAGAAGAGTGAAGATTAAGATTTACTCACATTAAACACAGTAAAACCAATTTCCCAAGGATGAAACAGAAACACATTATAATTACTATTTTGACCACTCTCTTTCTCTTTACAAACTGAGAAATCACACACACTGTGAAACTCCTCATCCCAATACACGATACCGTTTTCACTAATCCCTTCTTCTCTAGTGAAATTCCTCTTAAGGGGAACACGCATACGCCTTAAAGATTTCATTAAAGCCACTTTAGCTGTTCCTTTCCACCTGATCTCCACCGTCCACTTGAGCTCACTCCCAACACCTTCACGCACCAAATCACCACCTCCCTCTAGACTCTTTATGACTAACGTTACCTCGTACTTTCTTGAAACAAGCGCAGGAGGCCAAGGTCGCCACTTTATCATTCTTACCACCATTTTCTTGGATTTAAAAAAGAACCAGAATCTGAAAAAGGGTTTGGTTGTATAAAATATGAAGTAAAACTTAGTGTAAATCTATAAAGGTGGGATCTTCAAGGAAAATTACGAGGGTTTTGTAATGTGGGCTTTTGGTTTTCTGATTGTTCTCCTTGGATGTTGTTTCGCTTTGTATTGTGTTCTGTGAGAGAAAGAGAGAAAATACCAAATATGCCGTTATTTGGGTATAGAAAAAGAGAGAGAGAGAGAGAGAGAGTGAGTGAGTGAGTGAGAGTGAACGTTGATGAGTTTGGTGTTGCGTTTGGTTGTGCTTTGCGTTTGTGGTCGGTAGGGGTTAAAGAGGAGAAGAGTCAAAGCAAAAGAAGGAAGAAAATAATTATTAAAAAGAAAAGAAGATGGTATAGTCCCCCGCTGATGTGCTGTAATTAAGAGCAGATATAGAAACGAAAGGGGAGGATCTTCGCAAATACGAGTAACCGGAAAAAATACCACCTCAAAACATTATGTTTTGTATTTTTCCTATTATGTTCATATAAGAAAATCATAATATCTATAATTAATATCATATTTTCTTTCTTACTAAGTCATAATATGTCAATATATTATAAATTTTTATCAACATCTATATCCTTAGATATACATAATTTTTATTAGATCCATAAGTGCTAGCTAGCAAAAAAAAAATAAAAAGTATCTTGAGTTACTATATAAACAGGACTTCTGTTTAGAGTTTTTTTTTTCTTATTTTTTATCTATATTATTAAAGCAAAATCACTCTATCTTCAGTAAATATTTTTAATATAATATCCTACGCATATGGGCATAAATATTTTCCGTATCTATGAAATCATGAAAATTAAATAGAGTTTGAATATAATTAAATAGGGTTGAATAGACATAGCATTTTCATTTTTTAGCATATGGATGTGAAATATTTTTGGTATCTTTGAAATCATGAAATTAAATAAGATTTGAATTAAATACAGGTTGAATAGACATAATCTTTTACACATAAAATATTTTTGATATCTTTGAAATCATGAAATTAAATAAGAGTTGAATAGACATAGTATTTTCCACGTAAAATTTATTTGATATTCTTGAAATCATGAAATTAAATAGGGTTTGAAAGAATTAAATACGGGTTGAATAGATATAGCATATTTCTTTTTTGGCATATGTGCCTAAAATATTTTTAGTATCTGAAATCATGAAATTAAATAGGTTTGAATAGAATTAAATAGGGATTGAATAGACATAATCTTTTTTAATTCATAATTTTCATTAGATCCATAAGTTGCTAGCTAGCAAAAATAAAAAATAAAAAAAGTATCCTTGATTCACTATATAAATAGAGACTTTTGTTTAAAGTTTTTTCTTTTTTATCTATACTATTAAAGTAAAACTACCCCGTTTAGTATAAATATTTTTAGTGTGAATGTTTTTAATATAATGTTTTTAACATAAGGGCATAAAATTTTTTCGTATCTATGAAATCATGAAAATTAAATAGAGTTTGAATATAATTAAATAGGGGTTGAATAGATATAGTCTTTTCCTTTTTAGCAAATGGGCGTAAATATATTTTTAATATCTTTGAAACAATGAAATTAAATAAGGTTTGAATAGAATTAAATAGGGGTTAATAGATATAGTCTTTTCCGCGTAAAATATTTTTGGTATTCCTAAAATCATGAAATTAAATATGGTTTGAATAGAATTAAATAGGGTTGAATAAATATATTCTTTTCTTTTTTGAGCATATACGCGTAAAATATTTTTAGTATCCCTAAAATCATGAAATTTAATAGGGTTTGAATATAATTAAATAAGGGTTGAATAAATATTGTTTTTTCCTTTTTTAACTTAAATATGTATCTTTATATACTGATCTAAAGCTCTGATACCATATTTATGCATGACAATTATCCAATATGGAGAAGTTACATGTGGAAAATACAATTGTAATTATGATTTGTAATATGATTTGCAATTAATTTCCTAATTTCTATGTTTAGTTAAGGTTGTTCTCTTCCAACCTGTTAAAACAATATATCTATTTAATTTATATATATGTTGGGTTGTTTTATTTGTACACGTATCACGGTGCGTCATCTGCTTGTTTTATTTTAAAGGAAATTGTCTTATTCTTCACTTATCAAGATGAAAATTACACATATAAATTATATAAAAATACTTACCAAAATGCCATTGCAAATTCACGTAAACACGATTTATGTATTTGCACATAAATCGCATTCATATAGCGATAAATTGCATTTTATATAGTAATTTTCAATTATAATATATTGTTAAATTTCATATCGTTAATGTGATTTATTTGTCAAAAATAAAATCGTATATATTATATGTAATTTTGCATTGATAATTATATAATCAAAATTATATCATTTATATTTAGGTAATTTTCTTTTTTAGGTTGATATACAAGCATTTTATTGATTTATTTGGTATTTATATATATTTATTAATTTTATACCATAAACACTTTTATTATTAAAAATCGGTGTTTAATTATGAATTATACTTAGGTAGGAACTCCTTGTTATGAGTAAAAAACTTTTAGGGTAAGGTTCTTAGCACAAGAGTCTAGGCTAAGAATCTCATATAAAAATTGTGCTCTTCTTTACACGTTCTGAAATTTACAAATCAACAATTTGAGTAATTTTCTTTTAGAAATCTCCCATCTTAATAGAGACTTCATTCAACAAAGTTCTTAATAATATTTAATTCTATATGAAAATAATAAATTATTATCTATTAAACTATATTAAGCAAAAAATATTTAATCTATATTAAAAAATAACTTAGATACATTTTATTTACTACTCCATCTCTCTCTCTGATATTATTATGTCAATTATATTCTATCATATTAAACTCAAATTTAAGTTTTGACCAAATTTTCTCATTCTTCTCCCATATTTACAAGTTCTGTCATCTCTTCTTTTTTTGACTTATCTCTCCTTTTCCACACCTCCTCATCTCATTTTCATTTTCCAAAAAAGTAAAATTTTTGTCTAATTCACATGTATCATACTTTCAATTGGTCTATCTATTTTATTTTCCATGTTTAGAGGTGTAAAGACCCGACCCACTTAACCCATATATTAAATGTGCCAAATCTCCCGACCACACATAATACCCAAATATTAGGAACAATATTCAAGTATTATACGTAAAATCGTCTTAAAAAGAGGTGTTTGTAATGGCTGCCTGTTTAAAACAAATATAATATTCACATGATTTAAACTAGAAAACACTACTACTACATAAGTAGTGGGTCATCACCTATATACAAGACATACTTCATATATATATATATATATATATACATTACAACTTCCCAAGGATCACATAAACATAGAAATCTTACTTACAAACCAGCTACATTACAAATAAATTCAAATAAAAAAAAATACATTCTAAAGCTTAACAAACAAGCCTATAACTTCACAAAAATACATTAAAAGGAATCCTAAGCATATACTAGGTCTCTCTCCTAGTCATCCATAGAGTCTTCCCAGTCAGTCCCATAGCCCATATCGTCATAGAGCTCATCATCAAAGTTACTGCAAGATAGCAGTATGAGCCAAAGGCCCAATACATAATAGTGCAAACAAATACATATGTCACATACACTTAACTAAATGCAATGCAATAAATCACCACAACTTCATTATCTTTAGTTAAGTGAGTAAAACAACACTAGAGTATTCAAACTCCGATTCAAGCTTGGGAATTCTGGGGTCTTGAGTAACAGCAGCTACTCAGGGGGTTGATATAGATAGACCAGATATCTATATCTTCTATATCTAATCGATAAAGAATATTAATAGCGTCACCTAGGATTTACACTCCTTTATACACTCCACTTATCCCGGTCTATAATATCAATTAGTTCAACAGTCTCATACCCATGAACTAAAACATATTATTCCTCCCGAGCCTAAGTAGAGAATACATCGATATAGTCAACCCCATTAGCTATCCACTTAGCCATTAAGATAAACCACCATTGCATTATAGTGAACCATTGCATCAGGGATTGGAGTCATTGCATCATGACAAAAGATTGGGTTAAGTGCCTAAACTACCGTGCCATTTTATCATGACAAGATTGTCACTCCTTGGATCCGGATTTAATGACGTAAAGAACAACTAATTTCAATATCTTTCATTATTCTTTGATTAAGGTCAAATTGGTATATGCCTATCCTATTCAACAATCAATCAAAGTATTGTGTGCCTGGTTCGAATTGAGAATCGACGGGAATCTCCAACTGAGTATCTATCTTTGTTCCACATGAATCAACTATATCACATTACTATCCTAAGTCAAGCTTATATTCACTAGACTAAAACTTAGGAAAATTATTGAATCTTATATAAAAACAATCCAAAGTCATCACATAACATATATATATATATATATATAGCAAATTTTTGATTAAGAAGTCATATATCATGTATTGGAAGATGTTGGAAAAAGTTAGAAAATTTGAAATTTATAAAGTCTATGCCCGCAATCAACACTGGCAATGCAAACCTTAACGCCGACGTTATAGGATTATATGCCGGCGGAATTTAAGACGGCGTTAAGAAGAATGCATTATGTACAGAACCTTTGAGTCTTTACACCGGCAATTTCAACCTTAACACCGACAGCGTTAAAGAAAAATTTCAAAAGATCAGAAGTCAGAATTCTAACGCCGGCGACATACGAGGCGACGTACACTGCAATTTGAGTTGCAGAATTCCTCCGTTTTTCAAACACAAATTTTTTTACATTTAACTCTTCCAACTCATTCCAAACCACAATATAACCTTCCTAATACATGGCATAAGAACCCTATATCATCTAACATACATAAACTTCCTTCTAACATCAATGAAATACAAAGCTCATTCCTCAACCATTAAAACATACAAAACACAATGATTTCATTTACTTCATTTCCACTACTCCAACATGAATTCGCTCATCAAAACAACTCAATAATAACAATCTCTCATCACACTACAACTCAATACCATTTTTGCACTTCCATAACAAGTCTTAAGCTATCTCAAGTTCACAAAATAACAATACACATATATTTCATCATGCACAGAAAAATTCATGGATTAAAGAGAAATAAAGCACTTTAAACATTAAATAAACTTACCTTAATGTATATATGAGGCTTGGGGAAGGATTCTTGGTGTGTTGAGTTTAAGAAAGCTTAGTTTGGATGTTGGAAATTTTGGTCTTAGAGGAGTTACGAATTTCTTCTCTTTTGTTCTGTTTTGGATTGTCTAAAGTATACAGATAGGCTTTGATGTTTATCCATATTAATATTGACTTTTGGGGGTAGATTTGGGAAAGGCTTTAGGCCTTAATTGGGATTGGATTTGGGCTTAAGAGGGCAAAAAAAATTGCTAAGTTGAAGACTACAAACTTAGCTTAAAATAAACTTAATTCATCAAGTATTAATTACCACAACAACCATTTGCATTAACATAATAATTGATATATAAATAAACTATTATCCTACATATATTTACCATAGCTTATTATCTTCACACTTTCTGAATCTTGTTGTTGTCTTTGCTTAATCCAATCTATAAGAGGTGGTCGGAGTGTCAAATTTGCAATCATCATGAAATGATCTAAATTTAATTTCTATTTAACTTCTATGTATATGTTTTATTTGTCTTAATTATTGAACTATATGAGCATGTTGATTTATGAGAGTCATGTTTGGTAATAGTTTAAATGTGTCTAAGTTAGTATATCTTGAACGTTACACATGTGTTATTTTGCATGTGTAATGAAATTAATGTCATTGTTTTATATATATTAACGTGTGTATAGTATAATTAATATTTGTGTCTTTTATGCATTAATATGTTTTTTTTATGTTTAAATTTACAAAACCAACTTTTGATTTGTTTAAGAAATAGTTGACAGAAAATTTACTTAATTAAGCCCAATTTTCATGCCTAAATTGCACTCAAATGAGCCCTAAATTAACCCAAATTCAACCCAAAGTCTATTATGCCTTAAAAGTCAAACTTAAGATGATAATAAGTCCAAAATTTGCTTAATTAAGCCCTCTTTTGGCAACCCTCTCATTCCATACGAATTTTCATCTTCTTTCTTTCCTTTTCTCTTTTTCTTTCCTCTAAATTCCAAACCCTAAACCAAAGGATAAAACAAAGCTCCTTCAATCAAAAATCTCTCCAAGCCAAGGCTTACTCATGTGAGCTAATACAAGTATAGCTTTTTTTTTTTTTATTTTCTTTCTTATAGTATTTATGTGAAAAATTTGGTAGAATGAGTTTAATGTCTTTTGAGTGGTTTGGTTCATGCATTGATATAGATTGGATTGTTTTGTTAGTGTGTGAATTTGTTTATGTGTTGTAGTAGTTATATGAAGTGTTGGGAAGGAATAATGTTGAATTGAGTAGTTGAAGTTGAGGATAAGAGGAATGGGATTTGAAGTGATTTAATGTGTTGATTAATGTTCTAAGTTGCTACGATTGATTAGTGTAGATAGGAGATAGTATATGAAGCTAAAAATGAAATTGAAGAAGGATTAAAAGTGTTATAAGTTAGAAATTTGCAAAGTGCAAAACAGGGGAAATGAGTTCTTTACGAATAGATCTGTTTTTGAATGAATGCCGACATCTGGCACTTCAACGCTACCGGCATAGAGGCGGTGTTGGAAGTGAACAGAATCGATTTTTTTAAGCTGCTTTAAACACCGCCGGCTTTTGCAAGAAAACTTTGCCAGCATTTATTTTTCAAAAGGTACACCGGCCATTAGGGCTTCAATGCCGCCGGCGTATAGCGGTGTTGGATTGGAACAGAATCAATATATTTAACGCCGGATGAAATGCCGCCAGCGTATATTTCCCACGCTGTCGGCGTTCATTCAAATTTTGCCTGTGTAGGAAGGTCGCGTATCCATTGAGTTTTTCAAATTCAAACTTCTTCAATCTTCAATCTTTACTTCCTATATGATCTCCTAATGATTATATGAGCTACATAAACATGTTTTATGCATGAATTAGATATTAAAACTATATGCAAAGCTTATTGAATCTCTTTGTATAATTAATCTAGGATTGTGATATATATATATATATATTGTGTGAATTCTACATTCAATAATTGATTGTTTTGATATTCTTATTTCAGTTAAAGGTTCTTCGGTTAGTTCCTCTCCGAGTGAATATAGTGATATACTATCGGGTTTAGATACACAATAACTTGTTTGTTGTTTGCTACGGCTAGGCATCTCTAATTTGATTTAATTCAATTCAGCTTAATGTTTTGATGAACAATGTCTATTACGCTGTTTAATCTGGTCCGACGAGCAGCAAACCTGTCATGATGCAATGACATGTTAGTTAGGCGCTTAACCTAAGCCATGATGCTATGGTACGCTATGATGCAATAGCGATCCATTTTGGTTAAGTGGGTAGCTGATAAGGGGAATAGTATCCGAGTAATGTTTACTTAAACTTAGGAGGAAATACCATGGTTTAGTTCAAAGTTTATGGGAACTTGTGAACTAAGCTCATGTTGTGGATTGAGTTTAAGTAGAGTCGGGGAACGACTTTTGAACCTTAAATGAAGCTATTTTCTTTATGGAATAGATATAGGAGATATAAGTATTCGGACTGCTTATATTAACTCCTGAGCAGCTACTGTTACTCAGGATCCCTAAATTCCCAAAGCGTGATCCTGGGATTTGAATACCCTCTTGTTGTTTTGTAAAAGAAAACTTAATAAGATAATCACTTGTCTATTGATGCATTCCATTTGATTTAAGTTTGGGCTTGATAACTTATTCTTGTATTTTGTTATTGTGTACTAGGTCTTTGGCTTACTTTTGCTGCTTTGCAGTAATGGAGACGAGTTATATGACGATTTGGGTTACGGTTCAGACTTTGAGAAATTCATGGATGAGTGAGACAAATAGGACTTGAACATCCTGGATTTTAGAGAAGCTTTTGTTAAAAAAAAAAAAAATCTTTGTATAGAGGGCTTGATAGATAAGCCTAAGCTATAAAGACCTTAAGATCTCCTAGGGTTCTTTTTGTATTAAGAAAACTTGTAAATTTTTGTAATGTCTTGTATTAACACTAAACTTTGTACATATGATGTATATATGTGTATAGATTGCTTTTATTAGCAATCTTGTTTTGTTAAAAGTCGTTTATAAAGTTTCAATAGATTTAATTAATCAATTTTCATAAACTGCTAGTTTAGGACAACCTTACATATAATGTATAAATGTTATATGTGGTTGGGGACTCGGTATTCTAAATCTCGGGATTTAGTGGGTCGGGTCTTTACACATCACTTCCACTTTATCCAAAGTTACTTCGATATCCAATCTTTGCAGATCTTCTTGTATTTCTTTTTGACTTATAATTATGGTTGTCATACTAATTTGTTTCTTCCTACTCAAAGCATCAGCTACAATATTGGCTTTTCCCGATGATATAGAATCTCTACTTCATAGTCCTTAATCAACTCAAGCCATCTTCTTTGACACATATTCAATTCTTTTTAGTAAAGATATACTTTAAACTTTTGTGATCCGTGAATATCTTACACTTTTCTCTAAACAAATAATGTCTCCACAATTTCAAAGCTAAAACCACTGCTGCCAGCTCTAAATCATGCACAGGATAATTCTTTTCATGCAGTTTCAATTGTCTAGATGCACAGGCGATCACTCGGTTGTCTTGCATCAGAACACATCCAAGACCTTGTATTGAAGCATCACTATAGATTGTGAATTCCTTTCCATTAACGAGTAAAGCTAAGATAGGTGCAGATATTAATCTCTTCTTCAATTCTTGAAAACTTCTCTCGTATTGATCATCCCACTCAAATCTCATATTCTTTCAGGTTAGCTTTGTCAACGGAGTGGCAATCTTTAACAATCCCTGAACGAATCTTTGATAATAACCTGCTAAACCCAAGAAACTTCTCACTTCAGTAACATTGGTGGGTCTTGGCCATTCCAATACTGCCTTAATCTTTTCAGGATCAACAGATATCCCATCCTTTGTGATAATATGTCCTAAGAATGCAACTTCTTTCAACCAAAACTCACATTTGCTAAACTTGGCATATAACTTCCTTTCCTTCAACCTTTGAAGAACTAAACTTAAATGCTTTTCATGTTCCTCTTCACTTCTTGAATACACTAGGATATCATCTATAAATACAATCACAAACCAATCCAAGTAGTCCTTGAAATACCCTATTCATAAGATCCATAAAGGGGTAGGGGCATTCGTCAAACCAAATGGCATAACTAAGAATTCGAAATGTGAAAGGCCGTTTTTGATACTTCTTCCGGTTTAATTCGAAGTTGATAGTAACCTGACCTCAAATCAATCTTTGAGAAGGCATTCGCTCCTTTCAATTGATCAAACAAGTCATCAATACGGGAAAAGGATACTTATTCTTAATTGTAACTTGATTGAACTCCCTGTAATCGATGCACATTTGTAGACTCCTATCTTTTTTCTTCACAAAGAGAACAGGAGCACCCCAGGGGGAAATACTAGGTCGTATAAAACCAATCTTTTGCAATTCTCCTAACTGAAACTTTCAATTCCTTCAATTATGCAGGAGCCGCTATAAGAGCCTTTGAAATAGGAGTGGTTCCCGAAATCACTTCAATACCAAATTCTATCTCCCTATTTGGTGGCAACCTGGGTAATTCTTTAGGGAAAACATCTACAAAGTCTCTCACACGGGTACTGTACCAATATCAAGCTCTTCACCATTTACAACTGTTTTTGATGTCTTCTCCCATAACTCCATTGTATACATACTTTTAGGTCTTTTCCTCTCCAAGACATGAGTAACCTTCTCACTCTCTAGATCAAAACTCATCTCCGCCTTATTACAATCTATAGTTACTTTGTACATATTTAACCAATTCATACATAAAACTGCATCAAAATCAACCATAGGCAAAACCATCATATCAATTGGCATATCACTATTAGCAATTCTACATTAACTTCTCTACAAATACAAGGTTGTCTAGACTTTACACCCAAAGTAGTATTAATACTGATTACTCTATCAGTCAACACTTCAAATTTCAAACACACTCATTCACAAACTTTTCAGCTAAACATGCATGAGTTGCATCAGTGTCTACTAATGCATATGCTGGATGATTTGCAATCATTATAGTACCTGCTAGAGTATCTATTGATGGAGCTTTCTCACATTGCGGTAAGGAAAAAATCCTAGCTGCTGTCATCCCTTTCCGGGTTAGGACCATCATTCCTTGGTTTGGTTGTACAATTAGCTACATGATGCCCTCTTTGTTTGCGATGGGTACAGAAAATAGGTTGTAACACCATCCTTACACTCTGAAGCTTTGTGTCCTACTTTCCCACAAGCAAAACACGCTCCCAGAGTCCACTTACATTGAGTTTGTTCATGAGGCCCGAAGCATCTAGGACATCTCTTCTCAAATGTGTTGAAGGGAGTAGAAGTCTTAGTAGAAGATCCCAAATTCAATTTCTTTCCAGAAATGGTTTCTTCTCCTTTGCCATAGTTATCATACTTCTTGTAAGGAGTAAAGGGTGCAGGTCTTTTTCTTAGAAATGTAGCTCACCTATCACTTTGGGTCTTGTTTTCATTATGAATCTATTCTGCCAGCTTCGCCTTATTCACAGCATCTGATAATGTCGGAAGTTGAAACATTTTAACTTCTTGATTTCCATATTCAATCCATCCTGAAACTTCTGAACTTTCATCCTTTCATCATTGTATATGCCTCCACCAAATCTGAGCAATCTACAAAACTCTGCATAATACTCTTCAACTGTTCTATTGCCTTGCTTGAGACTCAGCCAATCTGAAATCATCTGTTCTCGAACCGTGTTGGGAGAATATTGTAGGAAGAAAGCTTCCTTAAATCTAACCATGAAATTGGTCTCACTATGTCTTGACTTATCAATCTCCACCAATTATTTGCATCCTTCTTGAGCATATAAACCGCTAAGTCAACCTTTCTATTCTCTGGTACTTCACTAGCTGCAAAGGCTTTCTCTAGTTCCTCAACCCAATGCTCAGCAGTAGTAGGATCTGAAACTGTTCCATCAAACTCTGGCACAATCTTGACAAAATCATATAATTTAATTTGGTCATTCCTCTCATTGCCTTGCACATTTGCTCCATGTCCCATCGCTTGAGGAGTATGTTGTTATATAAACTGTTGCTGGTGTTGGTACATCATTTGTTGATACTGTTGCATCATAGCAAACATATTTCTGAATATCGCACACATAGCATTCAGATCTCCCATTGGCATTTGTGTCATCTCTGACATTGGTGGCATAGGTGGAAAAGAAGGCATTTGGGGCATCAGAGATGGTTGTGGAGCTTGAGCTAGAAGCAAAAGCAGGAGATGGAGTAGTAGGAGAAGCTGGAATAGATGATGAAATAGAAGCTTGAGCAGTTGATGATGATGGAGGAGGTAGCATGTCCTCTCTTTCCAACTATTGTCTAGTTTGTCTTCGGTTCTGTCCATCTATGATCAACATACAATATATGCATGGCCTTTATTAAATATGCAATCCTAATGAAATATTATTCAATCAACAATCAAGCAAACAATCAAGCTAATAATTGAAACAATCATGTCACTCAAGTCAATTTAAGTTTATTCCAAGAAAATCACATCACACTCAAAGTCAAATCATACTTAGCAATCTCATTTAAGCAGGCAGTCATACAAACTAAAGCTCTGATACCACACTGTAAAGATCCAGCCCACTTAACCCATATATTAAGTGTGTCAAATCTCCCGACCACGCATAATACCCAAATATTAGGAACAATATTCAAGTATTATACGTAAGCTCGTCTTAAAAAGAAGTGTTTGTAATAGCTGCCTATTTAAAATAAATATAACGTTCACATGATTTGAACTAAGAAATACTACCACTACATTAGTAGTGGGTCATCACCTATATACAAGACATACATCATATAGATACATTACAACTTCCCAAGGATCATATAAACATATAAATCTTAATTACAAACCAGCTACATTACAAATACAATTCAAATACAAAAAAATACATTCTAAGGCTTAACAAACAAGCCTATAACTTCACAAAAATACATCAAAATGAATCCTAAGCATATACTAGGTCTCTCTCTCCTAGTCATCCATAGAGTCCTCCCAGTCAGTCCCATAGCCCATATCGTCATGGAGCTTGTAATCAAAGTCACTTGCAAGATAGCAGCATGAGCCAAATGCCCAGTACACAATAGTGCAAACAAATACATATTCCATGCACACTTAACTAAATGCAATGCAATAAATCACCACAACTTTATTATCTTTAGTTAAGTGAGTAAAATAACACTAGAGTATTCAAACTCCGATTCAAGCTTGGGAATTCTGAGGGTCTTGAGTAATAGCAGCTCCTCAGGGGGTTGATATAGATAGACCGGATATCTATATCTTTTATATCTAACTGATAAAGAATATTAATAGCATCATCTAGGGTTTACACTCCTTTATACACTCCACTTATCTCGGTTTATAACATCAATTAGTTCAATGGTCCCATACCCATGAACCAAAACGTATTATTTCCTCCCGAGCCTAAGCAGAGAATACATCGATACAGTTAACCCCATTAGCTATCCACTTAGCCATTAAGATATACCACCATTGCATCATGGTGAACCATTGCATCATGAATTGGAGTCATTGTATCATGACAAAAGATTGGGCTAACTGCCTAAACTACCGTGCCATTGCATCATGACAAGATTGTCGCTCCTCTGATCTGGATTCAACGATGTAAAGCACAATCAATTTCAATATCTTTCATTATTCTTTAATTAAGGTCAAATTGGTATATGCCTATCTTATTCAACAATCAATCAAAGTATTGTGTACCTGGTTCATATTGGGAATCGACGGAATCTCCAACTGAGTATCTATCTTTGTTCCACATAAATCAACTATATCAATTGATATCCTAAGTCAAGCTTATATTCACTAGATTAGAATTTAGGAAAATTATTGAATGTTATGTAAAAACAATCCAAAGTCATCACATAACATATATATATAGCAAATCTTTGATCAAGAAGTCATATATCATGTATTGGAAGATGTTGGAAGAAGTTAGAAAATTTGAAATTTATAAAGTCCACGCTGGCAATCAACGCCGGCAATGCAAATCTTAACACCAGCGGTATAGGATTATACACCAGCGGCGTTTAAGGCGGCGTTAAGAAGAATGCATTATGGATAGAATCTTGTCTTTACGCCGGAAATTTCAACCTTAATGCCGGCGGCGTTAAAGAAAAATTTCAAAAGATCAGAAGTCAGAATTCTAATACCTGCATGTACGCCGGTGGCGTATGAGGCGGCGTATACTGCAATTTGAGTTGCAGAATTCCTTCGTTTTTCAAACACAAAATTTTTTACATTTTAACTCTTCTAACTAATTCCAAACCACAATATAACCTTCCTAATACATGGTATAAAAACCTTATATCATCTAGCATACATAAACTTCTCTCTAACATCAATGAAATACAAAGCTCATTCCTTAACCATTAAAACATACAAAACACAATGATTTCATTTACTTCACTTCCATTACTCCAACATGAATTCACTCCTTAAAACAACTCAATAATAACAACCTCTCATCACACTACAACTCAATACCATCTTTGCACTTCCATAACAAGTCCTAAGTTATCTCAAGTTCACAAAATAACAATACACATATATTTCATCATGCATAGAAAAATTCATGGATTAAAGAGAAATAAAGCACTTTAAACATAAAATAAACTTACCTTAATGTATATATGAGGCTTGGGGAAGGACTCTTGGTGTGTTGAGTCCAAGAAAGCTTAGTTTGGATGTTGGAAATTTTGGTCTTGGAGGAGTTACGAATTTTTTCTCTTTTGTTCTGTTTTGGATTGTCTAAAATATACAAATAGGCTTTGATGTTTATCCATATTAATATTGACTTTTGGGGGCAGATTTGGGAAAGGCTTTAGGCCTTAATTGGGATTGGATTTGGGCTTAAGAGGGCAAAAAAAAAAAAAAAAAAAAAAACTGCTAAGTTGAAGACTACAAACTTAGCTTAAAATAAACTTAATTCATTAAGTATTAATTACCACAACAACCATTTGCATTAACATAATAATTGATAATATAAATAAACTATCATCCTAGATATATTTATCATAGCTTATTATCTAATCACATACATTATAACACACTAATCCACTCAAACACATAACACATATAATTATCAAATTTAGCATGCATTAATATATATTAAAATTATGGCTATTTTCAAGAAGATTATTATTATTATTATTATTATTATTATTATTATTATTATTATTATTATTATTATGCTAGTAGAAATGATTTATTAATCCAACTTAGTGCATTTTAAGTTTAGGCTTAAAATATATGGTGCGCCTTGGATGTTTTGCACTTGATCTAGCCGAGTTGAGGATTTGAAGAGTAGAAATTAAGAAAAAATTTTGCTTTACTCCGTCAAGGTAAATTATTTAGACTTTTAACTTATGTGCGTGTATATAATATATATATATATTGTTTCCATTATGGTTCTTTATATAAATCCAGTCTAGTTTAACAATTTATAGAATAGAAAAAAAAAAAATTTGCTCAATTCTTTGAAAGTAATTACTTTTTTTTTTTTGGCCTTTAAACATGCATTTGAAAGTAATTACTGAAACCCATAATCTTCATTTTTTTTAAGTGTAAATCCTTGATGATATTAAGTACCTTTTTTTTTTTTTTTTTGCTTTTAATTGAGGTGCATGATTTAAATCTGTGTTGATTTTTCTATAAATGATGATATTGATGAGATATATTTTATATTTTCATTTTATCTTTCTTTTTCAATTAAATTTATACTTTTTCCATTTTATTTTCTTTTCCATGATAAGTATTATAGTATTGCCATTTTCATTTATATTAAAGTACTAGAAAGCAATGAATGTGATAAGCTTATAATTGCAGAATTAAAGGTAATCAAGATCGTGATAATGATTTTCTTGCAATTCAATATACTCTTCATCGATGATATATATATATTTTTTTATCTATTATACTTAAGTCAACAACCGTTTATTCATTTCAACATTTATAATCTATAGCTTTTTTAATTGTCGATTACCCTAATTTACTTTTATATTGAAAATAATTCCTCATTAATATCAATTTACATTGATAATATAAATCTCAAATCGGTAATTTATAATGACATTATATTTGCCATTAATGAAATATTTTTTTCCTATCACTAGTCCAAATTTTAAAATCAAAATAAATCCCAATACTTTCTTAATTCACCCATAATAATTGCGCTTTCTACCCCAATTAAAACATTTTCTCTATCCCACCAAAGAAGTAATTTAAAGTTGGAAAATTTTTTGGTCTCGTCATTAATTTTAACAAGACCGATCCGATCACTATTCATCGGCTCACATCATACCCAACAATGATCAAATCACTAAAATAATTAATATTCCAATTATTATATTTATTTTAATAGTTAGATGGTTGATTGGATGATTCTATCGATGGGACCGTAGAAGCTTTAAAGTTATCACTATGTACTTATGCATTTTCTGAAATTATGGCTGTCATATATTATCTTTCATTTGTAGGTTTGCAAGATTTTGTTAAGGAATATTATGCCAAGATTGCATTTTTTTCCCCAAAAAGATTAATGAAACTTAGATTTGTTATTAATATATATATGTATATATTTGCGTTTTTCTTTTTTTGACTTTTCAAACTTTTATAGTAATAAGATGATAATTTAAATTTCATTTTAGTATATAAATATCGTTAGTTTTATTGTTTAGACAACACTCAAGGTTTCTTCAAAATAGATTGATTACAAAAATAAAAATATAAATAAATGCTAGTAGACGATACACATGCGTTGCATGTGTAAGTTTTACAACATTCAATTTATCGACATGTTAATTGACGAATAATTATATGAATAATTACATACATGAGCATAAATTGGATATATGGAGGAAAAACTAAAGGTTTTTAAATAAGTTATTAAATGTATCAACAAAACAAAAATGCATTACCATTTGACTTTTTATTACAGTATAAGACAATTAAAATTCAATAATATGTATTTACTAATTTTTTATTATATAGGATAATCACTGTAATTATATAGTCAACCTATCGTAAATAAATTGTAAAGATCCGACATGCTCAATTCTCAAATTAAGCACACCAAGTCCCAACCACGTATAACTCTTACGAATTATACGTAAGGTTATCTTAAAAAAAGGTGTTTATGTTGAACATTGCTAAACCAATTTTAGAATTTATGAAATCGTTTAATTAGATTTCGAAATAACTGGATTCGACAGCGGAAAATCAAATTTTATAAAACAACTTATAAACTTCTACTCCCTACAGAGCAAACCAGTTTTCTAATAAACTAACTTTATAAAAACACTTTATGATCTACTCTTAGGGGTAGATAATCATTTACAATCAATTGGGCATTAACAAGCCCTTAAAAGAAAATACAATTTATAAATATATCTAGTCCTCTTACAAAACAAAACAAAACAAAACAAAAGAAGAAACAAAATACAAGTAATATCTCGATCCTATCACACTTCACTCATTCTCCCATATCTTCAGAATCGCCCAAAACCCGGGATAAACATCATCACATCAATCATCATCACCATCACCATCCTCATCAACAACATTAACAACATCAACAACAACAATACCTGTAAAAAGAATAACAACAACAACAAGGATGAGCCGAAGCCCAGTACACAGTAACACAATCACACACGGAGCGGCATGCAAGCTTAACTAAATGCGATGCATCAATCCACAAGTTATTATCTTTTCATTAAAATAAACAAATCAACAATGGAGCACTCATACTCCGGAACAAGCCAATGGGAATCTGGGGGTCTTGAGTAACAGCAGCTGCTCAGGGGTTAATTTAGATAGACCAGATATCTATATCTCCTATATCTAACCGATAAAGAAAATAGCTTCACTTAGGGTTCAAAAGTCGTTGCTCGACTCTACTTAAACTTAGTCCATAACATGAGCCTAGTTCACAAGTTCCCATTAACTTTGAACTAAACCATGGTATTTCCCCCTAAGTTTAAGTAAACGTTACTCAAATACTATTCCCCCTATCGGCTACTCACTTAACCAAAGAGAATCGCTATTGCATCATAGCGTACCATTGCATCATGGTAAAGTCATTGCATCATGACTTGGTTAAGCGCCTAACTAACATGTCATTGCATCATGACAAGGTTGTCGCTCCCCGGATCCGGATTCAATGACATAAAGCACAACAAACACTCATCAATTATTAAGCTGTCTTTAAGTTCTTAATCCATTTAGGATGCCTATCCTATCAATCATTAGGCAAGTTACTGCGTACCTTGAATATGAAATCCAAACAGAGGCAGAAGCTATCTCAGAAGATAATCCAGAAGATAAATCAAATATCCACTTCTGTTAAGAAAAGAACTTGTATAAGAAACTAAGCTAAACTAAACATCTACTTCATCAAAATCATATAAGAACTTAAGCTATTTATCCATTCATCTCAAACTCATTTTATTAAATCCTATTTGATCAGACACTAATGTGGAACCCCACTATGGCTGCGAATATCGCCTCGCCAAAATATGGACAATTTTCTTTTATCTGTCAAAGTAATTCTTTTCACTTTAATTATAGTTTCTTATCACAAAACATAGCATATATAAAGCATTCGTACATAAAAGCATTCATATTCAAAGCAAATAAACATTTGAAACAACATATTCCCATATTAATCAAAGATCATTCTAATTCATTCATCTAAGCTAATTATTAGCTATTAATCCATTTTAGCTTAACCTTAGCCAAATTGTTTAGAATTAGTCATTTAATCTAAAACTAGCTCAAGTTGATTAACTTAAGTAATCTAATTCCTTTTAGCTAATTCAAGCTCATTTAGTCAAGTTGAACTTAGATTCATTACTAATTCATTATACATGTAGGATCTATGTCAACTTGAGCTCACATTAGCTTAAACTTAGCCAAGTTAATTAACCTTAATCATTTAGTTCAAAAACTGAGTCAAAGATGGTTAAAGTAACTCAATCTAATTCATTTTAACTCATTCAAGTCTATTTAATCAAGTTGAACTTAGATTAAGTAACTAGATTCATTTTATGTTAAACTCGCATATTTAACTCAATTATTCATTAAATCTATAAATCTATCTAAATTATGTTTAATTATAACACTAAATCATCATTACACATCAAATACTATTTTTCTATTTCATTTTGGGTCAAAAGATCTATTTGTCAAAGTAAACACACATAAAACAATCTATAACAAGTTTTTAGCTTAGCTTGAAAAATGTATCAGTTGGAAATAATTAAAATTTAAGCACTGATACTTTTATAATTTTCAAAAACTCAAAACATAAAAAGTTGTATATGTCTTTCTTATCTTTCCAACACAACTTGAATCACCTCAATCGGAGATCGGATAAAAAAGTTATGGCTAAAATACGAAGAGGCTGCGAAACTAGGAAAATTTACAAAACTAACACCGGTGTTCAACGCCGGCAGCGTAAAGTTCAAATTTGCCAGCGTTAGAGGTCAAGCAATTTGGTCACCGTGTGACTCCCCAACACCACCAAATTTCACATGTACGCCGGCAGCGTAGAATTCAACACTGGCAACGTTGATTGCCAGCGTTCATGCAATACGCTGCTGTCAAATTTTTCCCTGTTTTCATTTTGTGAAAAACATTTATTCAAAATGTTTCAAACTCCTCCAAATTCATTTCAAGCTTCTTAAAACGTATTATTTGATCTCAATACAATCTAATAAACACAAACTCCCACTTCAATCCATCAAACATCACTATAATAATCATAAACAACTTCAAACCCCAATTTTACTATTCATCTTCTTCCTCAATAAACCAACTCCATCAACCATAAACTTTACAAATGCAAACTTAAACAACACTTCTCAACTCATGTATAACATTAATACAACATTTAAGTTCTAATTCATAAAGAAAATAACAATTTACAAAGTCTACTTAGCTTTGGAGAAGAAAAGAAGTTAAAGCTTCATCCTCTAGCTCGGTTTTCTCTATCTAGTTCATCTCCTAATCTTGATTCATTCTAGTTGGCTTTGATCTTGAAAATTGTTGAAGATTTGAAGAGAAGAAGAAAATGAAGAAGAAAGGGAAAGGGAAGAGAAAGCATCATTGAGAAATAGAAGGAAAGAAAGGGAAAAGTGAGGGAAGAGAGAGGCAGAGGTAGAGAGGAAAGAAAAAGGATAGGGATTAAAATTAATATAAAGGATTATAGGTATAGGTTTAGAACTATCAGATCAAATATCTACAGTTTCAAGAGTATTTAAAAGTTTGTTTCGGAACCAATATGTTAGAAATTAGAACTTGTAATAAGAACTTAATCTGAGAATTTATTTTAGATAAAAGATATTTAATTTAAGTTCGGTTTAAGAACTGATATTTTAAGATAAGCAAATGAACTCAAATTTTCTGAGATTTAGGAATTAGTGGTTTAGGCTAAGAATCAAGGATTTAGGAATTCCTCTAAACATTTGATGACATGTTTAGGAATTTGAAACTCAAATCTCAAACCACTTAATTATTAGCTAATTAAATTAAGCAATTTGTCTCATTACATCCTATAATTTATTTTAGTCATTTAAATCTGTCTAAAACCAATTCTATTTTAGGTGAGTGTTGGGTATTTCATAAATATTAATGTACAATTATAAGATTAATGTATTTGTCATTGTAACACCGATAAATAATTTTTGCGTAGTGGACAAAAGAAACCATAATATGAATGCTTTGTAAAATTAAAAATGGCCAAATTGAAGAATATCAAAGATAGAAAAAAGCACATTTAAATTATAGTAAATTCCTATAGTGTACGGTAATGAAATTAAGGTAATTGACAATTATATACCTCTATTGAAAAGACATATACGCATTGAAAAAGGAAAAAAAAAAAAGATGTGATGTAAATTTGGTAAAAAAAAGACAATGTATGATAAAAATACCAAAAAACTATGTATGGTAACAATTGAGACATATTATTGATGACAAATGTGATGATATATAATTTTTAAGTTAGAATTTGAATAACAAAAGGTGTTATTAGCGACAAATGAATAACACCATAAAGAAAAGATCTGATTTAAATAATTATTAAAAGATGCCTATGTGCTTAGAGTTCCACCATCTATATTTAAGGGGTATCATGTAGGCTATCCATGTAAAAATTGGCAAAGTGTCTAACAAACCATAAACTTCACATTTAAGACATACACTTGATAAACTTGATGGCAATTCAGGCACTTGTTAGTGATTGTGCTCTAGGCTAATTATTGAATATTATCATCCTTATGTTTTATTAATAAAGAGATATTTTGTTATTATATTGTTTGCATGTTTACTTTATAATAATATCTATGAACAATTATATAATTATTCTAAATGTCCCTAGATGCTTGTTGTTGTGGGAACAATAATGAATTAAGTCTAGTATGAGGTGTGATTGATAATCATGAGATGATTATATGTATGGAGTTACAAATCAAACTCGTAGGTTCATGTTGGAGAACTAAGTACCAAACCAATACGTTATGACATCACTACATGGATTAATGTTATAAGCGATTCTCATACAACTATATCATTGAATCATTTGACCTAAAATCACTAAGGATTATAATATGAGGAAAAGTTATGATTGAGTATAGTGCAAATCATATAGAGGAGGATGGGTGATTAAGTTGGGATTTATCCCTTTCATTATGAGAAAGATATTCCTGAGCCTCTCGATAAGTGAGATTGAGAAATATATGGATGTGCTTAAATGAATTGATAGTATGATAAATGTCATTTGTTTTATCAGTGTACGTAAAGATCAAAAAGGATAAGATTGAACAATATAAGAGTGATTGTAAGCCCCTAGATTTTTTCGGTAATTCTATAAGGAGAACCTTAGACTCAAGAGTAAAACTGGACCCTAAAGTCAAATCAAGTCAACCTTAAACCCTTGAAACCTAGACTTAATCAGACAACATCTAAAACCCTAGAATATCAAGTTAATTAGAAAAATTTTATGAAGCGAGTGTATGGTATATGCCCTAAAATGATCAAATTCTTCAAAATTTCAATCATTTCGAACCTTTATAAGATCAGTTTTTGTATTTGGACACTGACATGCAAAACGAAGCAAAATATCCCAACAAATAATTTACACTAGAGAAATATTAAGATGCTCATAAAATATAAAATAAAATTTTATGGACTTATAAAAATGTTAGTTATAGCTTTTATATAAGTATTTTTATCTCTACTGGTAATTTATTTGTCTTACTATTATTCATTACTATTACACCCCAAATAGGGTCAAGGCATATTCAGTTAAGTCACATACAACACTTAAGCATTATAAACTAAGGCTACCATAAACTATTTATTTATCATGTTTGTTTGCTATTCAATTTTAGATTTTAAAATCATATAATTAGGTTTTGAAATTGTTTAATGAAATAACCATGAAATTTCCAACTTATATTTTATATGTGTGTTTGAATTTATACATGCTTTTGATATGTATTGAATATGATTTGTGTTTATGATGAACTATGTGTTTTATTATTATGATAAAATATTCAAATACTGAAGAATTTATTAAATATTTAGTTCATAAAATTTAAATTGCATTAACATGTAAGAATTATATTTGGAATGTATTAAAATAAGTAAATAGATCCATGTACATAAGCCTCATCATAGCATAATTTTTTTTTACCCTTAAAGGAAGCTTAAGCACAACATTAATTAACCAAAGACAAGTTTATTAATTAGCAAATGATAAGTTATTAAGTCCCCTTAACCTCTTATGCCTCAAAAGTCAAAACTTAAGATAATATCAACTCAAATAGTGCAAAATTCGTGCACAATTTTCAAACCTCCTAAACATGCCTTCACAAGCTTCAAAACACAATTTCCTTCTTCTCCAAAGCTCTCCCATGGATCTATATAGATAAGCCTTTCGTCTTCTACAATTTCCACCATCAAAAGCATGCTAGAGGATCACAAAACCAAGGCCTAAAGTTCTATTGGTAAGTATGTTTTTCATGTCTTCAAAATATGCAAGTTCATTATTTCTTAAATAGGTTTTAAGCTTAAATTGTGTTTGATGACTTATATGCTTTGTTGGTTGTATGAGAAGTGTTTTGTTGTTATAGGAGTTAGTTGTATATGTAGTATAAGAGATTAGAAGTGTTGAGAAATGCATATGGTTGATGACTAAATGTTGGGTGTAGTGATTTGGGGTTTGAAGTATGATTTGTGTATGATGATTTGTGGTGGAGAGTTTGATGTTTTGAGTTGGAGTTTTTGTTGTTTGAATAATGTAATGAATATATAACAAGCTTTGGGAAGTTTAGACTAAGTTTGAGAAATTTTGAAAGTGAACAAAGTTGTGATAAAATAGGGGAAATCAAAAACATTTTCGTATAGGCTAAATTTTGGTCGTACGCCGGCATCTGGGGCTTCTACGCCGCCGGCTTATAGGCGGTGTTGGAAGCGAACAGAGTTAAATTTATTAAAGCCGTTCAAACGCCATCGGCTTTCGCTGGAAAAGTCAACCGGCGTTCATTTTTTTCACATTGTATGCCGGCTACTGGGAATCCAAAGCCGCCGGCGTAGAGTGAGAAGCTGCCAGCGTACATGGATACGCTGCCGGTTTCTACCTCTTTATAAACTTTTGGAAATTTGAATTTTACATTCTACACCGGCTCAAAGCCGCCGGCGTAGAATCAAGGCAGCTGGCGTACCCTTGAACGCTGCCAGCGCTGGCAGTGTTGATTTTCAGAGTGTTGAACACTAGTTCAAAGCCGCTGGCTTTGAATGCCAACGTATCCCCTGCGCTTTTGAATTTTAAAAACTTTCTTCAAAATTTTCCGAAGTTTGATATATGATCAATTAAGTATTTGTTAAGTGTTCTATGATATAATAGGATGTTTAAATGCTTTATTATGACATTGTACTAATTTATTTGAATTTTTTTGATTAATTGTATTTTCAACTAGATAATTAGTGCTTGAACTAAGTGTGAGTTTGTAATTACTTTTTTACAGTGAGTGATCCCCTTTTGGTTATTTCCATTGATTCTCGAGCTAGTATAGGTACGCAGTGACTTGCTTGTATGTTTGTTAGGATAGGCATACTTAAATTTGATATAAATTCTAAGTGACTTAAATATTGCTTGAATTGCTTGTGTTTTCACCGTTGAATCCTGTTCGAGGAGCAGTAACTTATCATGATGCAATGATATGTTAGTATAGGCGCTTAGGCCAATAGTCATGATGCAATGACTAGGCTCGGCGGATAATCGATAGGAAATATAGTAACTGAGCAACATTTACTTATTCTTGAAAAGAAATAGTATAACTTAATTCAATGTTTATGGGAGCATGTGAATTAATTTATATTATGGATTGAGTTAAGTGAAGTTGGGCAACGGCTATATAACCTATATGAGATTATTCTTTTCAGTGTAACGTTATCTAAGAGATATAGATATTCGGGCTATCTATATCAATCCCATGAGCATCGTGAGCGTTACTCAGGATCCCCAGAATCCCATGGTTTGTCCCGGAGTTTGAATACTCCAATGATGATTTGATCAATGAATACTAAATAAAGATAAATGAAACATTAGTGTTGCATTGCATTAGTCTAGGTATGATTGTCACTACGCTTTTGAGTGTTGTTGCTGTGTACTGGGCCTTTGGCTCACTGTTGCTATTTTTCAGGTGATGATGACTGTTATGATGATATGGGCTATGGGTCGGATTGGGAGAAGTTTATGGATGAGTGGGGCGAGTAGGAATCGAGTGCAAGATGGCAAGGAAGAAAGTTTTTTTTTTTTAACAAGTTGTTTGGTTCAATTATGTATTTGGTATTTTGAATAGAGGTTTGTTAGTTAAGCCTTGTTTGTATATAAAGACTTAAAGTCTATTTTTCTTGTTTTGTAAAAACTTATGTAAGTTTTGTTGTGTCATGTGCTTGACACAAAATTGTAAATTATTTCTTTAAAAGTTCTATATGAATAGATTACTCAAGTGAGTAATCCTTTTGTAAAAAGTCTTTATATCAAGTTATAGTGGGTTAAACAAACAATTCACATAAATTGTTAGATTTAGGACAACCTTATATATAATATGAAAATATTATATGTGGTTGGGGACTTGACTTGCTAAATCTTAAGGATTGGTGGGTCAGGTCTTTACATTTAATTAAGCAGCTGAAAAATGACAATATATCAAAGGCAAATAAAAATCAATATAAGGTATATGATAAAGGATTTTACAATCACGAGCACAAACTAATCTCTCAAAAGAAAATAGAAATTTGAGAAGATGAAAAATATTCATAAAAGAAAAGCACATAAGCATAAGTATCAAAGTCAAAATCACCAACACTTGAAAAAGAAAAGAATGAGCTGAAGGCCAATACACAACGACTTAATCACATACGATATGACATACACATTTAGACTACATGTAATGCTTCAACAAATAGTTTAGGTTATTATTTCAGGCAATTCAAACAATACGGGAGCATTCACACTTTAGACAACAAGCTTGAGAACCTAGGAATCCTAAGTAGTAGCAACTACTCAGAGGGTTGATATAGGCAGCCCAAATACTTATATCTTTTATATGAACATCTAATAATAATCTCGTTTAATGTTTACAACCATTATGCATCTCTACTTATCTCATTCCATACTACAATCCAGCTCAATTGGTGATAAGTGTATTTTACTTTACTCTATTCAAGAATTTGGGCTTAAATTAGTGTATTTTTGTATCAATTCTATAAATATGGTGCTTTTAATGTTTTATTGTTGTTTTACAGTCCTTGAATCAAAAGAAGAAGAACTAAAGTGTTTAGAATTAGATTTAGAGCAAAACAACAACAATAATTGAAGATAGATTAGTTGAGCCCTACCAAAACACTGGTCAAGGCTAAAATGTCAAAGAAAAACAAACCAATTGGTCTATCACGCCCTAAATTTAGTCTTTAACGTGACCCTCGACATATGTTCTAAGTAATCGAGCCATAGATTTGAAGAAAAGTTTCTCTCGTTCCATAAAGTTGAGCTTTAACCATGACTCATGACAAAGACTTAATGAAGACCAGACCTTGCTTGACTTAAGTCGCCCCTCAAAGTCTTAAGCCTTTAAAGCCCTCAATTTAGCCCTCGATAGAGGAATGGATAGAAACGATAGTGTTTTATCAGCTCAAGTCGAGCCCTATCTTTAATCTAACAGTCGAGCACTCGACCTATCCATTGATGAGCGATTGTTTGAGCAAGCAATACGGACGCAAGTTGGATAAAGAAAATGCATTCCGTTATAAAGAATCTTCCTCATCAGTAATAAAATCTTCATGATTTCCATGCCCTGAGCTATAAATAAACGTGTAGAGGCATGTGTTGTATAGAGTGTACAGTGTATATAATTTTATGTAACAAATTTCCTGAACTAGTATAGAGAGAGAGAATTCTAAGGCGAAAGAACAAGTTTCTTCCTACTTGGAAAATCTCATGTTTTCTGGGTAAAATCAATTAAACCCATTGTTTGTAATTTTTGTGAGACTCTAATTGTAATTGAAAAAATTTCTTTCATTTGATTTTATTTCTTCAGAAATCAAGCTTAATGTTTAAACCCATGGAGAAATAATCTCCTACAACATAGGTTTTGTGAATCCAAGTCCTGATTCATGTGAAATCAAATACACTTTCAAATAAATTGACTGCATTTATGAGTAGTAGCTTGAATTTATTTTCATGAGTCTAATTGTGTGGTGCTTGTTAGACCCATGTTTGATTTCAAATGAATAGGCCGAGGTCATTATTTTAAATAGATTTGCGGCTACTAATAGAGTTGATCATAATCGCCTTGAGAGAGGAGTTGTGAGACTTTCTGTCTCTTGTTTTAAAATTCATTGAGTTGGTTTTAAAACAAAGGATTCTTAATCTTTATGTGGGTCTAGACCGTTGATGGCCTAAGAAGAGATTCTGGTGGCCCGGTCTAGGTTTAGGTCTAAGTTATTGATCGAGAGAGAGGCGTTAACTTATCTCAGTGAATCCTACGGTACAAAGACACTAGCAACAACTCTCTCAGAGTTTTAATTTAAAATCTCATAATAAGAATATGGTGAAGCAAACCCTAGGCTATTGTCTTCCATTTTTACAAACCCATCCTTAATTTTTCCCTGTAAACATTTGTGAATATTCATTAACCTAATTTAACTTCTGTTTTTAGTATGTTCTTCTAATTTTTCTTTGGCTTGATAATGGATGAAATAGGAGTAAGGTAGTTGCCATCGATCCCTTGGGATTCGATCTAATTCTTTCTATGATACTCCAGTAGGTGTGCTTGCCTAGTTGTTGGTAGTTACTAGCCAAAGTTGGGCAAAACCAATTAGTTTTATAAATTTTGAAAGCTTCCACTTCTAGTTGTTCTTTGAAAAGGTGTTTTATACGACTTAAACCACAAACCTATCAAGCATTTGTGGCGCCTTTGCTGGGGATCAGTGTTGGATTCAAGTAGTTGAAGCCCAACAAGGCAATACTTAAAAGCATTAATTCTATTATTCTAGTTGCTTTTGCATATATCTTTTCATTAGTTTAGCGTTTCCTATTTCTTTGTGATCTGCGTTTTTGCTTTCGCTTGTCTTAAGCTCGAATGGAGCAGAGATCCACTTGATGGCTCAATAAATTAAAGAATTAATGAGGAGACAACACATTGAAGGAGAGTTCCTTTTACTCCCCCAGGCTTGCTGTTACAACCCTTGGAGATGATTGATCAAAACTTTTCAACGATTCACCTTGGCATATTGGAATCATCACCAGTAATGGAATCCATACCATCCATATCAGAGCATGTATCAAGGAGGCTATTACTTTAGCGTTTGTTAGCCAAAGCCTAACATGGAAGAGCTTTTCCTAAACTTCAATCGAGAATGCTTAGTATCATTGCCAACAAACTAAATTGGTAACACAGAGTCATTCTAATTCTCTCAAAATCTTGAAATACAAATAAATTATGTTATGGACGTAAGAAGAATACATGCTATTACTCTAAGAAGCGGGAGAGAATTATAAGAAAAGAGAGAAAAAGAGAAAAATCAAGAAAAAGAATAGAGAGTAAAAAAAAAAAAGATTGAGAAAAATGAAAATCATAAAAAGAGAGACACAAGGAAAAACAAGAGGGGATTGAAAAAGAAAATGAGATTGAGGAAGAAATTCTCGAAGAAGAAAATGAAAGTGAAAAAAAAAGAAAAATGAGAAAAAGAAAGAGGATGAAATGATTGAAGAAAGAGAAGTAGAATGAAGGAAAGACACACCCCTTGTCACCCCTTGCAAACCCCTACTACCTTATCTTGTTAGGGTCAGAAAAAGAAGAGACGAGGAGCAGTTTAACAAATTCCTTGAGTTGTTCAAACAGTTGCATATTAACTTACCCCTAGTGGATGCTCTGTCTTAAATGCCAAAATACAAAGTTTTTGAAGGAGTTGCTCTCAAACAAAAGAAGACTAGAAAAGATATTATAGTTACCTTGGGGAAAGATATTCAACAGTCCTTCTAAACTAGCTCCCAAAGAAAAGAAAGGACCTATGAAGTTTTATTATCCCTTGTTTAGTAGGGAATTTTCCTATTGAGAAAGCCTTGGAAGATTTGGGCAAGCATCAATTTAATGCCCTATAATATGCTAAAAAAGTTGGGTTTGGGAGAACCAAAAGCTACAAGGATGAGCTTGCAATTAGTGGATAGATCCACTAGATATGTTAAAGGGATAATTGAAGATGTTTGGTGAAAATACAAGATTTTTTTTTCTTGTGACTTCATTATTTTGGACATAGATGAGAGAGCAGATGTTCCCCTTATTCTGGGAAGGTCGTTTTTAGCAACCGCAGGGGCTATCATAGATGTTGAAAATGGGAAGTTAACATTAAGGGTAGAGGATGGTGAGATGGTCATAAGACTATTTAGGCGAAACAGGGGGTAATTAATGATGATGATTATTTTACAATGGAACTTATGGATCCTGAAATCTTGCAAGTAATGGCTAATAGCTGCTTGATGGAGACATGCTTTGAAGGGGAGATTACGGAAAATTCTTATTCAATATAAAAGATGGAGGAGCTTTCATAGCAAGAAGAAAAAGAAGAAATTGTGGGGAATGAAGTTAAAGAAGAAATGAATCGAGATGATACAGAGCGGTTAAAACCCTCTGTTGAAGAGCCACCCGAACTGGAGTTGAAAGAATTACCGAGCCATTTGGAATACACTTTTCTTGAGGAAAATTGTAAGTTGCCTGTCATTATATCCTCAAAGCTCAACAAGAACAAAAGAAAAAGCTGCTAAAGTTCTGAAGGAGCATAAAAGGGTGATAGCATGGAAGATTGTTAACATCAAGGGAATAAGCCCCTCTTACTGCACTCACAAGATTCTGATGGAAGATGATTTCAAGCCAGTGGTGCAATCACAAAGGCGGATGAATCCTAATATGAAGGAAGTGGTAAAGAAAGAAGTGGTGAAATTATTAGATGTTGGAATCATCTACCTAATACCCGACAGTGCATGGGTAAGCCCCACACAGGTTTGCCAAAAAAAAGGAGGGATAACTGTTGTGTCAAACTAAAGAAACAAACTGATAGCAATGCATACAGTTAATGGTTGGTGAGTCTGTATTGGTTATCGAAACTCAATGGCCACCAAGAAAGATCATTTTCCACTACCATTCATTGATCAAATGTTAGAACGATTGTCTATCATGATTATTATTGTTTTGTAGATGGGATGTCTGGTTATTTCTAGGTTCCCATAGTGCTTAAGGACTAAGAAAAGACAACTTTCACATGCCCATAAGAAATTATCCTATCGACGAATGCCCTTTAGTTCGTGTAATGCACTAGCACTTTCCAAAGATGCATGATGGCAATCTTTGAAGAATATATTGAGGACATCATGGAAGTTTTCATGGACGATTTTTCTATCTTTAGAGATTCGTTCGAGAGTTGCCTCTAGAATCTTGTAGGGTTTTGCAAAGCTATGAAGACACAAATCTAATATTGAGTTGGGAAAAATGTCATGCCATGGTACAAGAGGGGATAGTCCTTGGCCATAAAATCTCGAGAAAAGGAATAGAGGTGGATACAACAAAAATTGACATTATTGTTAAACTTCCTCTACCCACAATAGTTAAGGCCATTAGGAGTTTTCTCTACCACACAGGATTTTATAGGAGATTTATTCAACACTTTTCAAAGATACCATGGCCATTGACAAAACTCTAGATAAGGATGCCCCATTTAATTTTGATGGAGAATGCCTAGACGCTTTCAACACACTAAAATCTAAGCTCACACAAGCTCTAATAATGCTTGTAGTTGATTGGGATCTACTATTCGAGCTTATGTATGATGTAAGTGACATAGCTGTGGGAGCAGTTGTGGGATAGAGAAGGAATCATGACTTCCAGCTAGTCCATTATGTCGACAAGACACTAACAGTAACTCAAGCTAACTATACCACAACTAAGAAAGAATTGTTAGTAGTCATCTTCGCATTCAAGAAATCCAGGTCGTATCTAATCCTTTCAAAAATTCATTGTCTTTATTGATCATTTCGCTCTAAATATATGTTTGCAAAAATCGATGCAAAACTGCAGTTGATTTGTTGGGTTCTTTTACTTCAAGAATTTGACTTAGAAATAAATGATAAGAAAGGATGCAAAAATTTAGCTACTAATCCTGTCCAATCTTGATAGCGTATTTTTAAATGAACTGAAAGAAGAAATTGATGATGTTTTGAATAAGAGGTTGTGTTCTATTTGCACTATAGACAGAACTGAGCCTTGGTTTGCTGACATAGCTAGTTACTTGGTCGACAAAGAAATTCCAACTAAACTCAATTTTAATCAATAGAAAAAATTCTTTTCTAATCTAAAATATTATTTTTAGGAAGATCCATATCTCTTTCGAATCTATTCCGACCAAGTAATTAGAAGATGCGTTTCATATGAGAAAGGCCAAAAGATTTCAAGTCATTGCCATAATAGGTCAACAAGGGGTCATTATGGTGCAAACAGAGTAGCCACAAAGTTTTGGAAGAATGGTTCTACTAGCCCTCAATTTTAAAGATGTGAAACTAATGGTTTCCAATTGTGATAGTTGCCAAAGGATGTGAAATATCTCAAAAAGGGATGAAATGCCCTAGAAATTTATTTTAGAATGCTAAATTTTTTATGTTTAGTGCATTGACTTTATGGGACCATTCCTACCTTCTTTGGTAACAAATACGTTTTGGTAGCAGTTAATTATGCATCAAAATGGGTGGAAGCTCAAGCTTCCCCCACCAATGATGCCAAGGTTGTCACAAACTTTCTAAAAATGTTATTTTCAACATTTGGATACCCATAAGCTTTAATTAGTGATAGGGGTACCCATTTCTACAATGCACATATTAAAAATTTTAAAAAGATATGTAGTACGTTATAGAGTATCTCCCCCTTATCATTCACAAACAAATGGGCAAGTTAAGCTCTTAAATAGAGAACTTAAGCAAATCTTGGAAAAAATAGTTGCATCTAGAGGAAAGGTTAGACAAAAAAGTTGGATGATGCACTGTGGGCATATAGGACAGCTTTCAAAACATCATTGGGAACAACTTCCTATAGATTGTATATGGGAAAGCATGTCATCTACCAATGGAATTGGAGAAAAAGGCATTTTGGGCTATTAAACTATTGAATCACGACCTTACAGTAGTTGGCAAACATAGGCTTTATTAGCTGAGTGAATTGGATGAACTTCGATTAAGAGCTATGAGAACAACAAGCTATATAAAGAAAAGGTCAAGAAGTGGCACGATGCAAATATTAAGCTCCCATATAAGTTTTAGGAAGGAGATTGGGTATTATTTTCAACTCTTGTTTGAAACTTTTTCCGAAAAAGCTAAATTCTAGATGGTTAGGACTTTTTAAGATAAAAATAGGTTTTCCCCTATGGAGCCGTGGAAGTAGAAAATTCTAACTATGAGAGTTTTAAAGTCAATGGGCAAACGCTAAAGTCATATCAAAGACCATAGCAAAATTTTGGAAAGTTGGAGGAGTTACATCTCATTGAGCTTCAGAAGAAGAATTTGTCGAGCCAAAGACACTAAACAAGCACTTAATGGGAGGTAACCCATTTCTAACTTGCTTTCTCTTTTCTATTCTTTTGTAAATATAAGAAAACAAGTGCAAATTCTTTTGATGGAGCACGTGACAATCAAATTAGGATAATGAAGCACACGACAAACCATCCCCTTGAGCCTTAATAAAGAAGTTTTCTCTTAAACTTCTAATTATTAAATCTTGCTTTGAATTATGATTGAAAATCCCCTATCTATTTATTCATGCTTTAAAACATTGAGGGTAATGTTTAGTTTACGTGTAGGGGAAGGGAAAAGTAGGATTTGACTTAGGATGATTTTGAAATTGAAATCTGTCTACAATAGATTACATGTGCTTTGAATGATCAATTCTTCTCACACACATAATAATAGGAAGTTAATGAAATGGATAAACATTTGACATAAAATCACCAATCAACTCAATAGAGCAACCAATGAAGACCATCATTCGATTGAGTTAGCTTTACTTTGCGTAAATCACTTTACAATATCCATGTGGAGTAGTTTTACTTATCATTAATTTGGAATTTTAGAACTAGAATTAGCTTAAGATCCTTACTAAGGCTACTAAATTTTCTTGTCGAAGCTTAAATAATCTATATGTTTTTCAATTTAGTCATTTTGAGAGTTGTGTAATCTTTGATGAAATTTCAAATGATGATTGTAACTTGATGATTTTTCCTTGTGCTCTATATAAACAAAACTGAACAAAAAATTGAAAAATGAAAACCATGCACTTAGGATTGAAATGGGCATGGGTTGATCCTTCAAAAGAGCAATTTCTTTTCCCTTCTTTCAATTTTAAATAAGCCTTGATAAAAGAAAAAAAAAAAAGCGAAAAGAAGCCGACAAAAAATCATCTAGAGGAAAAGTAAAGAAGGAAAAAACCTTCCCCTCTGAAGCTTCAAAATATATAAATGAAAATGAAATAAAAAGCATAAATGAGAAAAAGATTCAGGGGATGAACTGATGTATATGCCTTTATCTTTGATTAGAATACTTAGAGAGATGATTGAGGAACGACATACTCATATATCTAAGGGAATAAAGTTGAGTTTCTTTTTTACTCTGATTGATCTTTTGAATAATTTTTGTTTAGAATTCTTCATTAAAAAATAAGAGTAAAGGCTGATTTACTTTGATAAGTTATGTGATTTTTGCAGAAGTAACTTTAGCACGGTAGAAAGGAATGATCAAATAGTTGTAGTGCTAAGGCGATTTTAGCTTAATTTGATTGGTCAAAATTTTATTTATGATTTATCTTTTATTTTTAAAAGCCTTGGCTGGTTAGAATGATGTTTGCTTGAGGAGGCTTTAGTGTGGTGGAATCTGATAAGTGAGTTTTACTCTACTCTATTCATAGGAATTTGGGCCTAAATTAGTGTATTATTGGATGAATTCCTATGAATTGATGCTTTTAATGTTTAATTCTTGTTTTACAGCTCCTTGAATAAAAAGAAGACGAACTAAAGTGTTTAGAATTAGATTTAGAGCAAAACAACAATAATAATTGAAGATAGATCCGTCAGGCCCTACCAAAGCATTGGTCGAGGTTAAAAAGTCTAAGAAAACAAGCCAAATTTGGTCTGCCCGCCCTAAATTTAGCCTTTAATGTGACCCTCAACATATGTTTTGAAGTAATTGAACTCTAGATTTGAAGAAAAGTCTTTCTCACACCATAAAGTTGAGCTCTAACCATGACTCATTACGAAGACTTAATGAAGACTCGACCTTTGCTTGACTTAAGTCGCCCCTCAAAGTCTCGAGCCTTTGAAGCCCTCAATTTAACTCTCGATGGAAGAATGGACAGAAATGACAGCATTTTATTAGCTTAAGTTGAGCCTTATCTTTAATGTAACACTTGAGCACTCGATCTATCCATCGATGAGCAATTGTTTGGCAACCAATATGGATGCGTGTGTAGATAAAGAAAATGCATTCCATTATGAAGAATCTCCCATGTTAACAATAAAATCTTCATGTTTTTTATGCCTTGGCCTATAAATACACATGTAGAGGCATGCGTTGTATAGAGTGTAATAACCCAAATTCATACAATTCAAAAATAACAATCATTAAGAAAATAATGTAAAAATTATTGAAATTTTTTTAAGAAAAGTCATGAAGATATTCCACATTTCTTACAATCTAAAAATATTGAAATTTATATAATTTAATAATTGTTTAAAAATTTTGAATTATTATATTTCAAGATAAAACTCTAAAAGTAACAAGGGTAACTTTAAATAAATGGATGCAAATAAATGAATTGAGATTCAAGTAAGTAATAATAATAACTAAAGTTATAAATAAAACATTCCGGATAATTAAAGACATGAATAATGAGTAAATAAATAATTATAAAAGAATAGTACTAAAATTTATATACCTTAAATTTTGAGACGTTTTATGGAAATAAAAATATTATAACAAACCCCAAATTAATATAGCAAGAAAGCATAACTCAACAAGAAATATTAAATAGATTGGATAATGATTATAGAAACATAAGATATTAACCTAATAAATAATAGATTATTAAATAATTAAAAATTACGATGGGAGTGAAAACAATAACAAATCTAAATCTAAATTAATTGGAATAATACAATGAAAGAGTGCGTAAAAGAATAAAATCTTAAAATGATTGAAAGCTTTCGAATTATGAAAACTAAAGTTAATATAATGTTAACTACTAATGGATAATTAATCTTAAGATTCTTTAGAGTATACTTTAATAATTGAGTTTGGATAGTTTAATTAATATAAGTAATTTGAAGTATAGGCTATAAATGGATAGATTGATATATAAACAATTAGTAAATAGACTTAATTGAAATTGAGATTTCAAATACTTCTTTTCAATCTTTTATCCATTTCAATTATTTACTCCATGAACCAAATTTTTTGAATCCTTTTGTTAGCAAATTTGAACTCTTTTCCTTTCAAATACTTATTTACTGTAAGTATTTTTCCCATCAAGCCAAATTTCATTATATTATCAATTAATTTTAATTTGAATACTCTTTTCTTTTAATCTATAATGATCTAAAATTTTCTTAAGTCTAATGCCTAGATTTCTAAAATACTCAAATAAAGCTTCTTTAATCTAAATTTATATCTCCAATTTTCATGATTTTGATATTACCTACTTATTTAAAAATATTAATTTTGAATCTGAACTCAAAATAAAAATTAATTTTTTTACAAAATTAAATTTCTAAACTTAAGTTCCAATCTAAGTTAATAATTTATATGTTATATACGTTGAAATTATCTTCCAATTATTTTTGGTACTCAAGTAAATCTCTGAAAAGTTTAAACCCAACCCTTCTATCTCTCTCCTCTTTTCTTTTTGTTTTTCTCATTCTTTCTTTTTCCTCTCTTTCTCTCTTTATTTCTTTCATATTTCCACACCAAAAACTCCAATCTAAACAAGATTAAAGAGATTAAAAGGAATGGAAAGAAAGATCAAGGGTGGAGATATATCATAAACAAGCTTCAAAACTATGGAAAGTAAATAGATAAAGAAAATCAAGAAGCTATATTGCCAAAAAGGAGATAAGTTTTTCTTTTCCTTTTGCTTTAGTTATTAATTACTTTGTTTTAGTTGTTGATTATGTTTATATATGTTGGTTTGATGGTGGATGCATGTTGGGTGTTGAGAAAGATGATGAATAGTGAACATGGGGCTTGATGGAGGAGTTGATGATTTTTGATGTTTTTGGATGGATATAGAAGTGTTAGAAGTATGAAAACTAGTTTATATGATGTTTAAATGATGTTTTGATGGAAGTAAAATGTGTAAAAATTGATAAAAAGATTTAAAAGAAAGGAAAAAAATTTCATGCTAGCAAAACAGAGAATACATGGATCTTGTCTGTGGTCTCGTGACTGATCAGAAGATTGGAATGAAGCATTCCAGATATACACTACCCACATACACAAGTCGTGTATATCCACTCGTGACTCCACAATAGGTAAAATTCTTTGTGCATGGATGTACACTACTGACATACATGGGGCCATGTATATTCCCCTATAGCAACATGTTTTTGTAAATTAGCCCTAAAATTTTCATCCGAACTCGGATTTAAGTGATTCAAGAGGCTGTGGAAATCTTAAAAAGAGATCTACATAAAAGTATAAAGGCCTAAATTTTAATTGTTTCCAGTTGCTATATATCTAAATAAAGTTAAAAACTTGTGTTTACTAGTTAAATATGTATAGTTAAGTATAAGATGGACCTATTTAATAAACCTAAGTTCAACTTGACTAAATGAACTTGAATGAGATAAAATGATTGATATTTGTTAAGTATATTTAACTTGGCTTAATCTAATTTAGTAATTAAATGAGACTTAATATGGTCTATGCATATCAAATGAATTAGTTAAGGGACTTGAGCTAACATGATTCTTAGAAATGAAATGAAATAGTAATATAACTAAAGTTAGTTGATCTAATGAACTTCACTAAGATAAAATGAGTTAGATAATTAATTTAGGTCAATGTGAATCCTTTGAGTAAATAATTTATATGTGATTATAATATAATAGACCTTAAGTGATAAGGAGGATGCGTTGTTTTAAGTATAAGATTGTTATGAAATGAGTGTTTTGTATATGAATATTTGGATGGTGTTTTTGTAACAAAAGACTATAAACAAAGAGAAAAGAAATACTTTAACAGACAATGGAGAACTGTTTGTATCTTGGCGGGGCGAACTTCGCAGTCATGGTAGGGTTCTTACTTAGTGTCTAATCAAATAGGATCTTAAGATGAATCCAAGTTCTTGAATAGATGTTTGCTTTTATATTATGTTCTCTTCAAAAGCCTTTAGTCAACTTTCTTTTTCTGTTTGGATTTCATATGAAGGATGATCATGATTTGATGCTGATGATAATGTTTTTAAGACTTAGCTTGGATGCCAGGTAGGTAACAATAACCTCTTCATCTTGCTTATGGTTGTAATCTAGTTGCATTAGAAATAATATAAATCTAACTGATTTTGCATGGGGTTTGGGAATCTGTTTGCTACTTGATGAGTGCATTTGATTGATAACTCACTAAACCATAAGTGAAAACAATTGTGTGGTGTTATTTGTGATTTATATAATGTTGATTATCTGAAAATGATATGGACATTAACTAATAAGAAATAATTCTTATTTGACCTTTACATGAATCAGTTATGCATTGCATTACATCACATTTGCATTGGTTGGGGTTCACATCACGTATTAATATTCTAATTCTATAATAGTGCTTAATATGGGAGCAGTGAGTCTGCATGGAGGCTACTACTAAGGTTGTCGGCTTCACGGGACCTAAGCAGGCACCGAAGGACGTCGTCCGTGTTGGCGTCGGCTTTAGGGATTAATACTTTGGGAGGTTCTGTGGTTCTAAGGGAAGTGGAGGGTTGATTGGCGAAGTAAATGTTTTGATCTATGCGCAAAATTATTTTAAAAAGAAGTCCTTACTTCTTAGTCTTGTTTAAGGAGTATATAGAGGCTATGTTTCGATAAAAAGAATTTCAAAGAAAATCCTCGTTCCTTATCCAAGTATAAGGGGAAGTTAAAGAGGTTATTTTTCGATAAAAAGTATTTTAAATTAAAATCCTCCCTCCTTGGCTATGTCCAAGGGACAGTTGATGGTTATATATAAAAGAAATGATTTTTGTGCTAAGAAAGATATGAGCTGAAGGCTCAAGCTGAGTATACGCCCCCTTCCTTAGTTCATAGTTTTCCTGGGCATGAATGGCCTATATTTAGTCCTTCAACCCCTAAGAGAGAGCGTAAATCTCCATTGGTTTGAACTTCGGTCATCCAAACTGTGCATGTCATATGGATGAGTGTGCATTGCATATGTTTGTTAAATAAAAAACTTGCTTGACACTTGTTTGTTGTGTGATTTGGTTTTGTTATCCATTGAGCCATGATTGAGCTTATGCCCCTACAGTGTGTTGTAGGAATAGCTGAAGCATCGGTTTTGGGGATAGGTATATATGGAGGAGAATCCTTGAAGATAGAAGACGAGTTTGATATGAGAAATAAATCGATAGTATAATTTATGTAAGTTTTAGTTCTTGTAAAAAGAGTTTAGATTATGGATCAGATTTGTAATGTTGTAGTTTCAAGTTTGTAAAATGTAGATGATTTATTCTATTTTACTATTTGGTGGGGAATACCGATTCTCTGCGATTCTGGTGGACTGTAGGAATTTGTATTTCCTTTATTTATCACTAATATAATTTCATATTAAATGTTTATCAAGTAATTATTTAGGTAGAGTCTTACAAACTCTGAATTGCAAGACAGTTCTCATTTTGCGGGTGTACATGTAATATGATAACTTCAGATTATCCTATTAGGCTCGTTTTTAGGGTGGGACATAGAGTGTACAATGTATAGAATTTTATGTAAGAAATTTCCTTAACCTAGTATAGAGAGAGAGAGAATTCTGAGGTGAAAGAACAAGTTTCTTCCTACTTTAGAAAATCTCATGTTTTCTGGGTAAAATCAATTAAACTCATTGTTTGTAATTTTTGTGAGACTCTGATTGTAATTGAAAAAAATTCTTTGATTCCATTTTATTTCTTCAAAAATCATGCTCAATGTTTAAACCCATGGAGAAATAGTCTCCTACAGCTTATGGCATTGTGAATCCAAATCCTGACTCATGTGAAATCAAATGCACTTTCAAGTAAATTAATATGGTATTTGTGATTAATAGCTTGAATTTATTTTCGTCAGTCTAATTGTTTGGTGCATCTATTAAACCCATGTTTTATTCTAATTGAATAGGCTGAGAGATCATGATTTTGATTTGACCTACGGCTCATAATTGCCTTAAGAGAGGGGTTGTGAGACTTTTTGTCTCTTATTTTTAAAATTCATTAAGTTGGTTTTAAAACAAAGGATTCTTAAGCTTTATGCGAGTCTGGACCATTGATAGCCTCATAAGAGATTCTAGTGGCTAGGTTTAGGTCCAGAGTTACTAACCTTAAGAGAGGCTTTAACTTACCTCTTTAAATCTGATTGTACAAATACACTAGCAACAACTCTCTTAGAGTTTTGATTTAAAATCACATTATAAAGAACTGGTGAAGCAAACACCGGGCTATTGTCTTAATTTTTACAAACCCATCCTTAATTTTGCCTTGAAAACATTTGTGAATATTCATTAACTTAGTTTAGCTTCTATTTTTAGTATGTCCTTCTGATTTTTCTTTGGTTAGATAATGGATGAAATGAGAGTAAGGTAGTTGCTATTGATCCTTTAGGATCCGACCTAATTTTTTCTATGCTGCTTCGATAGGTGTGCTTGCTTAATTATTGCTAGTTGGTAGCCGAAGTTGGAAAAAACCAATTAGTTTTATAAATTTTGAAAGCTTCCACTTCGAGTTGTTCTTTTAAAAGGTGTTTTATACAACTCAAACCATAAACCCACCAAGCGCTCCCATAAATACTAACCAAATCGTATTAATTCTCTCCGAGCCTAAATAGATGTTATCTCGATACCGTTTGCCCCATCTGCTATCTACCAAGCGACCAATGGTGGCTTAAGTGCCTAACTATTGTGCTGGTACTACATTACAAGGTTGTTAATCCTCGAATCAAATTAAACGACAAAAGCACAATCAAGCAATTAATTAGGTCATCATTAAGCATTAGTTCATTTTTAGATATCGACCCTAGCAAGCAACATGTTGGTCACTGCATAAATGGTATCGAAACACTAGTATCTATCAGGAAAGGTCAATTTGTACAAGTATTGAGTATACAAACTAAGGATTCAAGTCATATTAATCAGTTGATTTAACATAAGGTATTATGTAGTACAAGGCCTTTAGTTTATAATTGAGTTAGGTCTAGTTAAGATAGTTGGGCTTCTCATATAATTTGGACTAAGCTTACAGAATTCGAAAATTGAATATATTATTTAGATGTACAGGGCCTTTAGGTTTCCTAGGTTAAGTCCAACAAGAAATTCTTTAAGTGTTTAACTTTTTAAGGTAATAGGCTTTAGGTTTTAGGAATTAAGCCCATTAAAGTATTATTGGTTATTGGACCTAAGAATTATATTCAAGCCCAATTACAATTTAATTTAGACCTTAATTAAACTATTGAGCCTTTTAATATTCCATATAGGCCCACTAAGGATTTTTAAGGCTTTTAGGCCCATAGAAAGAATTTGAGCCCAATTAGGTATTTCAATACCTTGAATCGATAATGGACTTAAATATTTTTGGAATATGTCCAATTGGAATAGCGAAGATTATTGAGCTCGTATTATGAAATTTAAGCCTATAATGCGTAATGTTAGGTATTGTTTATATTTTAAAGGTTTAAACCCTAAATGGCAAGAGAAGATTTGTTAGGATTTAGTTGGAGCCTATTCATTATAAATAGGCCTAGTTAGCTACAAATTATATTATTGGGCTTAGGATTATGTTTCCAGACCAGTTTTATCTAATTAAGCCAATTTATAGTTATTTAGTCAAATTGGATCCTATTTTAGTATTCAAGCCCATAGCCAATTATTAAAGCCCGAAATTATCAATATTAGCTAAGTGGGACCTAAATTAATTTCTAAGTCCAGTTTAGGATATTTGGGTCAAGTTGGACATATTCTTATTATCTTGGCCAATTTTAGGTCATTTACGTCAAATTGATCTTATTTCTATTAATTATGCACATTTGAATTATTTTTAGCCCAATTAAACATAAATTAATTATTAATTCAATTTTATAGCTCTTTTGAGCTTTAAGTTCATAAAAACCCATCTATTTGCTAAATATCCAATTTAAGCTCATTTATATGGCTAAATGTCTATTTTAATCCAATTCAACATATTTAGCCCATTTGAGTTCATTTAATTTAATCAAGCCCTAGATTGTCAACTAAGTCCATTTAATACGACAAGGTCTACGATAATTCATTTTATTGTTTTTAGGCCCATACTGTGTTTATTTATTTAATTTTATAACCAAAAGTTCTATTGTTGGTCCCACTTAAATAATCAAGAAGGGGGATTGAATTGATTATTGTTAAAAATTCAAAATTTTTAGTCTTTTAAAAATTTAAATCCCCTTTGTAAAATTTATGAGAACAAGTTAAACAATTAAACAAATAAAATAAACTGTAGGAATTTAAAAGATAGGGAAAAGATAATCAAACAACTATTTATAGTGGTTCTGCTTTGTGCGTCAGTCCACTCTTTCAACTCCGAGTCGGAGACTCCGTTATCCTGCTGGTTTGTTCCACTATGTCCAATAACTTCAAATTACAAGATTGTACAATCCTCTTTACTCGATTCTCATATCTATTCTCTAGCTATAATCGATCTACATAATCTAATCCTATAATTAAACTATTAACTAAAAAGGCAACAACATGTTCCTTCTTTTTCAAAAGAAAAGGAAAAAAATTTGCAGCAAAGTTAAATGTTGCTCAGATCAGTTCGTTAAACATGAGTAACTCAGATGTTCTTTCTGTTTGTAATAAGCTCGGTTTTGATCAGTAAGAAAAGCTTTTTTCTTTTAGCCCATAAAAAAATTGAAGGAAGACTTTGTTTGTATTGTATATATTCTTGTTCATGTGTGTTGTCTGTTTTTTCTTATTTGAAAAAAAAAAATCCCTCGTTCAAAAATATCTGGATAACTTCCCTTGATTTCCTCGTATAGAATCTACATAAAATATTTTTATCCTTATCTTCTTTTCAAATTTGAAAGCTGTAGAAAATCCAAGCATAAATCTTTCCCGATTATCTCTCCAATATATCTTTTGTTACTTCTCTTTTTCAAATTTGAATTCTTCCAATTCTTCAATTAGGTAGAAGATAAGATAGAAGAAATATTTTTCGTTTCCTGTAGATAGGCTCACGGGTCTTGTGGTGATACATCCTTATCTTACAATTTGAAATTTGAAAATCGGATCAACATAATCTGAACTTCTTCATTATCCATTTTGATAGCTTTAAAGATAACATTCCTCTTGAGCTCATGGTAGAATCCCACCGAATTAGGTAAGTAATTGACTAATCCTTGTCTTGAAACATTACAGATACTGGAATAAGCTTGTCGAGAAGGAGAAAAATGTATAGCAGTTGTTCAAAGAAGTTCTGGTACTGTTCATGAAGATTTTCAACATTGATGAGAGACAAACTTTGATAAAAACATTAAATCCATTGGATTAAACCAACATAAGTGGAACAAATGAGTATATTACCCAAATAAACTCATTTACTCGGAGCTAGGCCTTCAATGTACTTAAATGTACTGAATTTGAATGAGTTTGGTCGAGTTTAGGAAGATGAATAATAAAATCATGTTGAAACTGGTTGCTGTAAAAAATTACATGTGACCTTCTGGGCAATCCTCTAGACATTCCTGTAGATAACTTATTGAAACTTTCATCTTCGTCTTTTTGATATATACTCTCTAGAATATCTTTTGGATAGTCTTCTGTATATAAGATAATAACTGTTGCTTTTTGTTTTCATTGGTACAACCTTCTGGAGTATCTTCTAGATAATCTTTTGTATATATTTCAAAGACTCCTAATACTATTCATTTTTTGCCTTCAAATGTTGTCGGCCTCCTTATGGATAACCTTCTGGATACCTGATACTATTCATTTTTCTTTTTCTCTTTAACTTAAAACTACACACTTAATAAACTTGTTAGTGATCTTTTTACACTTTTGTTATAATCAAAACCTTTTAAGAGAATATAACATCTATTATGCCTACACTATCATATTTGACCCATTTATTTACGTCTATCCAATTTCAATTTGAGAAAAGGCCTTATAATTTATAAAATACCTAAGTTAACTAATTATACATTAGTTAAGCTGGTTTAGCGATTAAATTAATTATTTAAGCTAAAAACATGCATATTTTATTTATTTTATAACAGGGCTAGAATATTGTCAGAAGAATTTAAATTATTTTTTTAAATAGTAAATGAATTTCAAAAATTACAAAAAATTTTAGTTTGGAGATAAACATATTAAAATATCATTTTCCAAAATTTTGTTAAAAAAAATTCATTTAGCATTTTATTTAGATTAAAAAACTCAGGTCATTATATATTGTTGACCAAATTTAAAATAACTTTTAAAAATGAAAAAAATGATTTTTAAACATAACTAAAATTTTCAATTTGAATATAGATACATCAAAATATCATAACTATAAATTTAGATCATAAATAAATTCATTTGATATCTTATTTACATTTAACAACTTAGATTACTATAAACTATCATGTGAAATTAGATCTTTTTTTTTAAATACATTGAGAAATGGCAAAACTTTGTAGGTTACACTATACACATTAGGATATCATCCATAAAAATTTCATGAAAAAATAAACTCGTTTGATATTTTATTTATTTTTCTTATTTATCACGTCTATTAGGTTTTTAATAAATTGTAAACCAAGGTGAAAAAAATTGTCAAACTTTCCAACTTACATCCTAAAGTAATAAGCTATCATTTGCCCAAATTTTACTCAAAAATAAAATTTTTTAATATATTAACTAATATCACAAAACTTATATTCTTATGTGATTAATTTATGTCTAGCGTAAATAATAGCATATTTATTTAATTTCATCATGAAAAATTATTTAAAAAGTCACGTAAAACATGTTAAAATAGAATATATGTCTACCATTCCATATTCATCATATTCATATTACAAATTCATCAAAACACATAAGAACAATGATAAAATAACATATTTCACTTAAGCTAAACAATACAAAATATTTCACCTAAATCATATTTTATTTTTTGTACTTTACTATTATATCGTATTATTTGCTAATGCATTTCATTACTTCACAAATTAGTCAAAATACTTACTTGTACAAGAAATGCAAGATTAAATCCTTCATTACTTTGCTTCTAGGAATTTAATAAAGCTCCTTTTGCCTTTAACCAAAAATCCATATTGATAACACCTAATTTCAAAAAGAAAAACAGAGATTAATGAGTGTTTTAGATGGTTTAAAGAAAATATAAAACATAGATGACTTATTACCTATTGGGGTTTTAACAAGCGAAATGAGTTTGTAGTGTTTTAGGATTTGTTTTAAGAGAAAAAGGAAGACGAATTTTTTGCTGGGTGAGAAGGTAAAGTGGTGGCTACTTTAGAATGCATTTGGGTTTCATTTTGCAAAAAGAGTATAGGACAAAAATAAGGATATTAGTTGTCACTATTGGGAAGGTTCTAGATCTTTATGAGTTGACAAAATTACAATATTTGAATAAAAATTCTACTGAAAATTATTTAGGATAAGAATAGTGATGTTTAGGTTCTAAAAGGTTTTTAGGTGGGTTTAAAGCTAAGATGGTTAGTGGGTTGAGTTGACAATTTGATTAGGGTCTTAAAGTGTAATTAGAGGTTAAATGAGCTTAGAAAAATAGCTAGATTAATTTAGGAATTTAATATAGCAAATTTGAAGATGGTGAAATAAATTTAACTAATTGGATTATTGAAATAGATATTTGGTCATAATTTGGGTATTAAGAAATTTAGGTTTTGAATTTAGAGGAATTTGTCAAAATTAGGAAAAATAGAGGAACAAATTGGAAAATGGTAATTTAGGTGAATGACTAAATTGATAGTTGATTTTGGTTTAATTTATTGTGTAGGATGACATAGAAAATTGATGTGGTTTAATCTCTATTTTTATTTAAAATCAATTACTAGTTGCTAATTCATTTAATCATACTATATAATTTGCTTAATTTATTTATTTAAATTATCTAACTCAAATTTCTAATTTAGGTTTTAGTTTGGTTTAATTTTTCCCATATTTTATACGATCTAATTCATATCTTTTTTTGTTAATCTAGTGAAATTCTAAATATTTTAATTACTATTCACTCTACTTTACTTTTTCTTACTCCTACTCTAATATCTTACATAATATATCTCTTATATTTTCTTTTCCTATAAAATTTTTACTAACATTTACAGTTAACTTTTCTTTTTCTTTTTCTCTCTTTCTCTCTCCCTCCCTCCTATGGCCGATGTGCCTCTCCCTCTCTCTTACTCTATTTTTTTCTTTTTCATTTAATTTCCCATCTTTAATTCCCTTCAATTTTCATTTATATATATTACCATATCCCCTCTCATTTTTCACACTCAACCCTTTTCCTAACAAAACTCTATCAAATTTTTCTCTGAAACTCTCCCTCCCTTTCTCCTCTTTTCTGATGTGATCCCACATACCCACCCCACACACACACCTTGCGTTGCCTCTATCTCAGATTTTCTTTCATCTTCTCATTTAGGTAAAAACACTAAAACCCCTTCATGTGTTATATTATGTGATATATAGAATATATATGCGTTTAGGTATTTTTCCATAAAAATCCCCATGATGCATATGCTAAGGAATGGAAATATAAGACAACATATTATTTATATCACAATGTTTATGTTTATAATTATTGTATGATCATTTTTATTCATGTTGCTAACTTAACTTTCTATATGCTAATATATATGTAGTACTTACAATTTTTAGAGCCTAAATGCTCATTAGTCTAATTCATTTATTTCATACTCTCTATTTATTTCATGATATATAATTTCTAGTCTTGGACTAATTATAAATCGAATCTGAAGGAGATTGGAGTAAATTTAAATCTTAGGGAGCCTTGACATAAAATCTAAGACTCCCATGATTTTTTCTTATATATCTTGATTTTTATTATGAGACTGGAATACTTCAAGTCTCGGGAAGCCTTGATAAATTCTAAGACTTCTATTTTTCATTTATTTATGCTTTGATCTTATTTATTATATATGGTGACTGGATTCAAGTCCTATGAAGCCTTGATCATAATCTAAGACTTCCATGTTTCTATTATGATTTTCTTGAATTATACTTCATGATCTTGTTTATTTCTTATTTCGAGTCGATTTTGCTAAAATTAGTAAGTGTAGTTAAGTCTATGTACATAGATGCTCATAGTGATGTTGATAAAGGAAACCCTTAAAATTTTAATACTGATAATCCTTTATTATGCAAATAATTTTCTAAATCTCTTTTTAAAGCCTTAGAAATCATTTAAGCAAAGGTAAAATTTGAAACAAAAATAAACCTCCTTTGTTTATTTTCTTTTATGTCGTGACCCTATGTAACATTTGAGTAAATTTTTCAAGTTGAATTTCTTTTCTCAAATGTACATGAAAATCCACGTTTTGATAATCAAGCATACGATACAAATAGTGAATAAGGGTTCTAAGATATTAAATAAAGAATGACATTTTATTTCTAAGATCAATTGATTATTTTAAAGTATGAGGAAGTTAGAGTTCACTACAAATTCTCAAAAATTGAATTTTTGTAAACTTGAAAAATATCTATTTCTACGAACCTATTTAATGAATAAATTTCTTTTGACCAAAATCACTAGGATCATACTTGTATTATGAGCTATCTTTAAATCTCTAATATGTTTTAAGCCTACGAATAAAGTACAAGCTTGTCCTAGAATGTCTACCTAAGATAAAATTGTAAAAATTTTTAGAAAACAAACATGGAATGGTCTAGAATTGATCTATACCACATGATTTTGAGATCTTAATGACCTCAAATATTTGAAATAACCTTAAAAATGGACAGAGTATCAAAAGTAGGTAGAAATTAACTACTTATATGCAAAATTCTGATTTAAAATGAGCCAGTTATTGCCCTTTTTTTCAGTTAAAACTTTCATAACCAGAAAAAATGCTGCGAATAGAATAAATAGAGTTAAAGAAAATAGTAAAACCTATATGAAATACTCATTTTGGGTATTTATTTTGTATAGATGATGAGGACTTTGAAGCTCCTTTCCCTGATGATTATTTCGAATGACTCGATTGTAAAATGACCAAGTGAGTTATTCTTTACTCTTTCGTATTCTTGCTTTTACTTATAGAATAGAAGCACTAGAATGTAGGGAAATATAGAAAATGAAATTTTCATGTGGAAGCATCATGGGTGGTAATTTGTGATGCATTTCGTGGTGTTTGATAAACTAAAGTAATCATATCGAAACTTAAATTGTTGATGAATGCCTTGTTTCGATATTATGTTGATATATTGGTATGAACTTGGATGGTTACCCTTAAATTGAATATAGCTCTGTTGGGAATCTCACTTATAAATTTGAACATGCATGATACGAATCGAGTCTCATCATTTTCGCTATTATTCTTTCGTGTAGAAACGAAGATTAGTAGTGGTGGCAAGTAGGAGCTAAATAATCTACAAATTATGGCATGTAAGAGTCTGAAAATCTACGAATTAATATGATGGTTGTATGGGCCTCTAACAAACCGAACCCCCGACATAAATGGCGTAATTCCATTCTACATATGATTTCCAAATAATCATGTGTATTATTTGCTCACTTGTATGATGCATCCCATATGTTGTATTTAAAAACTTGTTTGATCTATGGGTATGTTTTTGTGAGAATATCTTACTAAGCTAGAAAGGCTTATGCCCTTATAGATTTTTTTTGCAACACCAAGACCTATGGCTTTATCCTAGAGGGATCTTTACCTAGGTAATGACCATGGAGGATAAGGAAGCTTTTGGGAGAAGTTTAGAAATTAGTTTTGGCATAAAATTCTATAAAGATCTTCTCATGTAGACATTACTTTAGAACTATATTTATGTAAAGACTCTTTTGGTTGTACAATTTTGAGATTTGACAAGGGTATGCCCCATGAGATGTAAAGAACAATCTTTAAGTTACAAAGTTATGTTTATCATTCTTGAATACTATTTATTGTTATCTTCTTAAACTACTTAGTTCCAATGGTAAAGTCTCCTATTGTCCTTAAAATATGTCTTGTAGCTAATATCGAAGTTTTTACGTGACTAAGGTGGTCATTCTTAAACTTTAATATTGAGTGTGGACTGCACATTTAGGATACCCCTTTTTGGGGCATGATAGTGACATTATCCATATCTTATGTTCAATCTATATATTGTGTGACAAAAGAGATTATGACATAAGTTATAGATTAAGTTATGTTGGATTAACAACCTTCATTTAACCTAGATAGTCATAATATCTTGCTAGATGCCACTTATGACTTATGGGCCAGATATTAAATTTAGGCCTACTATCAATGTTAAATGAACCTACATGGTTTCACAAAAAAAAAAAAAAAAAAAAAAAAAAAAAAAAAGAAAAAGAAAAAGAAAGAAATAACTTACATTAAGGATTTAGAAAGTATCCAAATTCATTGAATACTACCGTAAGTAAACTATTATATTTAGAATAGGACAATAGCGTTTCATTTTGAATTAAATTATTCATTTTAAATTTTGATTTTAAAATAAAAGGTAACAAATAATAATTAATCTCAATTGACTATTAAGATTAAGAAAAGAAATGATTTAGCAAATTAAACAGATTAAGTTTTATTCTAGTCTTTAGATTCTCCATTTGTGTGAAAACATGTAGAGATTGAGAGAGAGAATAAAAAGAGAAAAAAACCTTGAAACATACATTTATAAGTAGAAAATATGATTTTTTTGTAGAAAGAAGAAAAAAAAAAACAATTGAAAAATTAAAGCTGCTAGTAAACCAATGTTTCTATTCTAAGAGTTCATCCATGTGGATACTAGTAGAGAGTGTTCGTGGAAAGGCTACACCTAAATTTGATGGAAACTAATAAGTATCATGCAAATCTGTGCTAAAACCATTATCTATATATTTTTTTAGATTATAAAAAAGAAAAAGGCCAATAAATCTAAATCTCTTATTGATTTAGTTGAATCACACATATCTTAATGGAAATTATAAAAAATTTATTCTACTGTATATTCTATAATTATTTTTTATCGCCATAAATCCCAGCAATGCTATCATACAAAACCATTTTGCTATTTAGCTTAACAAAAATATGATAAGTCATAATAGTTTGAGTAAATCTAGGAAATTTTGACAATTGAACATAACATAAAGGTAACAGCTCTATCTACTCTCCCTTGCATTACTTCCTAAGTCTTAAAAACAGTTAGACTTATCAAGGTGGTTAAATTATGTGGGTTATATATTTGCTTTAGTGTACTACAAGGTAAATCATACTATAAGGGAATGAATACAAGCTATGGCTAAAAAAAAGTGAGTGTAATTCCCTTATTACAACTCAATAAGCAAAAAAAATAAAATAAAATAAAAATAAAAAAAGTTATCAAACATATGCTATGTATAGGCAACCATATGTAGTGTTATCATTGCAAACAATGTTTCAGTAACCAACATGAAGTATAGGGTTTAACCTCCTACCCCTACAACTTGGGTTAGGAAATTCATGGTTACATTGGCGTTTAGGTCAGCCAAAACTTGTTCACTTATATCATAAGCTCTGTGGTACATTAAATGCAGCCCTTCCTTGGGATGCCTTAATGCAGTTTTGGTTAGACCAACCTAGGCTAAGATACCTTAGATGCTATCCTGGGCCTAAATTTCTCAAGACTTATTATAAAACCTTAGACAATGGTTTGATAAGGCTTTACAGTTTGCACTTGCCCTAATCTTTTATTTTATTCTTCAAAGTCAAGAAATTAGGGTGAATAACTAATGTTTCAAATTAAATAAATGAATACATCTAATAAGTTCAATCTTAAATACCAATCACAAATCAATTATTACTTCTTCTAATTTAATAGCAATCTTAATGATTACAAAGAAGCATTATTGATAGCTTTCGAAACATCTACTTTGGCAAGTGAAGTAACGATTACTTAACTATTAGGAACAATATCCAAGGTCTTCCATCACTACCACATTCTTCTAATGACATTACAGTTAGTGTGTGGTGTGTATGGATTTTTAATTATGGTAATTCAATCTTGTATATCATTTACCTTTCATGGTTTAGTCTTATAACTACATTTTATCATTTTGAATCATGTAATGCTTATCTTTCGTTTAGTTTAACTAAAAGTATTGAATAAAAGTCTTTTTTGCTTTTAAACACAAAATCAAATTGTAAAAGGGTTAGGTTTGCTGGCAAAAGGAACCACATGGGGTATTGTCCACATGTTGGTTGTTTGAATGGATGTACTATCCAGAGGTAAAAGTAAGAGACATGGTGTCCAAATGGCTCTAGCCTTCGTATGAGGATGACAGTCATCTTCTTTGTAAAAAGAAAAATTTAACTCCATGTCAACTTTAAATTAACCTTGACAATAATGAAAACTCACAAATAACTCTTCCATAGTATGAATCATTCAACAAAGAGCAATTAAATAACAATGCAACACACCAAACATATAGAAATAGCAGTAAATCATTGAAAATCCCACCCAAGCATGGCCTCATTACAATTTAATCAAAGTAATTTGATGGTTGGCCTAAATTATAAACTTTTCACCAAAAACACATAAGAAAACATTCCTCTAAGTTCAAGGATTATAACTAAGTGTAAACTAAAGTTTTACAGAAAAATCTTAAGCTTGGATTAAACAAATATTTTCGACAACAAACCCAATGTTTAAGTTCGTTTAAAGCTAAAAAACTGACAAAACCCTATCAAGCTTACACACACACACACACACACACACACACACACATATATATGTTATAGTGCTGAGATCACAATAAAACTTGCGGTTTTTGAAATGTTTGAAGATTATGTGAGATAAAAATTTTAAAAGTTTTGGTGGTTTATGGATCTTTTTGTTATTGATGTTTCCAGCAAAAGTTTTCTTAAGGAAGGTCTGGGGAAATGAAAAAGAAGAGTTGGTGATTGAGAAAGATTTTAAATCTTTACATCTAACATGATGTTTTAGATAGTAAAGGCAATGGATGAATTCCATTACTTGGGTCCAATCTATCTGCAGTGTCATGTCCTATTATAATTGCATGGTGGGGGTGCTGCAATAGGATGATCATGTGCAACGGGCATGCCGATCAACCCGAGAGAAGTCTTGAGATGATAACATATGCATAGATGTCGTAGGAAGAAGCAAGGAAAGGAGAATGGGAAAACTTGATTTCTTAAGCACACAAGTGTGATAAATCCTAAAGGCTGATACTAACCTCTATCAAGAAGGTGTTTTGATCTATCTTAAAGGTATTTTAGTAAGGTTTCTATTAAAGGTCCAAGTTATCTGACAGCCCAACCTACTCACTCTAATTTCACTTCTAAGAAAACCTAAGCCTCACTTTCTTCTGTCCTTGTGTCGTCCTATCCTGGCTAAGTTCCTCTCTAACTCGCATTGTTTCTCTCGTGTTTACTCTCAATTAAGGTAAGTGTTGCTAATGTGTTTGTTTGATTTGCAAGTGTAGTGATGATCAATTTCGAGTAGCTCAAACTTAAAACCTCATAAAGAGACACTAAATATTCATTAAAAATGGGATATCACCCTGTTCCTTTCATTTCATCATATACAACAAAATTTACAACTAATTTTTGTTACAAATTTGCTATCTTAGTTATAGATATGTTAGAGATATCACTATAGCTAGTTATTTCTATTACAAACTATAATATGTTGTGACTATTCTATACATTTGGTCTTTATTTTATTTAGATCTGTAACCGATTATGTAACATAGTCTGAGAACTAGATTGGTTCTTTTTAAGTCTCCTTATGTTGTTAATGTTGTTGTTCATAATCGATAGCTCTCTCTCTTAAAACAACACATTCTCCTTAAAGTGAAAATCTAGGTAATTTTGTCGAAACCCTAATAAATCTTCCCAAGATGTATCCTCCATTGGTAAACCTTTCCATTGAACCAATATTTGAGATAACCACTTCAATTGTTGCCAAACACAATGTGTATCCAAAATAGCTAGGGGTTGGATGACTAGGTGACTATCGATAGCTTCTTTAGGCAATTTTAGTGAAGTCATAGGTTGACCAACAGGCTTCTTTAGAACTAACATATGAAAAACATTATGTATTTTTGCACCTTGTGGTAACTCTACCTCATATGCAGCTCCACTAATTCGTCTTAGCACTCTGAATAGGCCATAAAACCTCTTAGATATCTTTGAAAACTTATCCCAATGAACTAATAATTGTTTGTAGATTGTAATTTTACAAACACTAAGTCATTAGAGTTAAATTGACAGTCAGTTCTATGCTGGTTAGTAGCCTTTTTCATACGGGCCTGAGCTTTCTCTAGGTTGTTCCTTACTTGAGCCAAAAGTTCATCTCTAGCTGACAAATCTTTGTCCATCACCTCAATATTACTTGTTCCTTTGAAATATAAAGGAATAAAGGGAGGAGGTCACCTATATAGCAACTCAAATGGAGTCAAATGACTTCCTTGATGGATGGATGTGTTATAAGAAATTTAGCCTATGGTAGATGTGTAACCCATTCATGTGGTCTATCCATCACAAAAACATCTTAGATACTATTGTAGAATACAATTCATGGCTTCGGTTTTCCCGTCAGTTTATGGGTGATGGGCTAAACTATAAGTCAATTTAGTGTCGCTTAACTTGAGTAACTCCTTCTAGAACTTTCTTAAGAAAATGGGATCTATTAGATTCTCTTAAAATAGGTTTTGATGATAACAAAAATTTAAAAAGATTACTAACAAGTTTATTAAGTGTGTAATTTCAAGTTAGAAAGAAAGACAAAAAATAAATAGTATCAGGTATCCAGAAGGTCATCTAGAAGTTACCACAAAATGTTGATAGCATTTGATAGCAAAAAATGAACTGTATCAGGAGTCTTTGAAATATATACAAAAGATTATCCAGAGGATACTTCAGAACGTGGTATCAGTGAAAATAAAAAAAAACAAGAGTTATTATCTGATATACAGAAGACTATCCAGAAGATATTCCAGAAGGCGTATATCAGAAAGATGAACATGGAAGTTTCAATAAGTTATTCAGAGGATTGTCCAGAGGGTTACCTGCAATTTTTTACAGCAACCTGTTTCAACGTGATTTTACTGTTCATCTTCCTAAACTCGACCAAATTCATTCTAGTTCAGTACATTTAAGTACATTGAAGGCATGGCTCCGAGCAAATGAGTTTATTTGGGTAATATACTCATTTGATCCACCTAAGTTGGTTGATATCGGAGGGGATTTAACGTTTTTATCAATGTTCCCTCTCATCAGAAGGATTAAACTTCATGAATAGTACCATATTATATTTGAATAGTTGTTACACGTTCTTCTCCTTCAAGGCAAGTGAATTATGAGTGCCTATAAATATCAAGACAAGAAGAAGTAAATCTTTTATCTATTTGCATGGGATTTTGCCGAGAATTCAAAAGAGGATAAGTGAACATCGGATGATGTTGATCCATTTTTCAAAGCTTCGAATTCCAAATATAAACCAGATTTTTCTACGAAAATTAAACTGGACTTATCATCATATATTCGTTTTAGAATTTTGAAAACAAGATAAGATTCAAGCAAGATCTGAATTTGAAAAAGAAGATAAGGATCATTATTTTTCATCCGAGATATGTGGGAGAGAGTTTATCCACATTTGAATTCTTGAATGTTGAGGAAAAGAAAATAAATTTCTGATACAAAGAAGCTTCTCTTCTTGGATATATAGAAGACGAAAACATGACAGAAAAAAATTATTTGAGAAAAAAAAAAAGAACACCTTACTATTATGGAAAAAGAACAAGCGTCTCTTACAAAAATTCTTCCAAGCTTATTTGTGCAAATTTCTTTCTTTATTGCAAACACTTGCTTTTGATATTTCTTGTTGATAGAAGGAACGTGTTGTTGCCTTCTAGATTGTTTGATTACAGGATTAGACTCTGTAGATCGGTTGTTAGCTTAAGGATAGCTGTAAGAATCGAGCAGAGAGAATTGTACAATCTTGTAATTTGAATTTATTGGATATAGTAGAGCAAACCCGTAAGATAATGGGGTCCTCGGCTCGGAGCTGGAAGAGTGGATTAACTCACAAGGCAGAACCATTATAAATCATTGCTTGATTTTCTTTTCTCTATCTTTTAATTTTACGCAATTTATTTTAACATTTTTTATATTGATATATTGTTCTCGGTTTTTTTTTAATTTGAAAGGGGATTATTTTTAAAGGAAAAAATTTGTAATAATCAATTCAACCCCCCCTTCTTGATTATTATTTGGGACCAATGGGATCATAAATTGAAATAATTGATTTAGGAAAACAATGTAGATGAATAACTATATAAACAAATGGATTTTCCATCTTGGTTTCTGCATAATGTGAATCCAATGGCCCCATATGGCAATACTTATTAACTTGTTAACCCCTACTATAATTGTTGTTTTACCTTGAGTAATAGGTAAACAATTAATGAAGTCCATGGACAAATCTTCCCAAATCTGATTTGGGATAGGTAAAGGTTCTAGTAGGCCTAAAAGGGCTTTTGTAGAATACTTAACTTGCTAGCATATCAAATAGCTTGCTCTTTATTCAGCCACATATTTCCTCAAACCTTCTTAAAAAAATTGAGAAGATATTCGTTGTTAAGTTTTGGAAAATCTAAAATGTCCTCCTATAGGAGAATCATGAAACTTATATAGTAAAATAGGAATAATCTGAGATGTGGGAACCAAAAAAATTTTGCTTTCATGAAATAAAACTCCATTGATCCATTGTATTGGCCATTTCAACTGAATACCCAACTCTAATTGGTGAATATTATCTTTGAATTCTAAAACTGATTTATATTCCTCTTTTAAATTGATAATAAGATCTACACAAAAGGAAGTAATGGCCAATATCTATCCATCATACTATCTTGACAAGGCATCCACAACTTTATTCTCGATACCTACCTTGTATACAATACTGTAATCGTAACACAATAGCTTCACAAAATATTTTTGTTGGTCTGGTGTCTAAATCACTTGAGCAAGCAAATCCTTTAGGCTTTTATAGTTAGTATGAATGATTAAATGGTTACCTAATAAGTATTGTCTCCATCTACATACTGCCTCCACTAAAGCATGAAGCTCTTGAATATATGTTGAAGCTTTCATCAAGTGTGTTGGAAACTTTTTGCTAAAGAAAGCTATTAGCTTCTCCTCTTGTAATAATACTGTTCCCATTTTAATTCCAGATGTGTCCATCTCTATAACAAATTACTTATTAAAATATGGTAATTGTAATAATGGATTCGAACAAAGTGCCTATTTTAAAGAAACAAAAGCGTTAGTGGCTGAATCAGTCTAACGAAAAATGTCTTGTTTAAGCAAGTTGGTCAGAGGGGCCTTAAAAAAAATCTTCTATAGTATCCTGTCAATCTAAAAAATGCTCTAAGTTGCTTCAATGACACTAGTTGATGCCAATTTTTTATTGCTGCAATCTTTGCTAAATTAGGTCCCATAAAACCATTAGAAACAATATGACCCAGATACCCAATGGTGTCTACAACAAATGCACATTTAGATTTCTTTACATAGAAATTATTATCTACAAGAACATGAAATATTTAAGAAAAATGTGCAACATGATCTTGGACTAACTTACTATATACTAGTGTGCCATAAAAAATACTAAGACAAATTTTGCTTAAATGTGGCTTAAAAATATGATTCATGATAAATTGAAAAGTTCCTAGTGCATTACTAACTCCAAAAGGCATCACGAATAATTCTTTATAGCCTTCGTGAGTTTGAAAAGCTACTTATAAATATCTTCATTAGCCATTCTTACTTGATGGTACCCCGCCTTAAGATCTAAATTAGAAAATATAGTCGCATGTCGTAGTTCATCTAACAACTCATCTATAATGGAAACGAGAAATTCACCCTTTTTGTTCTTACCTCATTTAAAGTTCTATAATCTATGTGAAAATGCTAAGTACCATCTTTTTTCTTCACTAATAATACTAGTGAAGAAAATGGGCTTTACTATCTTGTATTATTCCCTATTCTAGCATTTCCTTAACCTATTTCTCCATCTCTCTCTTCTGAAAATGTGGGTATCTATATGGCTTAACAATAACCAATAAGATACGAGATTTAAGATGAATGCTATGTTGTAAAAATCGTGGTAGTGGCAATGATGATGGTGTCTAAAGAAGAATAGAGAATTTGCCTAATAGTAAGTCAATCTTACTATTGTTGGTGGTACCTATTGAGTTCTTTACATTCACCTGAACCACCAAATGAAACATTGGCTACAACATCTACTTTAATCATTCTCCTCAATTGTTGGTGAGTAATATGTTCCATGGTATTTTGATTACCAATTAAATTGTGCTTATCATTAGGATGATAAAATGACATGCACAACTTATTGTAATCAATAGTAGTAGGCCCCAATTCCTTTAACTCCTGTGCCCTAAGCGCTACATCTACCCCTTATTTAGGCAACGCATACAATACGATATTGAATGTACAATCGTAGATTGTAATAGTGACATTGCTACATTGTCCGTTACATATCAATTTCTGACCATCCCCAATCATGACATGAAATGCAGAAGTTTAAGCGATAGGCAAGTTCATATAAGTTGCAATTCTACTCTGTATGAAATTATGTGTACTATCTGAATCCACTAACACATTTAAAGTAGAATTTGCTACTCTATTCAGAAATCTTAAAGTATGAGGAACAAGATCACCTGATAAGGCATGATAGCTTATTGTGCAAGTTTCTATCTGATCATGTATCTCTTCCGTATCGACTTCTATATCTTCATCTATTGCATATTCCTCATCCTTAAAGTCAGTCAACAAAATCATAAATTTGGCCTTGCAATTGTGATTTTTACTAAATTTCTTGTCTCAATTGAAACAAAGGCCTTTTTCCCTTCACTGCAACATTTCTTTTGCTAATAAGCATTTGGAAGGTATTGTTTTCTATCCTTCTTACAATCCTAATATTTGCTTTACTTCAGTTATTCTTTACAAAAGACTAAGGTTTTGCATTACTATTGGATGTATTGACCATTTTACCTGTAAAAGAATTCTAGTCAATATACTTAGTGTCGTGTCATTTTGCTAAAGCTATTACTTGCATCAAAGAACTAGGCTTAGCTTTTTGTAATTCACATCTAATGTGCAATTTTAATCCTAAGATGAAACAACTAATCAATATAATAATGACTCTGAAAATCCATGCACTTGATTTGAAAGATTCAAAAGAAGTTTGATACTACTTACAGTTCCTTTCTATTTTGGCTTGAATATGGCACCCCAAGGATAGCATTAGCAGTTTGTGTCATCGTACCATGCCCTATGTCCGTATCTGAAAGACATTAATCTAGGACTTGGCCTATTTATTAACTATGTATAAAAACCTAACCCATGACTCGACTCGTTTATACCATGTCTCATACCTCGTGTCAATCTGCTTATTAATTGATAAAAAAATTGAGTACTATTTATTAATGTGATAAGAAAGATTTAGTATTATAATAGCTAGTTGACTTAAAAAGTTAATACATTAAAATAGTTATTATCCTTGATAGACTTAGTTAACAAATAATATATGATAATTACTTATATGTAATTAAAAGGAAGAAATTATAATATGCGATTTAATATGCATAGTTAAATAAGCACTATATTAGGATAATAATTGATGGTTAAAAAAAATTTGAACCTATTTTTTAACTAGCAAATATATTATCCTATCATTATAACTAACAAACACAACATGCTTAAAATTCACAATATAAGAAACATAATATATTAAAAGTCCAAATCATATTAAAACACAACATGTTAAGCATTATTTATATTATATATACTATATGTTACATATTTGTGTTATATAATGTTTACAATATGTATGTCGTTTATATTATATATTAATATAAATTTGTCTAATATGTTATATATAATTTATATATTATATGCAAAACATACACATATAACATATTCAATTTATCTAATAAATGAATTATAATATATAGGGATAATGAACAAAAAAGGTATTTGAACTTTCATAAAAAGAATAATTAGGTATCCGAAGCTTGATTTTGAAAAATTTGATACCTGAACAAAGTTTTATTTAACTTTTTTCATACCTAAAGTTTGGTTTTGACAATTTTGATATCTGAACAAACTTTTCGTGGACCTTTTTATACCACATTTCACTTGCTTTAGTTATTAAAAAAGCCAACGAAAACTTTATTTAGGTACCAAAAATATCAAAACCAAACTTTAGGTATGAAAAAAGTCAATGAAAACTTTGTTCATATACCTAATTATTCAAAACAAAACTTCAGATACTTAATTGATCTTTTTGTGAAAATTCAGGTACTATATTCATCATTAGCCCTAATATAAATTATTTGTTTATAATTGTAGATTTTATATATGTAAGAATATGTTATATTCATAATCATATATATTATAAATATCTACTATATTTGTTATGTGATATGCATATATATAAAGATTATAATATATATAATATATATGATACATGTTACACATAATTTTTAGTCTATATGTACTATTTAAGTTATATATATAATTATTACAAACTATAAATATTATATATAAAAGAGATAATATCACAAATAGTACATGAAATTTAACAAAATATACAATTAGGTACCTGAACTTTGAGATTGATCAATTTAGTGTCTGAAACAACTTGATGGAGATACTATTGGCATGCATGAAAAGTTTTTTTAGGTAGTGAATTGATAAATTTTAAAGTTTAGATATTAAGTTGATTAATTTCGGATATTAAATTAATTAATTTCAAAGTTCAAGTACCTAATTATATAATTTGTCAAAATGTAGTTATCATTTGTGACATTAACCTATATAAAATATATAGTTTAATCATGTAGATATATAATCTATATATCAATAAATATTTATATATTATGTTATATATGATCTATATATAACGTATTCATTTCATGTAACAAATAAAATATAACATATATACATATATAATGTACAAATTATGTATTTATAATCTATAAATCTTATATATGTGTTAAGTATATATATACACATATATATTATTTTATATATGTTATAATTGATATACATTAGAAGTAATCATACTTTGTATGCACTCTATAAGTTACATATTAGATATATTATATACAATTTACTCATTTTATAAATGTTTTGTATGCAATTTCTATTTTTATATTAATTTTTATATACTATTTATATGCATAATCTTTACATAACATATAGATTATGTATTTATAATCTACAAATTTAATATATGTATGTGTTATATCGATACATAAAATTGTTATAAATATTTGATTTACATATTATATGATACATATATTATATATGTAGCAAATAAATCAATTGTATATTGATATATAAATTATGTATATTTTATTTGTTAGATAAGATCTATATTATATATATTATATGTATGTTTTATATAATTTTAATATACTATACCTATATATATAATTTATTTCATATGTGGATAGTTTTGTCATTTTATAATTTAGTTATGGATGATAATATTATATTTAATAAAATAAGAATACAAAACGTTAATACAAGATTTTAATGAGCTCATGGATTGTAAATGGGTTTGGTCCTAAACCCAAACTCGAACACATATAAATTTGTGTCATTTATGAGTTCGACTTGTTTACTAATCTTGTTGACTGTTACTTACCTAAACCTTTTTATAATCATATTGTATCGTGTCCGGGTTCACGGGTCATGTCCCAAATTGCCTACGCTACTGAAGCCTTCAAGAAAACATTCCAAGTAGTCAAATAATTATTAACATCCATCCATTAGAACCATTCTATGCATCTCTTCCATTGCAAATGATGATATTATGAGTCTATTAGCTTCATCAACCTTGTAAAAATTAAAAAACTATTGTGCAGTAAAGACCTACTTCTTGGCTTCTTCACTAAAAAATTTCGGTAACTAAATTTTAACATTTCTTAATAAAGAATCATTCTTTTATGTGGGATGATGACTCATCTTGCTCATAATTTTGCCTATCATGTTGAATTTGAGTCCGACTGCATTATAAATCTAATTACTCCATTCATTTAGACAATTCTTGTGTATACTTTGAGGATGTTTCTCAAATCGATGTTATTGCTGTCTGAATTACCAAGACATATATTTAATGGATTCCATATCTAATGCCAAATATCCTTGAGAAGATCTTGTTGATGGTGCCATTCAATGTAGACGAGAGCACCAAAATGTTAAAGGTTTAAGTTATCTTACATGAGCCCCACTCACTCTAATTTCACTTCTACGAAAACCTAAGCCTCGCTTTCTTTCTGTCACCGTGTCATCCTTTCTAAGCTAAGTTTCTCTCTAACTCACGCTGTGTCTCTCGTGTTTACTCCCAATTAGGGTTTGTGTTGCTAAAATGTTCATTTGGTTTGCAAGTATAGTGATGAGCAATTTCAAGTTGTTCAAACTCCAGAATCTCATAAAGAGACATCAAATGTTCGATAAAAGTGAGATACCACCTTGTTCCTTTCATTTCATCATATATGGGAGAATTTACAACTGATTTTGTTACAAATATGCTATTTAGTTACAAATCTGTTAGAGATATAACTCCACTAGTTATTTTAATTACAAATTATAATCTATTGTGACTATTCTATACATTTGATCTTGATTTTCTTTGGATTTGTAACTGATTATGTAATAGTTCAAGAACCAGATTGCTTTCTTTCTAAGTCTCCTCATGTTGTTACTGTTGTCGTCCGTAACAGCTTTAGTATTGATCTTAATCTTAGCAATATAAGGAATCTATCTAAATGAGAGAAAAAAAAAAAAGCTTCTTATTTATAGATGCCGAGGCTAATACTTACCATCGATGCATATCGATGGTTGATTGGATCATTTTTTAGGATTTAATAGTTGGTGTTGAATCCTTCTTTTCTTTAATAGTGGAATGAGCTTGTAGTTGAACTTAAAGAGAGCTGAGGGCTTTTTATGCATAAAAAGTTCAATATTCTTATAAGTTAGACCATTTTTAAAATGAAAGAGACTATGACCATAAAAAGTTCAATATTCTTATAAGATATATTGATGTCTACTTTTTGTGTCTGAGAAAACCAAATAAGATTGAGAGTTGAATAAACCAGTTCAACACACTCTATTTTGAGTCTATCAAGTCATATCTCCTTAAGACATTCCTTATTGGACTCGATTTTTGAAACCTTATCACTAACCAAAAATGAGTCCATGGAATTAAATTGGACTGAGCCTAATCATTAGAATGACCATCTACAATAATAATATGTTCTATAGTATTTTTTTGAAGAAATCTTACGTGCCTACTAAATTGAATGCCCTAATCACAATAGTACACTCGAAACTTCTAGCTGAAGCTTTCAACTTTTTTTTTTTAATTGTATGCTATGATTTATTACAACCTTTAGGATTTGTGGTTTACAAAATTAAGGTGTTTTAAGGTTTAATCATGTTTTCAATTACCTATTAGTTATCTAATTATGTACTTTGGTTTTTCCAAAATTATAGGGTTTCACAAATATACAATAATTGAATTAAGGTAGTGGAGAATTGTACATCGCTGGTGAAAAGGAATATACACATTGAAAATGAAAGAAATAATAATAATAAAAGGAATGTGATGTTAAATTGGTAAAACTTAAAAAAAATATAAAATAAAATACCAAAAGACCTTTGGGACATATTAGCAATGACAAATTGATGGTTTTTTTTTTAATTTAATAAATTAATTTTTGAATAATAAAAGTTTTATTAATGACAAAAGAATGATATCATAAAGAAAAAGATTTAAAAATATTAATAGAAACATTGTGTTATTAGTAAATATAATTACATATAAATTGATGGTTTTCTTTTCAAATTATATTTTATGGGTAACTTATATCAGAAGGTCCCAACATTTGGAGATAAGTTCATTTAAGATCTCAACATTTTGAGTGGTTAAAAAGAGGTTGCAACATTTGATGGTAAGTCATTAAAGGTCCCAATGTTTGAAGAAGTAAGTTAATTTAGGTCTCCAAGGACACATGTCAATAGGAAAGAGTTTTCTATTTTTAGTTAAATATTCTGTCTTGTGACACGTGTCATTGAGAACCTAAATTGACCACTTTTTTAAACATTGAGACCTCTTTTAACCACTCAAAATTTTTGAACGTTAAATGAACTTACCTCTAAATATTGAGACGTTCTAGTGTAATTCATCATATATTTTACTACAACCTTTTAGTGAAAGGGCTAATGTCACTCATAGAAGAGTGATATTCATATCACTTGACTACAAAGTCTTCGCGTAAATCATTTATTTGAAAATTAATGTTTTATGAAAAATACATTGGCACCAAAACAAAAGAAAATAATTTAAGTATAATCCTTTTTTTTTTTTATCTCATGGTCATTTGTAAATATTGGTTCATCGATTCTTTTATGCCTTAAATTTCATTATATTGTTGTATTTAACTTTTGCATAAGTATTGTGGGTTGGTTATCAAATAAGTGACAAATGGTATAATAAATATCACAGTTAAGCATAGTTTAGCTAAACAAGGGTACTTATTTAAGAAAATAAGTTAATTCTGTTGGAGAATAGCCTTAATATCATTTGATTGCAAAGGCTTGATCATAATTTTATAAGTTGAGCCATATGAAGACTGATTGGCCCTATTGCTTGAGTTCGATAGCTTTTTAAGACTAAGGCTGTAAATAAGACTCGTCAAGATGACACAATATTGAGCTCGACGTGGAGGACAACTCAAAATTTCAAAGCTCCAATTTGATTTGAGCTTGATCAAACTCAAAATTTTAAGCTCGAGCCTTGCTTGAAGTAACTCTAGATAAACTTGAGCTCGATCGATTAAGCTTGTTTAGGCTAAATTTATTAAAAATATATTTTTAATTCTAATTTAAATAACATTAACCTGAATTCAATTAAATTCTATTAATATTTAAAACAATAAAGCTTGAGATTGGCTTAATAGATTACTTGAAGCTTGAACTTGACTCGATTATCTCGAATGAAATTTGAATAAACAACAAGCCAAGTTTGAGTTGTTTGTGAACTAACTTAGTTCATTTGTACCTCTATTTAAGACCCTAAATAGTGAAAGAACAAGAAGGAAAAGAAATACTAATGATCACCCAATAGATTGTAGGCTGATTAATTAGCTTCATATGGTCCATTAGGTCTAGACATCAATGTAGTTTGGGTCTAACCTGTGACTTGGCTTAACTCACATTAATGGTATGAACCATCAGTTTGGCTCGTTGTATGGATCCTGACCCTTCCAAAACTTGGCTGGTTGCTGAGTTAGGGGCGATTTAAAGCCCTTGGCTCACCAAGCCGCCGGGTTGAGTTGGGTAAAAAGAAAATCTAGGAAAAAGGAAAAATGTTAAAGTGAATACAATATAACAAAATAAGCAAATTTAAATTAATTCGTATTTATTTAGTAAAATTTAATTATTTATTTAGAGCATTTAATATGTTGTTATTAATAATACAAGTAATAAATGCATTTAAAAATAAATATTATTCATTTATATAAATTTCAAACTAGAAGCAAATCTTGTTTCCTTAACAATGTGAGACTTACGGCAAAAAAAAAAAAAAAAAAAAAGGAGACTTCTTTTTGTCATTGTGGGATTTGGTTGTGTTTTGAGTTTTGTAATCCGAAATTGCTAAATTTTATCATTAAGAGTGGATTTTCTTATAAATAAATAAATTTATGCCTTGAATAATTCCTTGAAGTAAAGGGCTATAGTATCCTGTTCTTAGGCTCAATTTTTATTTAAAGTTAAAACATTGTTAAATTTAATTTGAAATTAATTTTTTAATTTTATATTTATTTTGTTTTATTTTTCCCTTGATAAGATCCATAGCTTGACGGGTCCGGGCGAGGATTGACCCATTGATGTCTATTGGAGTCTTAAAACACGCCATAGAACCACTAAAAGCACAAATAACTTTTAGTTAAACTTACTTAGATAGGAGAGCTACTGATTTACACAGCCGTAGTAAACTAGATATCCATTCTTACATCCATAAGTCTATAACTAATTTGTCTTCTCGTAATTTCAAATTAATTATAAATGTTGTATACCAAATGGTGTTTTTGCTTGTATTGTATTGTAATTACTTTAACTGTTGAAGGAAAAGCACAAAAAGTATAAGGGAAAAAAATAAACAAAAATGATACAAATACTGTTTGATCTATGATCATTCTAATAAGATTTGGTCAGAATACCAATTTTTGGTATCTTCAAATATTAATTCGCAAGAAATTATTTGACTATGATTAGGATGTCGGATCAATATTATCTTCAATAATGATTTTCCTTTATCCAATTTAATGTTTTAGTACTCTAAATAAATTATGAAAAGAAAAGAAAAAAAACTAATGTTTGAATAGATATATAATAACCAGCAGAGAATTGTGAGCAAATTTGTTCCTTTCACTTATGGTCATCTCTAAAAGAGAAACAATAAAAATAAAATAAATAGTAAAGTCCTATTTGAATATCTACTGTAAAAAGGTATGTGCTTGGATGGTAAATAAAATGATAAAAAATAGTAGCATGAAATTTCTATCCGTTTGTTCTATTCCATCTAACAATAAACGCAACTTATCATTTTCAAATATATATATATATACGCATCCACTAATTACTATGAGCTACAACTTTACTATGAGAAATTGTATTTCAAGTCTGTTACAAAAGTTACCTATTATAACCATTATAGGTGTTACCTATTTTTAAATTAGGGGCAATGTCATGGTTTATACCTCTACTTTATACATTTTTACAATCGTACACCAGGTTTTAAATTGCTAAATTATACATTTAATTAGATATTTACTTGTTACCGTTTACAATCTCATTTCTTTGTGCCAACAATTTATCTCTGTCATTAAGATGAGCGAATCACAGTGAGACACGTGTAATGTTCATTTTATATTGATACAAAAATTGCCTAGTCATCTTGCCAAATGATAGAAATAACCCACTCAACAATATAAAAATTAAATAAAATATATATAATTAGAAATGCATAGATTAAAACTAAACATCACGTATTGACTTCTTTTTTCAACTTATTCTTTTCCATTTCTCCATAAAATTCTAATCCTAAAACAAAAGAAGAACTTTGCTTCCTTCTTTTAGGATTCCATAATAACCTTTTTATGAACTTTGCACATAAAAGTGTAATATATTTCCAATTTCTTTAGCAAAACACAATCTATTTATGAGTTTCAAGTAGGAACATCTGTCCACATGTTAAATAATATTGTGGGCATAAGTGATAAAGGCAAAAAGTCCTTTTTTGTGTGGCAACACCTGTGTTTTTATTATTATTTTTTAAAATTATGTTCTATGGGTATAGGTGTTTTGGACTATAACATTAATATATCCTTCAACTTCTTAAGTTTGAATAGAGAAAATAGATGAAAGAAAATTGCTTGTAGTTAATTGTCTCTTTCTTCTTCGTTGATTTGTGTATTTCTGATTTCATTTATTTTTTAATTTTGTATTGCTGGGGTGGAATATTTTGATGATTTAGCAAGATGATGAGTAGTTTATTATATCAATATAAAATATAAAATAAAAATTACATGTGCTGCATCATGATTGTTATCGTGATAACAAAGATGACCATAGTTGATGAAAATAAAATGAGGTGTAAATGGTGGCAACTAAACATATGATAGGTTTATAATTTGAAAATTTAAAACTTGAGATATATAATTGAAAAAAATATGGAAAGTTGAGTTGTAAATTTAACCCCCAATTTTTTCATAAAATTAAGTTAGTAATTAGAAATTTAGATTTTAATATCAATGTTGAAATAAATGTTATAGTTAGTAAATTTAACAAAGATAATATGTATAGAATGAGTTGAGTTATTAGAGGTTCAAAATTTTCAAGTAACTTATTTCAATTTGTTTATTAATTATTTTATTTTCTAAGAAATTAATCTATAAATTACAACGTATATCAATACAAATTTACATAAGAAAATTTCTATTTAAATAGAATTTATAAACCAAATATGTATTGATTTCAATTACTAATTTCTTGATGTATTTTAATACAAAATCAAGCCTAATTTTTTGCAATTTGAATCCCTTAATACTACTATAACTAATATACACTCACACACACACACACACACAATAGCTCTTATGTGCCTCAAAAGTCAAAAAGTCACTTTATCAATATTAAGAGATAATTATCAAATAAAATTTGTATCAATATCATCTTCTTCTTCTTAACCAGCAACGCCATTCCCCATTCTTCCCCTCCCCCCCCAAACCCCAATCTCACATTGCACCATCAAATTTTCTTCTAAAAATTTCCCAAAATTTCTATTACAAGCTCTTTTTCAAGTCAAAGCTTAAACTATAAGAAATACTATTTTTTTGCTTTGTTTATTTTGTAAAATAAATATGTGTAGTTAATGTTATGTAGATAAATTTTATGTATGGAGTCTTAAGTGTTTTGGTGTTGAATTAGTGAAGTTTGAGTGGTGAAAATGACGGTTCAAGTCTTGAAATAGAAGTATCGTCGATTTTGGTTGATTTGGTAAGGTAGGTGTAGTGAATATTTGTTGTGGTGTAAGTTTGTACATGTAAAGTCATTTTAAAGTTGTAAAAGAAATCAATAGATTTGTACATAAGTAGGGAAATGTTTTTGATGGAACCAAAGTCATAAAAAGAAGTATGAAAGTGTAAAATTTTGAAGCTGAAAACATAATTTAGGGTTATGAGATAACGGGCGTAATGGAGGGAGTGATCTTCTTGAATCACTAAGTTTTGCCATATCGTGGACATGATGGAGCTTGTTATCTCCTTAGGTAGAATTTCATATATGATTAAGGGCTTGATCATGACTGTAATTAGCAATACAGTCTAAATAATAGCGTAATGTAGGGAGTTATATTCTCTGTAACTTACATAATTTTTTTCACACCCTTTATCACAAGCATGATGATGCTCGTGATAGTGATCACAGCTGGATCCTTCCCCTGTATCTTTTACACATAATAATAATAATTTATTATGATAATAAATGAATGATATAAAGTGTACATATATATGTACACACACACAAATATTAGTATAAGACCCTTTATAGAATCTTAATTAAGTTAGCACCCATAGAAATATATTAGTGACATGCTAAGCTAATACTATTTAGACTTAAGATATTAAGCTTAAATAGGAAATTTTATGTATTAGTATACTTTGTAATGTATGTTTATTGTTTTAAAGAATCCTTTAACCAAGATTTAGACTTTTTGACACAGCACTACGACGACTAGTCAAGATGCACCAGTGAGTAACTTAAATCTTCTCACATTACTTGTGTTTGTAAAATAGTGGATTTAGTTCTAACACATAAATAGAATTGATTATGTGTATGGGGATTGGGAATAATGCATGTGGTGTGATGCCTTGATGAATGTTAAATTTGAATATTAAAGTGATAATTAATTTCTTGGTGTTGATTGAATAATGTGAATTGAGGATGGTTCGAAATTGATATGGTCATCATGTCATATGAGATAAATTTTATTTGATCTCCAAATAAAATGGACATGCACGCATGCATGCTTAACTTGCATTTGCATCGTCAACATCCTATATGTTAGTATTTCGGTTCTATGATAATTTTGAGTTTTTCTAGTAAATAGAAATTGATATTTGGTTCTACAAGAAAGGTTATCACTGGTCTTTCGATTATATAGGAACTAAATGGGCAATGAAGGACGTCGCTTATAGTGTCGATATGAAATATTAATACTTAATGGAGTCTCTAAGTTCTATGATCAAGTTGGACTATTATGTTTTCTATGTAAAAATGAATAAAACTTCTTTTGCCTCAGTTCTTAGTCTCTTTTGGTTGTGATTTACTTAGTCCGGTTCCTTTAACCCCCAATAGAGTGCATAAATTTCCATTAGTTTGAATTCTAGTCATCCAATCTATGTTTATTGCATATAGTTGAATGTTGCATTGCATGTGTTTGATAATTAAATGTTGCTTGACATTTTTTGAATCATGTTAAGGTTCTATTATTCACTAAGCCTTTTTATGTTCACACTCCTATAGATTGTTGTTTACAAGATTGAGAAGAAGATCTTGACCAAGAACAATTTTGGAGTTAGTATAGAAAATATAACTCTATGATCATGAATTGAAAGAGATCTTTGCATATGGGATCGAGATTTGAGACAAATATTTGTAATAGTGTAAGTTGTATTTTGTAATCTTTTTTTTAGTTCTTTTGTTGTAAGTGTTCTAGTGAAGCCTTTGAAGACCAAGTTTGTAAGAACTATGAGATGACTTTAGACTTTGTGTAATTATTCTTATATATGTCTTATAGTATGTATTGTCTTCTTTGTTCTAAGACAATCTTCGATCCTATTAAATTTGTTCGCGCCACGGGCATGTTAGCTGTACAATGATCATGTACCTTTTTGAAGGCCCCAGGTAGTTACATGGCACATAGTTACAACTAAGGTACCTTATGGGAGTGTGACAAAAAACCATGGCATTATCCCTTTAAATTATGCCCATTACGAGAGTTAGAGATTTTCAAAAGACTTGTTAATATTTTTTTTTTCCAAAAGAAATATACTATTGATTTCTACTTTACCCTTTTACTTTTTCTCTTTTTTTGGGTTTTATAATTTTTCTCTACTATTCCTATTTATAGCAATTGCTAGAAGAACTTGTTGAATCTTAGGGGATATGCTCTTTTATTATATCATTGTGTTGGATGAATTATCCTTAAGGATAGTATCTAGCATGCCTCAAGCTTTAATACGAAATTTTATTCAACAATCTTAAGGATAATTATGTCTACTAAGCAATATGCTAATGTTGCTGCTACTGCTATTCATGAGACTGTTACAAGTGTTGCATCCGCACTTTTGATTCTGCTAGTAGAAACAGATCTTTTCGGTTTCATATATGAACAATGTTGCTTATGCTCTTCTAGATTCTAAGCCTATAGATCCATCCTCTAAACAAATGGAGCTTTAGACTCATGTAAACAAGGTATGTATGCATACTATTATAAGCACTTATCTTATGAGCTGTTCAATGTTTATTGCTCTTGCAGGAAGCAAAGGAGATTTAGGATTCATGATTACCAAGTATACTTTTGAAGATGCTATTAAACAGAAATTTACCATTAGGAAATATTCCAAATGAGAGATGGAAGAGGAAAAAGACATTAAGGTACAAATCAAATGAGTACACAAGCTAATAGAAGACCTCAAGTCTAAAAATATCATGCTATAAGAGGAGTTCGTGCTGGCTTTCTCATAGAAAAACTCCTCAATCACGAAGCGACTACAAGTAGGTACTCAAGCACAAGCCCAAACAACTTCCACTTGCCAACTTGATCACTCAGATTATCATTAAAGATACCAATCAAAAGGAGTCTCAAGCTACTAAAGGGAAGCAGATTGCAAGCAAGGCAAATTTGGTGGAAAAAATCCTCTCTAGCCATATAAAAGGTATGAAAAGAAACCTAATTACAAGCCTAAGGTTAATAATCCCATGCTTGAGAAGAGAAGCAAGTGCTTCATATGTGGCAGACTTGACCATCATGCAACTCAATGTAAAAAGAGAATGGGAAGAAATGATAATCTTTCTATACCAAAAGCAAATTTGATTCAAGCAGATGGTATTATTGTTGTGGTCATTTTTATGAACGATGTGACCAATATGAAAGAATGTGTCATAGATCCAAGTGCTATCATTCACATTTGTGTAAACTAAAATGTGTTCATGACCTATACACAAGTTGAGGAGGAGAAGAATTTGTTCATCTTGGTAATTCTCGAACTACTCAAGTTCTTAGTAGAGGAAAGGTTTTTTGAAGCTCACATCTAGCAAGACGTTAGCCCTGAATGAGGTGCTACATATTCATAACATTCGAACTAATTTGATATTTGTAGCATTGTTGAGAAAAGTGAGAGTCAAAGTATCAATAGAATATAATAAAGTTGTACTAACGAAAAAATAATGTTTTTGTTGGCAAGCGCTACTGTAGTCATCGTTTATTTGTACTCAATATGATACGGAGTAGAGAATCCATACATTTTACAGATCTAGTGTTACATTGCAATCTAGGCATTTGTAATGTATTTTAGGGTTTTTTTTTATGATTTATGGAAAACTAAAAATCAAAAGATATGAATGACCAATTTTTGGATATGATGAACCAAAGAAAGAGTCTAACTAATTGTTTCGATCAATTGATATTACGCATGATTAAAAGAAACAACAAAGAATAATCTTGAGAAGAAAAATCTTAGTATTACTCAAAGCAATTGGTCACAAAGGACAATGCAATGTTCAAGATAGCAAAAACTCTCCTAACATAACCCTAAAAACCTTTATGTACTCTCATAAGTTGGGTAAACACAAATATGGAACATAAAATTCAAAATAAAATAGCAAGTAAACAATTAAACTTTTGAAAATAGATGTGGAATCACGCTGTTGACTATGGTTGTGACTCAGGGTGTGATCTTCTCAAACATTAAACAAATTAACCCATTTAAGTTCATTGCAGGTGCAAAATCAATGATTACGACCGAGATCATGGGCATGATAGGGAACATGATCTTCATGTTCTTCAATTTTCTCCAATGATTGCCATTATAGTGGCATGCTCTTACTCCCTTATCACACAATAAGGATTTTAAACTCTTGAATGTACTCAGCCATGCTTTTACTCCCTTATCACCAAGTATGTAACTGCATCAACAATTCTTAGATAGAGTAACCAAGAACAAAATGTTGCTGCAACAACCCATGTATTTCAACCTAAGTAGTAACATCTCGCTCTCTATTCAACCTCCTACTAGCAATACATTCTTTCACCAATGCAATGCATAGCCCTCAAATTCAATAGCACTAATCATATCTTACTGGACATCATCATAATCATGATAATAAAAAAGCTTTTCAATTTGATCCTACCAATTATAATATTTATTTGCTCCACTAATACCATCAAAAGATGGTACTTTCGTTTTACAGTTTCATCACCACATAATACCCTAAGCCTGTACCAATCATGGTGATCATCAAATCATCTTCATAATCTTAACTTGATGACTAACACCTGTTGGCGCAAATTCCTTCTACCTTTATCACCACTTCTTATGCATCTATCTACTAATCCATGTCCACCACGTGGTAATTGGACTCCTGTATTGTTCTCTAATTCCTTAATAGGATCATGTTCATCTGTTCCATGAGTCCGAGGGTTTCCCTCAACAATTTGCTCAATATTCCTTAGGGTTTCACTGTGTTATTGTATCATTGTTTGCATCCCCTGCATCATCTCTTCATGAAATCCAAAAACCCACCCATATTAATGGTGTTCTCAACCTTAGGGGCCTTACCATCTCTGTTCTTAACATCAAATTTTCCCGACATCTTCAAAAACAACAAAACTTACAAAATAAGCAACCAAATTGAAGATACTTACCACACGAGCAATCCAACTCTCGGCCTTAAATAGATCCGAAGCCTCAAGCTCTAATACTAAGATGATATAGATTGGAGAATCCACCTATTTTAAAGATCTAGGGTTATATTGCAATCTATGAATTTATAATGTATTTTAAGGTTTTTATGATTTATGAAAAACTAAAAATTAAAAGATATGAATGATCAACCCTTATATGTGATGCACCAGAGAAAGAATTGAACTGATTGTTCTAATCAATTGATATTATGCATAATTAAAAAAACAACAAAGAATAATCTTGAGAAGAAAAATGTCAATATTACTCAAACCAATTCATCACAAAGGATAGTGCAATGTTTAAAATGGAAAAAACTCACTTAACATAACCTCAGCAATCCTTATATGCTCCCATAAGCTGGAAAAGGGAAAACATGAAAGATAAATTCAAAACTAATAAAATAGGGAATTAAAAAAATTAAAATTTAGAAACAGACGTGGAATCATGCTATTGACCAAAAAAACTTGGCTCGTGATCTCCTTGAACATTAAATAAATCAACCCATTTAAGTTCATCATGAGCACAAAATCAAGGATCATGGCCAGGATCCCCATGGGAAGGAATGTAATCTTCATGTTCTTCAATTTTCTCCGATGATGACCTGTTAACTAGCTCCATTATAGGCAGTATGGAGGTAGAGTCGGGCATATAGGTCATGACCCACAGGCCAGCTCGTTTACCTGCTTTAAAAAAGGTTCACAGTCAAAATTTTCAGCCTGTTTAAAAGCAGGCCAAATTAGCCTAGTTTTAGCCTACAGGCTAAAACATTAAAAAAGAAGAAGAGGAAGAGGAAAAATTATAGAATATAATAATATAATAACATGTTAGTGATTGTTTATGGTATGTTATGAACATAGTTGTCAAAATCGCAATTGTACTCATATGCTCTATGAGTTTACGATTTTAGGAGACCCTTCCAAGTTGACTCGTGGGTAAAATTTTTTTTGATAGAATCTTACGATTTCAACTGAGTCATTATTAGTAAAATCTTATGATTTTAATTGAATTTACTGATTATACCAATTTGAGTCAAATAAGCTAAATATAAAAATACAACTATGTGTTTACAATCTCATCAACTATTAGGAATTAAGATGATGTATCTCTCTTGTTGTTGTTTCTATGTGGTTTCCACACACTCTCTTTATCTTTTTTCCTCCCTCTCCCGAAAATCCTGTTGTACATTAATAGAATTCATTCAAGTCAAGTTATAGTTATAAAATTTATTAGAAAACTTATTTATTTCATTTATATAATTAAGCTTTTACTAAGTTGAAAATTTTGATTTTCCTTTAATTTATCACTTATTTCAAACAAGACAATAGAAAATAAATTAATTTTGACTCTATTCGCTCTTTTTAATATATGTTATATCGTGGATTAAAAGTTATTATGAAAAAATAAACTTAATTTCTTTATTTATTTTTTTTTTTTGCATCCATTATGCGTTCTAAGTTTTTATATCTTCTATAAGTTTTTATAAATTTTCAAAGCTATTTTGCGAAGTTTATAGAAACTTACATTTCTACGTTTTGATTTTACGTTCCGATTCTATTGACCCCTTGGCGATTCTACATAGAATTGTGAATTTGAAAACCTTGGTTATGGAAGATGATAGATTGATACATGCAACACAAGTATTATAACAATTTTTTAAATATATATTTATTGATTCAAACGTAATATGATATCTGATAAATTATTTTAAATATTCGTTTTTACATATAAGTAATCAAATTAGCACAAAAATTAATCGTTCATATATACAACATTAAAATATAAAAATATTCTTCTTTTCACATAAACTAACATAAAAAATTAAAATAAAAAATAAAAATTAAATTCATTTTCACTGGTTGGCTGGGCCCATGCTTAGAAATTTTAGCTTGTTTAAAAGTGGGCCAAAATGGTCCAGCTTGCTAGGCTCGTTTGCTGAGGGGGGATCGCTATCACAACCTAGATCACCTGCATTACAGCGGGGTGATATGTATTATAACCTAATTTTCTTGATTTGCTTCCATTACTGCCTTCGTCACAGGTGTGACATGCAACTTCAATGAATTTCCCTTCAAATTGAGTAATTTTTGCAATCTTAAACATACCATATCATGCCCATCTCCAAAAGTGTATCATATATCCACTAAAATTCTCCAACTCATCTTCATTCAATTCATTTGTATGGATCTAATGAGTTAAGTTCATCATGCCTCTAATTCTAGCCCGGGTTATTGGTCTAAACGAACCATGATTCCTAGCATAATGTCTTTGAAATTATGAATGAAAATGCTAGTTCTTTTACTACTTGATTGACTCTTGTGATTTATGGCATGGTACATTAAGACATGCTAGTTTACCAAATATTAAGAAAATGCAATCTATTGGTTTAATTCCTATTATTAATTATTCAAGCATGTATAAGTGTGAATTTAGGAGATTTTTAATGCTAGTTTACCACCTCTTAATTTGTTTAAATTCCAAATAAATCCCCTAGTATTAAAATAAATGATGAACTATATGATTGTTAGCTCTAATGCAGTTGAAAATCTTTAAGGTGAAGCCATATTAATTGCATATCATTGACAAAATAGTATACCTTATAAGAGAATAGAAAAACATCTTATGAACTTTGGAAAGGTTATTACTTAACTTAAAATATTTAAAAGTGTGGTGGTGTCTTACTAAAGTTAATACTTTTTTATCCTAAAAAAAAGGAAAATAAGTTTAAAAACTTCTGATTGCATGTTTATTAGATATACTAAACATAATGCTGCAAGTAGGTTGCAACACCATTATTAAGACAAAAAATGCTAGATTCTTTTAATACATATTTCCTTTAAATTCTAAAAATATTTCGCATGCAATAGTTTCTAAAAATATTTCTCATGCATCAGTTTCTGAAAATGTTGAAAATGAGAGTTTGAGAAGAAGTAAAAGATCAAGGAAAGAAATTTCATTTGGAAATGATTTTTACACCTATCTTGTTGAAAATGATATTATCATTTTTTTAGATGCAAGTTCCTCTTTTAATGCACCTTTTTGGAAAATAATCCATTAAAGTTGAAATTGATTCTATTTTACAAAGTAAAACTTAGAAATTGATTGATTTACCTCATAAAGCTACTCTAGTTGGTTGTAAATGGAATTTTAAAAAGACACTAAATCTTAATGGTTCAATTCGTAAGTTTAAAGACAAACCTATGGCTAAAGGTTTTACTCAAAACCAAGATGCAGGCTATTTTGATTTTTTCCCCCTATAACTAGAATTTCTTTTATTTAAGCTTTGATTGTTTTGACTTCAATTCATAAACTTTTTATTCATCAAATGGATGTCAAAAAGCTTTTCTAAATGGTGATTTAGAAGAAGAAATTTACATGGTACAACCTAAAGGTTGAGTTATTCTTGGTCAAGAAAATGAAGTTTCCAAACTTCTTAAATCTTTATATGGTTAAAAACAAGCTAAAAAACAATGGCATGAGAAATTTGATCATATTTTTATTAAAAGATGGTTTCTCATCTATTGAAGTTGATAAATGGGTTTATATAAAACTTATTGATGGTGATTGAGTGATTATATGCTTATATGTTAATGATATGCTTATCTTTGGTACTGGTCTTAATATAATGTATAAAATAAAGTCTTCTCTTGTGTCTAAATTTGATATTAAAGACATGCATGAAGTAGGTGTTCTTATGTGAATTATATGCTTATCTTTGGCAACAACATTATGTTGAGAACCTTCTTAAGAAGTTTGGATACTTTGATGTTACTCTAGTGAGTACCCCTAATGATCAAAGAAAAATGGAAATGACTCTATTACTCAATTTGGGTATGTACAAACAATAGGAAGTTTGATGCATTTAATGAATATTTAAAGACTTGACATCACATATGTCATGTGTAGATTGAGTAGGTATACACATAATCTTAGCCATGATCATTGGGTTGCATTAGTCAGACTAATAAAATATCCGAGAGGTACCATGAACTAAGGTATTCTATATATTGGATTTCCTACTGTATTAGAATGATACAACGATGCCAATTAAGTCTCTAATTCAAATGAGACAAAATCCACTAGCAGTTATCTTGATGGTGGCACAATTTTGTGGAAGTCAGTCAAACAAACTATCGTAGTTAAATCTACTATGGAGATAGGGTTTATTGCTTTGGAATTGGCTAATTTGAGGTTGAGTTATTAAGAAACTTCTTGGAACATATTTCGTTAGGTTTAAAACCTACATCGTTGTTATCTATGCATTGTCATTGCCAGGCAGCAATATCTATTGGCAAGAATATGACATTTCATGGAAAGAATAGACACATTCAATTAAGATATGATATTGTGAAGCAGATGTTAAAAGATGGAATTATTTCCACAGATTATGCAAAATCAGAAGTAAATTTGGCCAATCCTTTGAAAAAAAACTTTGGGAAGAAAATTAATAAGCGAAATATTGAGGGATATGGGACTACAGCCATATTGAGGTATCAACAATAATAGTAACCTTACCTATATGACTGAAGATCCCATGAGCTAGGTTCATATGGGTGATAACTCCATTTTACTCTATTCTATTCATAGGAATTTAAGCTTAATTTGATGCATTTTTGAATAAATTCCCATGAATATGGTACTTTTAATGTATAAATGTTATTTTTCAACTACTAGAATCAAAGAAAGAAGAATTAAAGTGTTTTGAATCAGATATGGAGCAAAACAACAGCAAAACTCAAAGACAAATTTCTATTTATCCCTGCAAAAGTGCCTATCGAGGCCAAAACATCAAGGAAAAACAAGGTAAATTAGTTTGTTGCACCCTGCATCGAGCCTTTGACATGACTTTCGATGAATGTTTTGAGGTGATTGAGCCTTAGACTTGAAGAACAACTTCTGTTATGCCACACTATCGAGCCCTAGACTCAACCCACGAACCCACAATGAATGTTGGATGAAGATCAGACCTTTGCTTAGAAGTATAACTTAAGTCAAGCTCAAGTGTCAAGCCCTCAATATACTCAATTTACCCCTAGATTGAAGAATGGATAAAAACTTGAGCGTTTTAATAGAATGCCCCAGTTTAGGTCGAGGCCTGACTTTCATGCAACATTTGAGTACTCGACCTACCACGCGAAAGTGACTTTATGAGCTGACATTTACGACGTGTGTGTGGAAATAGAGAATGAATTCGGTTATAAAGAATCTACTACATCAGCAAATAAAATCATTATGATTTCTATGCCTCTAGCCCATAAATAAACTTACATAGGCATGCGATATAATTATGTATCTTATGTAACAAATTCCTAACGTAGTATTAGACAGATAACTCTTTGGCAAAAGAACAATTTCTTCTTGCTAAGAAATCTTAAGCTTTCTAGGTAAAATCCTTTTAACCCATTGTTTGTATTTTTGCAAGACCCTGAACTTAATTTATGATATTCTATGTTAATTCCACATTATTTCTTTAGAATTTGTGCTTAAACTTACATCCATTAAGAAATAATCTCCTACAACTTAGCATTTGTGAACACAAATCCTAATTCATGTGATTTCAAATGCACTTTCAAGTAAATATTGACTGAGTATTTGTAATTAGTAGCTTGAACATATTTTTGATTGTCTAAAATTTGTAGTGCACTATTTAGATTCATGTTTGATTTCAACTGAATATGGATTGAAAGACCATTTTTTTTTAATAGATCTGGTGCTACTAATGAGTTGCTCATAATCACCTTGAGAAAAGAATAATGAAACTTTTTGTCACTTGTTTTTGAAATTCATTAGATTGGTTTTGAAACAAATGATTCTTAAGTTCTATGCAGATCTAGACTATTAATAACTTGTGAAGAGATTCCAGCGGTTTGGTATAGATATAGATCTAGATCTAGATCTAGAGTTATTGATCTTGAGAGAGGCTTTAACTTACTCTAGTGAATCCAGTAAAAATATACTAGTAAACAACTCTCTCTAAGTTATCAAGAAATCACATGATAAGGAATTGATGAAGCAAACCCTAGGCTTCCATCTTACATTTTTACAAACTCATCCTTAATTTTTCCCTAGAAGCATGTGCATATGAACTAGCCATAACTTAGCTTCTTTTTTATCATGATCTTCTAAATTTTCTTTGGCTAAATAATGGATGAAATGTGAGTAAGGTAGATGCTAACATTCCCTTGAAATACGATCGAATATTTTCTATTCTTCTTCTATAGGTGCACTTTCTGATATTGGTAGTTACATTCAAAGTTGAACAAAACCTATTAGTTTTATAAATTTTTGAAAACTTCAACTTCATGCTCTTTAAAATGGTTTTTAAATCCTAAGAACCACACGAACAAAACCACACGAACAGAACAACGGAACCCACACCACCAATGGGTAATAACAAGTCATTAATTGATTTGTGTATACTATTAAATAATATCCCTCCTATGGTGTATGTAGTGTTAAACGCAAACAAAGAGAGGTTGAGTAAGACTCTTAATCAAATTCCATATCCTTTAAAAGGTGGTATATTCTGTAGTATACACTTGATGGAATGACCTATATGAGTGTGGATTAGTGCCACTCCTATGAGATTTCTGGTAAAATCACTAGAGCACTCTTGAATAACTAGGTGCACGTGTAGTTTATTTGCACAAAATTGCAATGAATATCAGAAATTTGTGGAATATGATGTGATTAATGAACATTTTAACTTATAGTAAAATTCTTGGTTCATAAAAGTATTAAGTTTCACTATTTATTTTGTGAGTTATGTCTCATTTTTTTTAGGTTTGGTTCATAGTCTTGAAGAAACCAAATTCGAGACATGATACCTATATAAGAACATAAGGAAACCCAGTAATTCTTTGTATCTTTATCATTATCCTTTTGAAATATGCGGGGGATTGTTGTATGTATTGTTAGTATATTTCAAAAGGACTTTTGTCCCATATTGCTTAAAACCAAAACTTTTCCTCAACTTATGTATTAATTCAATTGTATGGGATTGTAAACAGCAAGTGAGAAAGGATGTGCTTGTGCAAGAATCACGCCAAAAGTCTTAACTTAATGCAAATCGATGGATTTGTGTCCTCCCTCTCTCCCTTGAGCACATTAAAAAAAGGTGAGGGCCTGGTTTTTGGAACCAATATTTTAATTACTTGAAGTTCAAATGATAATTTGAATTTCAAGTATTTGCTTTGCTTATTACAAGCATTACCTATTATTGCAGTGTTAGTGTATCGATAAAGTTAGATATGGGAGCATTGTAGACCTACAAACATGGAACACGGTTAGTGGTGCATCGGGGGTAGACTGGCAAGGCTACTTTGATGCTTAATTCAATTGTGGTTTCTAAGAGAGAGAGAGAGAGAGAGAGAGAGAGAGAGTAAGGTAAAATGGAGTGGGTATAAGATTTGTTCAGTTGGTTACCTTCATACCTTTTATGTGAGGGTTATTTATAGATGGTGGCCATAAAAGAATAAAGGGACCATAGAATATTTGCATCCCACGTGGCAAATCCCTGAATCTATTAGCTGACCTAAACTTAGAAAAGGTAATGGTGTTGAACATGGATGGTGGCTACTTGTCTTTGTTCTCCCTGGGAGATAAGAGCATCGAATAGGTCACTGTGAGCCTCCAAGTGCAGAGTCGCAACCATCAAGCACGTTATTGTGGGTCTCCATTAAAAAAGTTGTGCCTATAGTCAGGTGAGTCCTCATGGAGTGCGAGCAGTAGGTTGAGGTCCTTGTGCGGTTGGGGCCTCTATAGGAGGGTTCGAGTTTTTTCATAGACTAGGGGCCTTCTAGGCTGAAGTACTTAGGGGATTTATCATGGCTTGCTAGCTTGATTGGCTGGCGTTGGGTTAGTAGGCTAAGATAAAATATTCTCTACCAATACCTATTATATTCATTACTTGTGTTACTTATTTTTAAATTATGCTTATTATATCCATACATATTTTTAAATTATATTCGTTACATGCATTACCAATTTTTTTAATTATCTCACCGTTATAAATGTTACCCTTACGGAAGCTATAGATTTTCAAAAGACCTTTAAATATTTTTTCAAAAGAAATACACTATGGATTTTTAGTTTACTCTTTTAATCTTTCTCTTTTGCTAGGTTTATAATTTTTCTCTCCAATTCTTGATTCCTAACATTCGTTATAAGAGTTGGTTGAACCATATGGGATGCGCTCTTTTATTATTTTTTGTTAAGTAAATTATCCTTAAGGACTGTGCTTAGCACAACTCAAAATTTAATATGAAATTTTGTTCAACAAATATCACCTATAACAATCAATTTCTCATGTTGAGGTATTGTTTATTCTAGCATAATATACCATACATTTTATCCTTTTATGCAATTGCTAGGAGGTAACTAACTTTTGGAGTATTTCTCGCTGATGCACTTGACCTTAAAATTCTAACAAACTTTTAGTCATTACCCTAAAAGATGCTTAATTGATTAGAATTTCATTACATTGTTTATAGGGAATATTACGTATGTAAAGAAGGGAATGAGAAGAAGAAGAAATCTTTTGAAGATAAATGAAAATTTAATAGGAGAAATTTCTAGGATTAGTATACTTTTCTATTGCATTTTAGCCTTTTATGCCATACATTTTTATCCTTTTATGCAATTGCTAGGAGGTAACTAACTTTTGGAGTATTTCTCGCTGATGCACTTGACCTTAAAATTCTAACAAACTTTTAGTCATTACCCTAAAAGATGCTTAATTGATTAGAATTTCATTACATTGTTTATAGGGAATATTACGTATGTAAAGAAGGGAATGAGAAGAAGAAGAAATCTTTTGAAGATAAATGAAAATTTAATAGGAGAAATTTCTAGGGATTAGTATACTTTTCTATTGCATTTTAGCCTTTAAACGACAAAACATTATTGGGCTTTTTCGTGTAATTTTCCCATAACTAACATATTAGTGACAAATGAAACATTAAAAGTTTGATTGAAATATATATATATATATATATATATATATATATAACTTCATGAGGTATCTTGGATAGGGATGCAAATAGGGCGGGTCATTATAGGGTACTTGGTCTGCCCGAATCGTTAAAAAACCCTATAGGGTCACAGGACAGGTTTGAGAAATCACATGCTGACCTTATAGGGTTTCGAGTCGGGTTTGGGTCATTAAAAAAATCTGATGGGTAACCCAAACCCGTCATATTATAAACAATTTAAAAAGTGAGTTTAAAATTTTAAAAAACAAAACCCTACTAATTTTTATCTTTAAAAATGGTTGTTAATAATTTTAACTTTATTTTGCCTTTTTTTTTCTAATTTTTAATTTTATCTCTTAAAAAATTATTTTTACAATATTATTAATTTTTATTTTTTTAACAATAAAATAGTTAGTTCAATGAGCCTGTGAATTGACGAGTGTGTTGTAACTAGCCTAGCTCGATTTAGACCATACTAAAGTCTACCTGCCGGCCTACCACTCAATATTTTGTTGGAAGATGCAATTAAATTTAACTAAGAAGGGGGGGGGGGGGGGGAGAAGAAATGAAGCAGGTCGCAGGGCGAGGCTGGTAAGGGTCAAAACCCTATAGGGACTGGTTTGGGTATTGAATAGAAACCTTATAGGGTCGCGGGTCAGGTTTAGGAGACCCTATTGAGAATTTGGTCGGGTTTGGGTTATATGTGGCTCGTCCCAAACCTGTCCCGATTGTATCCCTAATTTTGCATTAAGTATATGGTTTAGAAGAAGGGTAGAAACGAATCAAACTACTAATAAACAACTTAACTTGATAATTACTTGAGTTCAATTAGAGAATAGTCGAGTTGAGTTCGAATCGAACTCAAGTTCAAACTACTCAAATAATTTATTGAGTTAAGCTTAAGCTTACTCAAACTTTATAATAGTTTACTTTGATATATGATTCACAAGCCAAATAAAACTTGGATTAAGTTAAACATTAATAGAGTTCTAGCAAAATTTAGATATCAACATCATTTAAAATTGAATAAAAGTATTATTGGAATGAATCACATCCAAACAAGCTTAATTATATTGAACTTAAAATTATCCCATGTTTCTATAAATTGAGCTTGATATCAAAATTCTAAATTAGATTGAATTCGAGTGAAGTTGTAGTTCTAATACTTTGTGTTAACTTATTTGGTGTTGAGTTCCATGCCAGTTGCATCATCCTGATATAGAAAAGGTTTAGAATCTTTTATGCTTTCTTTTTCCTTAAAGATAGATTTATTAAATTATGTGGTAACATTTGTAATACGATGGCATTTGACCGAATCAAACTAAACATGAAAAAGAATTTGCAAACTTTAACCGGCTCAAAACCAAAAGGCTAGCTATCTCGTCCGTTAGGCTATAAAAGAATATTCGTAATATTTAATCAGCCGTGTGCGCATCTTGTCGTTTTCCATCCTATTGCTTTCGATTGACCGCTTTCTCCTTGTCAAGATTTATATTGGTGTTATCTTGTCAGTTGTCTCTGTCTGTATTCGGAGTAAATTAGAATATTTTCTCCATTAACATGAAATTAGTATCGTAAACCTTTTATAGTGTGTCTATATGCTCAATCCACAGTGCGCCTTTATTTTATTTTATTTTTTAACTGAAAAGTGCAGATTGGAATAGCAAAATAAATAGCTGGAGATGAATGATCACCATTTATACAGAATAATTTATTCAAAGCATTTGAAAGCTGCGTTTGACCTTGACTGATTCCTGGCTATTTCCAAAGAATCAAACATGATCTATAATGAATTTACTTCAAGTCTGTAATTGGCCAAAAGATGAAGTAAGCTTTTGGTGTCATGAAAAGGTGGCCGATATCAGGGAAATTTTCAATTCTATATTCTGTCAAAAGGCTGTGTCATTTAATACAGGACATGAAAGTTGAGTTAATTACATTTGTTATTTTTTTTTCCTTTTTTATTTTCAGCAACAACCATTTATACTCAACGAAATTCCCTTCTGGATTCTCTCTAGGTAAATGTAAATAATTGATGAATGACTTTTTTTTTTTTCCTCGGTTGTGGCTGTACCTGATAGTCCATGAACAAGCATACTAGTATATGTGCGGTATATTGTGAATTACTAATCTTACTAGCTCTCCAAATTTGTTCAGTTAAGGATTTTTTTTTTTCCTTTTGTTGTATGGTATATATATTTATATCCCGGTATCTGCTTATTATATTATTTGATTCTTCAACTTTCTTTGCCCCTTTATTTGACTTGTTAATATTTTAAAATTCTTACGCAGTAGAGCGGTAAATTTTTAATCCATCCACTAGCACAGGTCTATTTCAAATTAGTCAATAATAGTTAATTTAATAAAATGATCATATAAGAAATGTGTAATTACAAAATAAAATAATAAAATAATATTAGATTATTTATTTTAAAGATGATGATAGAATTAATAATAAATAGTAATAAGGAAAAAGGGACTGAAAAAGTAATGTAAAACCTAATCACCTTGGTAGACTAGCCTAAAATCAATAAGAAGGTAGCACATAGTCGCATACTAAAGATGAATGGAAATTTTAGTACAATAGATAAAATCCTATTTAGTAAAATTAAAAAACTATGGGGGATTGTATTAAAAGAAAGAAATGATGAGGACTTAAATAGAAAAACAGATAATCTTAAAAGATTAAATGAGTATTTTTCCTTTTTTATATAAATAAGTATTCAAATTTCAAGATCGTAAAAAAAAATTGTTTTTAAAACTTACTAGATAACCAATTTACCTTGATTAAAATAACAAGAAATAAAATAATATCATAAATTCAGAATAAAAAAGAGAACTACGATTCTTTTTTTTTTTTTTTTCATGTTTTGGATATTCTTTATGCTTAATGTTGTTTTTTCTTTTTCTTTTTTTTTTTTTTTCTAAATGAGCTCGGGGGAATAAGCAATGCTCTCATAAAAAGATTTCCTTCCTCTCAATTTTCTTTAATTCACAAATAATTGGTTGAAATTCATTAAAAATAGAGCACTCTATTTTAAGTGCTCCAAAGTTAAAAAAATAAAAAAAAAAACAGCATACAGTGTATGAGAGAACGTACGTTTGCCTCTAATTTCAAACAAATGACAGATGATATAACATATGGTGAAACTAAGACTAAACGTTACTGCGTTTAAGTCATAAGAGAATTTGCCTCTACATTTAAATATATGATATATATATACAGCACATAGTGCTAGTGCATAAAAAGAACATACGTTGTTAAAGGTGGAAATAAAGGCTGTACTTATATTAGGATTAATTCAATTATAACGTCGAGTTTATTTCATTCAAATTTCACAAATATTTAATAATTAATTTCTAATTATATTTTAAGCTATTATATGTCAAAGTACGAGTTATTTGTGTAATAATTAATATACTAACTTGAATAATTTCATAAAAGTTACTTATATGACCATTCTCTTTACCAAACTAAACCATCACCTAGGATTTTCTAGTCATGATCTTAAAATCTCATTTAATATATATTTCATAAATTTTACATCATATTTATGTCTCTTGTGTCAATATATATATGATTTATAACTAGAGATGGACAAAACCATTTAGTTAAGACAAAACGTTAAATTTGGTACATAAATTTCATACAAAAATTTGGTATTTAAAATTTTGAATTGGCCAATTTGTATCTAATTTAACATTTCATAACTATTTTTAGTATCTCATTATGATGTTAAACAAATTAATAAAAAATCAATAATAAGTTGTTTATTTTTTTGCCAGTAAATAGTAGGAGTGAGCGGGTATAGGATGGGTAGGGTATAAAGCATTACTCATACCCTACCTTGTAAGGTATAAGTATTGAATTTCATACCTAGAACCTAGCTTGTTCCTCCTTATACTCATCATGTATCATGTGCCCTATAAAATCTACAGAGTATAAAATATCCTATGGAACTTGTAATTTTTTTTTTTTTAAATCTCTATATTTTTTCTTTCTTTTTAAAATATCAATCATATAGTTTTTTATATATTTTTGATATAATATGGAACATTATCTTATTTGCATATATTCAATATAAATAATATACAAAGAGAAATTTTAAAAAGTAATTTGATAATATCACAAATTCTATAATATATGGAATCTATTTATGTACGAATATTGAAACCTACAACAAAATACAAAAAATATTTACGTGATATTAAATAAAATTATAACACTTGCAAAAAATTTCAAAATTAAAAACTTTTAAATTGCTTTTATATATTAATTAGTATTATAATATAAACAATAACTCTATATAAGTTGGGATTTCAAGTACGTACATACAACCATGATTTTTTAAAATAAAAAATAACAATTCATTATAAAATAGAATAATACAAATCATTCTATAATAAAAATTTTTAAAATGTAGTGTACAAATAATAATCTTGAATATAAATGGTTAAAAAATATGAAATAATATTATTATATAATATTTAATATGGTAGATACATGATATATTGGAACTTGTATCTTGTACAACATTGTACAGATTCCAAGGCATGTATAGAGTTGAAGACCTTATACTTATACTATATCTTGTGAAAATATGTTTAAAAAATTGATATCCGTATCCTATTCTATGACCCTTAATACCCATCAGAACCCTACCTGATCGAGTAGGATCCGGATGAGTATCCGGTAGAATAGGATTACCCGTCGACTCCTAATAAATAGAGTGAATGATATTAAATAAATAGTAAAAATAACTATAAAATATTTGACTAATTATTAAATTGACCACATTAAATTTTAGGTACTAAATTGATTTTTCATGCAAAGGTTAGGTACAAATGTAATATTTACCATTAGGTAATAATAACCTTACGCTAATAGCTGTAAAGAATAAAGAAAATAACAACAAATAATAACACAAACGCACGTGCATGGGATATATATAAATAGCAGAAAAAGAACTTAAAAGTTAAAACCTCCTACGGTTTATGCTTGAACTAGTTGCAATAAACACTTCTCAATATATAATTTGTATAAATAGGTATTTTATGAGCGATATATTTCAAGTCCTATTTTACACTATAAAAAAACAATGGGTGGTGTTGATGAATTGCACAAGTCAGTTTTATAAACAATAGTAGAAAGTCTCTCTTATTACTTCAAAAACCATTTATCATATCTGTTATTTTCTCCATCAAAGAATTAATGTAATAAAAGTAATTGTGTAGCCTTTACTTTTGTGATTAATTCCCAATTTGAAAGAATTATGGGTCACGATGAATGTTAACGCCCCTTGTTAAAGCTGTCAAGTTAGGAACGGCATAAATGATTAGCAAGTGTGATTTTAGTCGAAATTAATCATCCTGATTCATTTGTTTGCGCACAAAACTTAAAATTAAACAAATATTTAAAGATAATGCAAAAATGAGACCTAAACTTTCATAAAAATTTTAATTAAGATCTTAAGTTTGGTTTTAAATAATTTGGTATATGAAACAAGTTTTCTTATAATCAAGTTGAAAAAACATATGTGAAAACTTTTTTCAGATATCAAGAATATCAAAATCAAATATTAGGCATCTGGTTGAATTTTTTATGAAAGTTCAAGTACCAATAAATCAAATTTTGGACACTTGATTGAATTTTTTGTAAAAGTTGTGGTATTATATATTTTACATTAATAAAATATTTTATTACATATGTTTCACAAGCATCATGAGAGACAAACTGCACTTTAAATTGGCACATATTATCCATGTGATGTTAAAGCTCGTGGGTTCAGCTATCATCAAGCTTGCGTTGTACTAAAAAGTAAAATTCATTAGGCAAGACTAACTAAAATTACGAGCACCGCGGTGCCTCTTCATCATTAGCTTGGCGTTACTACCTAAACATAGTCACAATTGGGTTCGAACATGGAAATTGTAAAAAATGGTATATCGAACCCAACCGAGTAAAACGGATCACTACAAAAATAAAAGAAAATTAAAGAAAAAGATAAAAAAATGATATTAAATGTATAATTTTTAATGGTTCAATTATTTTGATGTGAATAGTAAAAATTTGTTCGCTATTTATAATATTTAAGGTGTTATTATTAACAAAAGCATGTTTAGTTTTGTTTATATAAACTTCTATAAAAAATAAAATCCTATATCTTAACAACATGGAATTATTTTTTGCCTTGTAATATTTTTTTAATCTTTAAAGTATTTTGTAGTCCCACATTTCAGACATTACTATAAAAAATGGACATGTTTTTATGTAAAAAAAAATGCACATACTAAATAAATCTTTAGGGAAATGGATTAAATACTTATTTTTAGACCCAATAATTATTTTGACTTAAAATTTATTTTATTTTATTTTTTAAATTATAATTTAAAAAGTTCGACAACCCACTGTTAGGCATGGTAAATAGGCCACGACACGCTTGGGCCGGCATGTGGGCCACGGGCCTGGCACGGCAGTCACAACACACGAAGAAAAAAACAAAAGCACGAGCACGTGACACATGAGGCATGCGAAATAAGTGGGCTGACACGACATGGCATGGCACGCGAACCAGCACGAGAGTCTTATTTTTAAAATAGTAATATAAAAATAGTTATTTTTTTTTTTAATTTACTTGAATTGTATTTAAATAAATTATTTTTATTATTTGAAATAAATGTATTTTATCTTCTTAAGAAATATAAATATTTAGTATATCTTATTTGTTTAAAATAATTTCAATTGTACTATGAACATATTAACTTCAATATTGTTTAGGAAATAAAAGAAAATGAAATTATGAAATAATATTGTAATAGTAATTGATTTATATGCTTTTTTTAATAATAATATAAAATTAATGATTTATTTTGTTAATTTACTTTAAATTATCGTTAAATAAATTATTTGTATTATTTTATTTAAACATATTTGTCTTCTTAAAAAATATAATATATTTAGTATATTTTATTTTTTTAAAATAATTACAATTGTATTACTATTAACATATTAACTTCAATATTGTTTAGGAAATTAAAGAAATTGAAATTAAAATAATATTGTAATAGTAATTGGTTTACATGCTTTTTTTAAATAATAATATAAAATTAGTGACATATTTTTTAATTTACTTTAAATTGTAGTTACATAAATTATTTTATTATATTATTTAAACATATTTGTCTTCTTAAAAAATATAGTATATTTAATATTTTATTTTTTTTAAATAATTTCAATTGTATTAATATTAACATATGAAGTTATTAACTTCAATATTGTTTAGGAAATAAAAGAAAATAAAATTATAAAATATTATTGTACTAGTAATTGATTTATATGTTTTTTTAGATAATAAAAAAGTGATTTATTCATTTAATTTACTCTAAATAAATAATTTTTATTATATTACTTAAATATATTTGTCTTCATAAACAATATAATATATTTCGTATACAATGATCTTAATTGTATTACTAATAACATATTAAAAATTAACTTTGAATTTTTATAGGAAATAAAAAATAAATTGTCAAATAATTTTGTAATAATAATTAATTTATATTAAATGGTAAAATTAATTAATTAATTAAGTTATAATAATTGTGATTTGTTAAATAAAGGAAATTAATAAATGCATTGTGATCGATGGAAAAGTAAATTTTATTAGTAGAATTTTTTTAACTATAAAATAATATAAGAATATTGAAAAAAAAAGTTATCAACTATATACCATGGTTGTCAGAACAGGCCCGGACCAGCCGGTTCAACCTGGTTCGATCGGAACCGGTACTAAGGCCGGGCCGGGTTTCGTTAAAACTCGTTTTTGCAACGAACCGGCGAGACCCGGATTGACCCGGTCGACCGGGACCGGTTGAACCGAATCAAAAATAAAAAATAAAAAATAAAAAATTAGAAATTTAAATATTTATTCATACTTTATTATAAATTTATAAAATATAATAATTAAATCATATTTATTTAATAATTAATTGATGAATTTGATGTAAATATAGATTTAATTGAGTAACTATACACGTATTGGTCTTTTATAATTAAATTATCCCTTATATTTTTATTTTTTCGTGACCCCGGTTCAACCCCCTATTGAACCCGATCCGACCCCTTGACCCTGACCCCCTAGCCTGTCCGGGTCAAACCCGGTCCGGTTCTGACAACATTGCTATATACCCTCCCTCCTAGTCTTAACCCTAGCCCTTAGGAACCTTCTCCAGTCCCACTCTACTGTTCCGTCTGTGTCCATTGCTGGAAATCCGGTAGTGATAATGACTCCCCCTGAAATAGCTATGAATTTCCTAACTTATATTTTATAAATGTATTATTGAAATTACATATGATTTTGAAATTTAATATATGTGAATTATGTTGATGCATGAATAATAAGTTGAGTTGTTGTTTTAAAATAATTAAATATTTTAGAATGATTAAATATTGAGTTCATGATTTTTTTAGTGTATTAGAATGTATGAAATATTATTAGAATAAATTAGATTATGCATGTAATTAGACCAATGTATAACAGAAAATTTTGTCATAATTAAAAGCCAAAGACACATTTAATTAGTCCAAAAAGTAAGCTTTATTAATTAGCCAAATCCAAGCCAATTAAAGGACTTAATTAGGCAGCCACTAAAGTCAACCAAAGGGATAAATATCAACATTAGAAGTGCAAAATTCGTTCAAAAATTTCAGACCACCATGACACATGCCAAAAAGTATCAAAACCTCATTTCCACTCCCTCAAAAGCTCTCCCATGTTTGTGTGTAACTAAACCCTTCATTTTCTACGAATTAAACCCACAAATGCTTGCAACAAGATCATTAAACCAAGACTCCAAGTCCATATGGTAAGTGTATTTTTCTTACCTTGTTTGTATTTAAGTTGAGCTTATGTTAAAATAGAGTTTATGTGCTAATTGGTGTTAGAATGATTTTGTGCATTGATGGTAGTTTAAATAGAATTATATTGCTAGAGGAGTTGTAGTATATGTTTTATATGAATGTTGACATGTGAGGATGAATGTGTTCGGGGGGTCTAAGGGTTGAGTAGTTGAAGTGTGGAATTGAAGTATAATTGGTGTTTGAATATTGTAGTTGGGTGTTTGATGATTAGAAGTAGGGTTTGTGCTGTTTAGATGGTATTTAGAATATATAACAAGTTTTGGGGAAGCTTAGAATAAGTTTGGAGGATTTTTGAAATGAATGGTTTTTGTAAAGAAAACAAGGGAAGCAAAACATTTTCGAATAGGTCTGTTTTTTAGCGTACGCCGGCATTTGGTACTTCAACACCATTGGCATAGAGGCGGTGTTAAAGGTGATCAGAACCTGTTTTCTTAAAGCAGCTTGAAACGCCGTCGGCTTTCGTAAGGAAAGTTTGCTAGTGTTTATTATTCAAAACGTACGTCGGCTATTAGGGTTCCTACGCCGCCGGTTTAGAGGCAATGTGGAATGCAAACAGAATCATAATTTTTAATGTCGGCTTAAGGTCGCCGGTTTAGATCCAAAGCTGTCGGTGTACATGGATACGCTGCCAGTGTTGGGGGTATCCATAGGCGTGGACCAACCCGTGGAACTCTCGGAAAATTTTTTTAAATTGGACTTGTAGTCTACACCAGCTCAAGGTCGCTGGCATAGAATGAGGGCTGCTAGTGTTGTCAAGTGTTGAGTTTTAGTGCATTGTGCTCTAGTTCAACGCCGCCGGTGTTGAAGCCGGTGTATCCCTTGCAGTTTTCATTTTCAAAAACTTTCTTCGAAATTTCCCAAAGCTTGATACATGATTAATTGAATAATTGTTAAGTATTGTATGATGTAATAGGTTGTTTAAATGCTCTATTATGATCTTATAATAATTTATAATTTCTTTGATTAATTATATTTGGAACTAGTTAATTAGTGCTTAAACTAAGTGGAAAATTCAATATTGTCTTGAACAGTGATAGATTCTCGCTCGGCCAACCCCATTAGATCCCGAGCTATCTCAGGTATGTGGTAACTTACTGTTTCTTTGCTAGGATAAGCACATCAAGTTACTCTAAATTAAGAAAATTTTATAATTGATGAGTGTTAATTGTCTTTTATGCGTTGAATCTGATTCGGAGAGCGATACCTTGCTTAGATTGGGGGCATGGTACTTTTTCATTATTGGATAGATTTATCTAGGAGATATAAGTATCCGAGCTACTTATATCAATCTTGGCGTCGTGATGCGTTACTCAGGATCCCCTAGTATTATGGGCTACACCAGAAGGTAGGGCTGTCTAGTCTGTATGAATAGTAGCATCACTCAAGGAGGCGAAAGTGATACTAGATCCTTAATGTCCGGACTTTGAATACTCCCATGATGTATGACTAACTAAAGATTGAATAATAAATTAATGGTTGTTGCATTTCGCATTTAGCTTAAGCATGTGTGAATCACTTTGCATTTGTATTCGTTACTTGCGTACTGGGCCTTTGGCTCATATTTTAACCATTTCAGGTGATGAATCTGATGAGTTTTACACGAGTATGGGGTATTGAACCAATTTCAAGGATTTTCTTGATGATTTGGAGGACTAAAGATGACCTCAGACTTGATGGAATCCAAATTTTGTAATAGACTAGTTATATTAGTCTTGTGATAGTATTTAAAGTTTTAGTTAGATTTTATATGTAATTTTGTTAAGGCTTATAAGAAGCCTTTGGATGTAATATATATATATGTACTTAGCTATGTATGACTTAAGTTTATTTCTTTTGTGAAATATGGTAATGGTGTAGCGTGTTTTGTTAAAAGTTTTGAAAAATTATGGTTTCTATTATATTAATTAGATGGAATTAGATAAACAATCCTCAAACAATTGTTTTAGACAACTTTACATATAATCCTATAGGTTATATGTGGTTGGGGAACTGTTATCGCCAATTTTAATTATAGAGGTGATAGCGGGTCCTCACACCCCCGATCCTGAATCGATGTCCTCAAGCCACCAAAAGTGTAGGTCCATCTATTTCCTACTTACAGCATCGAACCAATCTTTTAAGCACACACATACTTCGGTAGTAGCAGCTTTTAGCCTATGACAGTGCGGTTCGAGGGCCCTTCCACTCGAACGGAAAGCTGACTCTGATGAAACTGTTGAAATTGGAGAAGCCAAAACATCTCATTCCAAGATAGAAAGCATTGGCATCATATGTGTCCTCTTCTTCCACCAACTGAGGACATTGAAATCATCTCCCTTGTTCTCCCCTTGTTGTTGCGGTTGTAGTTCCTCCTCATCAAGTTACTGGACTTCGTACACCAGCATGTCACTAAAGATTTCTTGGGAAGCTGCACGACTGCTCTCAACATTTTGAGCGATTTGTTTACTTGTCTTTGAAAATCCCTAGAACAAGTGACTGATAGATCATTGTGGTTGGGGTGGCAGTGCATTCGTTTGATCACGATATCGATACAAGTCTTTGAGTAAATTTGTTGATGCAGTATGAAGACTTGTGGCCTCTGACTCACGATTGGCTACATTAATATTCTTATAGAATTCTTTTAGGATTGCTTCAGTCGCACGAAACTTATAGCGTAGATCTAGTATTGTTGTAACATGGAAGAGGGGGAGAGAGAGGGATAAAATAATCCTGGAGCTTACTGGCCTTTGTAGACACAGTGGCAGCCAGATTAGGATCGGAACTGTAGTTACTCAGATATGTCAACTAGGTGGGGGAAGTACCCAGTTACTAGTGGGGTAGCAGCAACCAGATTAATGTTGTGTTGAGCCAATAAATGCCTTCAAGACCTCTTTAAGTGCATGCATTATTTGCCAATCCCGACTCTCTATCAAACCAATGGTAGGATTAGAGGGATTGAGTAGGGTAATTTACAAATGAGTTAGACCCCTTTTGCACTTCAATGCCCTCTTAAGCATTTTGAACGTAGAATTCCACCTAGTTACATAATCAAGTGCAGGCATCTTTTGCTATAAATGGTGTACCTTGACAAACTCCATGTACATCTGTTCAAATCTCCGCAAAACACGAAGACAATTAATTACATATCTTATTTTCTCAATATGTAAGTCAAGGCTACAAGCTGTAAGACCTGCTTGCACTGCCAAATTAAAAATATGGTAGATACATCGGACATGAAAGAATTTTCATCACACACCGGCTTCGACGACTGCTTTAGATTACAAATGGCAGCAGTGTTGTTTGATGCATTGTCGAATGATATACTAAATATAGTATGCATACCGTACGATTATATGGCTTCCAATATGCTATTTGCTATTGCATGGCCGGTGTGTCTCTCCTAGAATGGCTTGAAAGCAATAATCCGCTTCTGGATTAACCATTGTTCATCTATCCAGCGAGCGGTTATGCATATATAGCTATCTTGTACATCGTTTATGAGATATTTCTACACAGCTGAGGTGAGGGAGACACTACACAAGCAAAATCGAGTGCATTACTTAAACCAAAAGTAAATATCGTTAATCAATTATAATATAAAAAATTACATGAAAAAAAAATTATTTTAGAGGATTATACCTAGAGGGGAAGTTTGACAAAAGGTCTTTTAGAGCATCACACCTTCTTTCAAAAAGGTTCATCATATCATTTTTTAACGTTTGTCGGCCCGCATGTTGGTATAGGGGTTGCATGGCTCCCTACTCTAACTGTCGAATTTTTTGTGACCAACTTCATGGAATGATATATTTGTAGTTGTCATCCATTCCACTAGCTGGTCTCGTGCATCCTGCTGATTGAATTGCCATGTTGTGGGATCGACATACTCAGTATGGGAGCTATTGTCATTGGTAAGGTTATCCACCACAACATGACCTTTCGATATGTGTGCTTTTACGTGTCGTATTAAGTGTCCCATCCCATTGCAGGATCTAGATGATAACTTATTGCTGCAAGTTCGACATACGACATATTTAATATGTTCACCACTTGATATGGATTCTTCATTTTCTATAAAATATTTCCATACGGTTGATGTCTTCTTTCTAGAACACTTAGAAGCACCGCTAGTCATGGCAGAGTCATTATTGCTATGTGTTGGGTTTGATTGTCAAATAGAAAATAATTATAGATAATTGTGTAGCAATGATAAAAAAAAATTAAATATATCAAAAAATTACCCCTCCATTGTTCCCACTAGCCATGGAATACGGTTGTGTAATCGTTGGTGGAGCTTGTAAATAGCCCACTCCAATTGCTTCTTGTCTGAGAAAATACACTAGCATCAATGGTATAGACGTAGGTACCGTATATTAAGGGTTTCCTATCTGATTCATGAAGGTGTTAAAACCTTATGTAGTTTTTCCAAAAACCCATGAATCATCAAATTCATTGAAGTTGGGATAATTGTCCTGGTTGTTGTTGTTTCCTACCATATTGATATCTAAACAAACATTTAGAAAGTATTAACGATGTTTGAATTACATATTGCAAACGAATAGGAAATGATAAGGGCTAAATTTGCTGCAAAATTGATAGAGGAACAATCTGGAGCCTAGCTGACAGTGAATATATTATGTTCTCAGTTAAATTTTCCTTTTGTTGATGTGGTCGACATGGGCACACCGACGATGTATGTAGGCACGTTAGCTGCCGTCGTGCCCACGTCTCCAAAAGAAAAAAAATGGCCGACGTAGGCACGCCGGTGGCCAACGTAGGTACGCTGGTGGCCAACGTGACCACATCGGCAGCATACGTGGGCATGCCGGCAGCCGACATGCCCATGCCGACAGTATACATAGGCACGTTGGTCGTCGGCATGTTCATGTCGAAAAAAAAAAATTTGGCCATGGGCATGTTGGTCATTGGTGTGGGCATGTCGGCCTCCGACGTGCCTACGTTGACCAATTTTTTCTTTTGTTTTTTTTTTTTTTGGAGACATAGGCATGTCGACGGCCTATGTTGGCTGCTGGCATGGGCACTTGCTCACTAGCATGCCCATGTCAGCCATAAATTTTTTTTTCCTAAAAACATGCCTACGTCGATTCTATATATACCCTCAATCGATGGCCACATTCATTCTCAACCCCTGTCGTTTTCACACTACTATAATTGCTACTTTCACGCTCTTGTTATTTGCTATTTGCCAATTGTTTTACAAGTTCCTTCTACTATAAATAATAGAGTATCACAAAATTCACATCGTTGTACTAAAACTGCACGACGTCGCTATCAGGAAAGAACACTTACCCCGTCCTCGTCCTTGTCCCCTTCACCATCATCACCATCACCATCCCCACCTTCTTCACCCAATTACCCAAATGATGATAAAAATAATATCTATTTTCCTACTTCAGCTATGAGAGTACGATACGAAACTGAGTTTTACTCTTAACCCGTGCTTCTAAGTAAAAATTATGACATGGAAAAGTTAAATCAGTGGTACAACTTCAATATTAGCTTATGTCACAATGGTTTGACTACACTCATGGACCTTCCGGATGAGACATATGTCGATCTCATTCGTATATTTTATTCAAATGCCACTACAAATGATGTTATAGAACATCACAATGTGGTTCCTTGGGTGGATACTGGATGCCAAAGTCGGCGTTTGTCACTACTTTTATGTGTGGTTGTGTTCTCAATATTACCCTGAATTATCTAAACGGTCTATTCCATCAAACCAATGGGGGTGATAAGTTGTGAAAAAATTGGGATATGACCACTACATTCCACTAGGTATTTGATCAAGCTAGCACCCCAATATGTGCTGGTGAATGTCAATATTACCACGTCAAGTACCTCAAGTAAAAAGATCTCTTACTAATTCATAGACTAATCCATCATATGATTGGCTACAATATATGTCCACGGGCAAATACAAATAATATCTCTATTGAAGAAGTCTTCCTGATGGATGCTATGATGGATCCTCGAGCATTAGATGTTGGCTATTTGGTCATACAATGCATGTGTCGAGTGCTTGGGAGAAAAGATGCCCATCTTGCATATGGTCGCCTTATCACGGTCATTCTGAAATTGCAGGGATTTGACCTTTCAAGCTATAGGAAATCAGAATCAAGGTCAAAATTCACAAAGAGCGACCTAGCAAAAAGGTTGGGTTTTAGGTATGATCCTAAAGCCAACCAATATATTAGAATCACTATGGTGCATCACAACTGAGAGACGAAAATGAACCAAATGAATCGAGTTTTGATCTTAACTTGGATGATCTGTCTCTTCCCTTCCCATGGCACGATGAAGGAATGGGAAATGAGCACGAACACGAACATGGGTAGGATCAAGCTCAAACATAGCAACAATCCGGATCCGGTCCATATAATATAGAGGAAATAATGAACGTTCTAACACAGATAGACAATGTCCAAAAACAACATGGAGAGTTGCTCAACTCCATGAGTACCCACCTGCATAATTTCTCCCAATGGGCAAGTTATTGACCAATACATCCTCCACCACCACCCCCATAATGGCCACAACCATCATATCACTATCAGCCCCCAAGCGATGTTCATGATCAAGATGGATAACAAGGTGGAAAATCATCACATTCGCATCATTTTTTTGAATTAAATTGATTATTTTTTTAACTATCAATGTAAATAACAATGTAATTCATGTTATTATTAATAGAGTTTAAAATATGGCTTTAGTAATTGTCTAGTTTTAGTTATTTTAAATGTTAAAATCAATAATTTATTTATAACAAATTTAACTAATTAGTTTAATTAAAATTTCGAAAGCCATTAGAACAAGTAAAAAATAATAAATAAACAAAATAAATTGTGTCAAAATGGACCTAATTGAAGGCATGCAAACTGGCACGTGAATAAATGGGCCGACACGTGAAAAAAAAAAAAAAGCACGCGAAGCACGACATGTAAGGAGCACGAATGGGCCAGGTACGTAAAAGCACGTGGCATGCAAAGCACGCAAAATTTGGCACGTGGACAGCATAACACGACCATTTACCATGCCTACCCACAGTTTCAAAATTAGACTAGAATTGTGTTTGTATGTAAAGAAATCCATATCCTAAACAAATCTTCAAGAAAATGGATTAAATACTTTATTAATCTTAGACTAATTATTAGTTAAGTTTAAAAACATTTTTTAAATTATAAACTAAAAAATTTTGGTGATTTTATGGTTTTAGAACTGGACTTGAATCGTCTCCATGGTTTTGCTTTTGGTTCCACTTCTTCATTTTCAATACTAAAGGCCATGTTGGTGTCTATTATTACCACTATCACCACCATCACTTGCTACCCCCATCATTGTTTTGCCACCACTGCTAGAGTTGTCACAGCACTCAAAACAACACTAATACCAAGTCGTCCTCATCATTCCTACAATATTACCACTATGTCATCATTGCCATTTTTGCACCACCACCATCATTTCAACCACCACTAACATTATTACACCAATATGATAAATACAAGATGACGTCAAATATATAACTATGAAAATTACTATCTACAAGCTACATAAAATCAAAATTAAAATATTATATTGTATTAAAGGCATGATATACAGAAAATTTGTAATATAGTAAACTTTGTGATATATTGTACCCTCATTATTACTTATACTACATTAAAAATCAATACTATTATATCAGAGTTAAATTATATTGAAAAGTATTGACATTTGAGGATAAGTTTATTTAAAGTATCAAAGTTTCAAGTGGCTAAAATGAGGAATTAACCTTTGGTGATAAATTTATTGGGAGCTTCTACTGTTGCCAATGGGACCATTTAGTTGATCATTTAACAGTAAAATAAATATAGTAACTAAAATATTAATTATTATAATGGTTTGAATATAGTTGAGTATGATGGGAGCCATTAGATAGTTGATAGGATCGTAGAAATCCTAAATTTATTTTAAGTATCAATGTTTCAGGTAACTAAAAAAGGAATCAAATCGTTCATAAAGTGAGTTAAATAAGGTATCTATAATTGACCATTGAGGAAAATTATTGAAAACTAATCCAAATATTGATACATTAAATAAAGAACTATGTATCAACCACAAAATAAATAAATAAATAAATGAACTAAGTAAAACTATAAAGACCCGACCCACTAAATCCCGAGATTTAGAGTACCGAGTCCCCAACCACATATAACATTTTCACATTATATATAAGGTTGTCCTAAAACTAATAGTTTATGAAAATTGTTTGATCAAATCTAATAAAACTTTATAAACAATCTTTAACAAAATAAGATTGCTAATAAAAGTAATCTATATATATATATACATCATATGCACAAAGTTTAGTGTCAATAAAAGACACTATAAAAATTACAAGTTTTTCTTAGTACAAAAGATAATCTAAAGAGAACTTAAGGTCTATTACACTTAGGCTTATCTAACAAGCCTTCTAAACAGAGAATTTTGCTTTAAACAAAAGCTTCTCCAAAATCCAACAGTAATCAAGTCCTACTCGTCCATGAATCGCTCAAAATCTGACCGTATCCCAGATCATCATATAACTTATCTTCATTACCTCCAAAGCAGCAAAAGTGAGCCAAAGGCTTAGTACGCAATGATAAACACAAGAACAATTTATCAAACAAACTTAAATCAAACAAAATGCACCAATGATCAATTCATTATCGTATTAAGTTTACTTTTATAGAACAACAAGAGGGTATTCAAACCCCGGGATCACGCTTTGGGAATTTAGAGGTCCTGAGTAAAAGCTGCTGCTCAGGAGGTTGATATAAGGAATCTGAATACTTATATCTCCTATATCTATTCCATAAAGAAATAGCTTCATTAGGGTTCAAAAGCTGTTGCCCAACTCTACTTGAACTCAGTCCGCAACATGAGTCTAGTTCACAAGTTCCATAAACTTTGAACTACACCATGGCATTTCCCCCTTGGTTGAAGCAAACGTTACTCGGATACTATTCTCCCCATCTGCTACCCACTTAACAAATAAAAAATCGCTTTGCATCATAGCGTACCATTGCATCATGGTAAAGTCATTGCATCATGACTTAGGTTAAGCGCCTAACTATCATGTCATTGCATCATGACAAGTTTACTGCTCTTCAGACTAGATTAAACAGTGTAATAGACATCTAGTTCATCACAGCATTAAGCTGAATTGAATTAAATCAATTTAAGAATGCCTAGTCCTAGCATGCAACAAATAAGCTATTTGCGTATCTGTACCCAACAGTGTATTACTATATTCACTCGGAGGGGGAATAACTGAAGAATCTTTAACTGAAATAAGAATATCAAACAAATCAATAATAGAACGTAGAATATATATATATATATATATATTTGACAATCCTAGGTTAACTATACAAGGAGATTCATAAACTAACATATAGTTTTAACATCTAATTCATACATAAAACATGTTTATTTAGCTTATATATTCATTAAAAGATCATATATGAAGTAAAGAATGACAATTGAAGAAGTTTTAATTTGTAAAACTTATGGGATACGCGGCCTTTCTACACAGGCAAAATTGGACTAAACGTTGGCAATGTTGGAATTATATGCCGGTGGTGTTAAGCCCGACATTAAAAATTTTGATTCTGATCATATTCGATACCGCCTCTACGCCGGCGGTTGAAGCCCTAGTGCCGATGTACGATTTGAAAAATAAACGCTGACCCCTTTCCTTACAAAAGCTGGAGGCGTTTTAATCGGCTTTAGAAAAATCGTTTCTGATCACATTCAACACCGTCTCTACGCAAACAACATCGAACCAGATGCCGGTGTACATTCAAAAACAAACCTATTTGAAAAGATTTTATTTCTCTTGTTTTGCACTTTGCAAATTTATAACATATAACACTTTATGCTTCTTCAAACTCATATTTAGCTTCATACACTATCTTCTATCCACACTAATCAATTCTAGCAACTTTGAAGATTAAAACAACACATTAAACTACTTCATTTACATCAAATCCTCTCCTCCTCTTCACTTCAACTTCAACTACTCAAATCAAATTCACTTCTCCTCAACACCTCTCACTACTTCTATATTACATAAACAAGTTCATATATCAATAACACACAACCTAACATATATATCAATGCATAGAACCATATAATTCAAAAGACATTAACTAATCCTACCATAGGTTTTACACCTATATTACAAGAAAGGAAATAAAACAAGAGTTTATACTAGCTTTAACTTGCATGTAGAGACTTTAGCTTGAGAGATTTTTTAATCCAAAAGCTTGATGTTGGTCTTTGGTTTAGGGTTTATAGTTTGAAGAAAAGGAAAAGAGAAAGGAAAGAAAAAAGAGGGAAATTCGTATAGGAAATGAGGGCTGCCAAAAGAGGCAATATTTGATCAAATTTGTGACTCAATATTATCTTGAGTTTGACTTTTGAGGCATATAAGACTTAGGGTTAAGTTTTGCTTAATTTGGAGCTCATTTGTTTTAATTTAGGCTTGAAAAATAGGTTTAACTTTGTAAAAAAAATTTGTCAACAATTTCTTAAGCATAACAAAAGTTGTTTTGATAATTATAAATATAACACATACATATTAATTCATAAAAGACACAAATATTAATTACACTATACTCACATTAATATACATGAAACAATAATTAATTTCATTACACATAATCACTTGCATCAATAATTAACATTAATAAACATAATATATCAAACCTATTTCTACATATTCATATTCATATTCATAAATCAGAATTGCTTCAAACTTAATATCTAGAACTAATATTGTATACATGAAATTTTAATTATTAATAATTTAGATTATTTCAAAAACATGGATGCCCTACAAAGTATTGATTATTCTTTTCAACTACTCAAAATATTGATGTCTTAAATGAACTTATCCTTATCTCTAAATGTTGATATCTTATGATGTAATTTACCCATTATAGTAGCAAGTGTAACTTCAAAAGAGGGAAAATAAGACATTAAGATGTTGTATGTTGTTCTTATGTATATTACTACATTATAATAGCCATTTTGATAGTTATACCACATATATTGTGGACATTTTTCTATTCTATCATGTTTCACCTCTACTACCACCACTACTACTATCACTATGTAATCGTAAGCTATAATAGAACAGTATCATAGATGTGTTAGTAACTAGTGATCTTATAATAATAGCAATGGTGATGATTGATCAAGTTGCAATGCTATAGTGATGCTAATGGTAATGATGGTGTTAAAAGGTGGTGCAGTGGCTGTTTTTCAAGTAATGGGAATGGTATTGTGGTAATAATGTTCTTATACGCTAATTGTGACTTGATGGCAGTACTGTTCTAATGATGGTAATGGTGGAGTAGGTGGTGATGGTGCTGAGACAATGATGTAGTGGTGTGATCTGATGGTGAAAAATAATTATTAGGTTATGAATTTAATTAAGAGATCTCATTATATTTTTTTTTCTAAGATTTTATGTTACCAAATGGAGGGTAAAGGATATAAAACATATTATTAAAAAAAACCAAAAAGAAGGCCACTTTGAAAAGGAAAAAAAAAAACTTCAAAATATGGGTACTTGAAATCGTGTCTTGAATATATGATTTTATTTTGTATTAAAATCATGCCTTCAAGACATTATTTTAATGGTGGTGTAGTAGTAAGACCTTATTACTTTTAAATGCAAATGATTTATAAACAAATAACATTGTTAATATTAATACATTATTCTTCTTTCTTAATATTTGATCTGTAAATAAGTAACAGTAATAAAAATAGACACACACAAATACAACAAATGATTGAATGAGTATTACACTTGTTACTTGTTTGTGTATGTACGGTATGTAAATATTAATTAAATTTTAGTACATATACCATATGTTAATTAGGTTTTTAAATCACATATGGCTGTATGGTGTAGTAGTAGGTACTTTGTTGGAGGAAATATGAACTTGGGTTTGACTCTTGTTTTTTGCATCATTTACCTTAAGCAATCAGACTTACTAATTTCCATTACACCCCCACTGAAAATCTATCATAAAGACACAATTTTAATAATAAGATTTTTTATATCTTTTATGTGCCAAATGAAAGGGATAAAATAATTTTATTCTATGAAGATCTTTTTTGTAAAGTTAATGTGGTATAATTAATTTTGCCTAGTCTAACATCTCAAAAAATTATGTACCGAGCAAAACCTCAAAGCTATACTTATAGATTTCTACATGACGATTTTATCTTTTATCAAACAATGAAATAAGTTTATTACCATTAAAAAAAAATACATGGTATTGGAATATAACCAATGAGAACACCGGTTCTTAATTTTAAGCCTTAGAATAGTATTATATTTAATGTTATTTTTTATTATTTATTTTTACTTTTTTTATATCTTTATTAAGAACAAAATGCTAATGTAAGAATCTGTTAGGTTGTAAATCCAGCTCATATAGGTCTACAACAAGCAAATCCTAGGTATATGGCATATACTTAGAATAAAAGTGGAAAACAAGGAGTTTTTTTTTTGCAAACAAGGCCTTGGAACAATGTAAGCCACCGGCCTAAAAAGTGCACATCCAGCCTTTGAATTGTGTGAAATTGCAATTTTTTGCTGAAAGCACGCATCAAGCTAGGTAGCTTCAAAGCCACTACCTAGGGAGGCTATGCTGCCGGTGTATAAGCAATGTTGAAAACGCCGAAATTGCAACATGCAATCTAAGCCGCCAGCTTTGTTTTGTAATGTGCCAACCTTTATTTGCTTGAATTTTTTCTTTGTTTTATATTATTCATTCTTGTTTTGTCTTATCACATTATAGAGAGAGACACAAAGAGGCTATCTCACAACCTAGAGAGAGAAAATCCGTTTGTTGTTGTTTCCACTTGTTAATTGGTAGATTGACCGATCCACTAGCTGTGACTAATGAGATAAATTGTAATCCCATTTTTCATAGTGGAAGATTTGTGGGTGTGACGGTCCCATTGTTTTTCCCTATTAGGTTTTCCACGTAAAAATCCTGGTGTTATTTCAATTTTGCATTTTTTATTTATATTTTATTGATTTTTAATTGTTTTGGCAAGATGAAAAGGCCATATCTTTTCCTTACGTGTGGTATCAGAGCGCCAAGTTAAAAAAAAAAAGGAAATCTAGGGTTTCTATAAGAGAAAATGTAACATAGTAGGATCATCAGGATTGATGATTAAGTTAACCTCATTAAATTATTTGATCTGGAAGTCTATGATGGAAGATCTTTTGTATTGCAAAGATTTTATTTACCTTTAGGTGATAATGTTGCAAAACCACAAGACAAGTCTAAATACAAATTGGACAATTCAGTATGGAAAGACTATTGGATCTATCTGACTGTGGGTTGATCAAAGCATCTACCATCACATTGCTGAGGAGATTAGTGTTAATGTCCAATGGAAGAAACTAGGGTTCATGTTTGAAAGGTAGACAACCTTAAACAAAACCTCCTTAATAAGGAGGGTAGTGAATCTAAAATACAAGGATAGCTCTAATATATTTAAGCATCTGAGTGTGTGTCAAGGGCTTATGAATCAACTGATGGCTATGAAACTTGTCATTAATGATGAAATTCAAGCACTATTATTACTGAGTTCATTGCCTAAAAGCTGGGAGACATTGGTGGTGCCGGTTAGTAATTCAGCTCTAGATGGATCACTTACACTTGAGATGGTGGAGGATAGTCTGATGAATGAAGAGCCCAGAAGGAAAGATCTGAGGATAAATACTAAAACTCGAGCACTTGTAATTGACAAGCCAAGTAGACGTAGTAGAAACAGGAATAGAGGCCCAAATGAAAAATCTGACAGATCCAGAGGAAGATCTAAATCAGGAGGAAGATAGAATCTCAAATGTTTCTATTGTGACAAGCTAAGGCACTTTAAGAGAGAATGTAGAAAGTGGAAGAGAGATCATCTAAGGGTAAAGATGAAGATAAAAGTGAAGACACTACAGCTGTAGCAGCAGATGGTGAGATTGTGGTTACCTGAGATGAGGACTATTTTAATTTTGCAGGTCATGACAGTGATTTGGTCATAACTCTGGTGCCTCTTTTTATGTGACTACACATGGTGATTTTTTCTCATCTTATATTGCTGATAATTTTGATAATGTTAGGATGGGAAATAATGAAACTTCTAAGATTATAGGCAATAGAAATGTTGTTTCGGAGACTAACACTGGTTACGAGCTCATGCTCAAAGATGTGAGACATGTTCTAGACATATCCCTAACTTGATTTTTGGAGGAAAGCTAGATGATGATGGCTATCACAGTCACTTTGGTGAGGGAAGATGGAAGCTCACCAGTGGTTCTCTTATTGTTTCTAAAGGAAAGAAATACAATACCCTTTACCTAATGTTAACAAAACTGGGTAATGGAGATGTCAATTTGACAAATGAAACTTCTATGGAGTTATGGCACAAAAGGCCCGGTCACATAAGTGAGAAAGGGCATTAGATGCTTGTAAAGAAGCAGCTACTACCTGATATCAAAGGTATTCTTCTGAAGTCTTGCACAGATTGTCTTGTTGGTAAACAACACAAGGTTACATTTTAGAAAAATCTACCTTCTAGGAAAGCTCATGTACTGGATCTAGTTCATACAGATGTCTACTATATGAAAGATAGGTCTGTAGAGGGTGCTTTATATTTTGTTATATTTATTGATGATCACTCTAGAAAGCTTTGGACTTATGCTTTGAAGTCTAAAGATCCACTGCTGAATGTTTTTAAGTAGTATCACTCTAGATAGAAAGAGAAACTTGGAGGAAGTTGATTTATGTTAGAGCAGACAATGGTAAGGAGCATAGAGGACCATTTGATAAGTATTGTAATGCTCATGGGATCAAACTAGAAAAGATTGCTCCAAAGACCCCATAGCAAAATGGTGTTGCTAAAAGAATGAATCACACAATCACTAAGAGAGTGAAGAGCATGTTATCACAAGCCAAGCTGCCTAAGTCATTTTCGGGTGAAGTGATGATGATTGCTATTGATTTGATAAATTTATCTCCCTCATATGCTCTGGATGGAGATATCCCTAAGAAAGTGTGGTTAGGTAAAGATATATCTTATGATCACTTGCGTGCTTTTTGTTTCATGGCATTTATAAAATACAGAAATAAAGATGAAAATATAATGAATTATGAATCATGAGATGATATAGGATGAGTTTAAGGTCAAAACAAGTAAATTATAAAAGTTTAAGATTGGTTGTAGGAAAAATATTAAAGTTCCAATTTCTGCAATTTTTGACAGACTGTACGCCGCTTCCTAGAGAATCTACACCGCCGGTGTAGAGACGATAGAATGGGAATAGTAGCTTTTTCTTAACACTGAGAGGAACGCCGTCGGTGTTCATTAGGGTTTCATTCAACACCAGCAGGGAATGCCGCGCGTAGGACTTGGATTTGCCAGTATATGTAATAGAATCAAGTTCTGGGAATTCAAAGCCCCGATGAACGTTGCCAACGCTGGTGTAAATCTTGCCTACAGGGTGTACGTTGGTAAGATCCACATGTACGCCGCTGGCGTAGGGCCGGCGTATGACCAAATTTCTATAAATACAAGACGCGAAAAACAGTTTCGACAGAATTTTTTATCTTTTTCTCCTTTGTATAAGAGAGTTTTGGAGTATTCTTGGAATTCTAGGGTTGGAAAATCATCAAAAGGGTGTTTTGATCCAAAGTAAGTGATCTTAACCTTCTCATATGGATTATATACGAATTTATATAAGTTTCTTAGGGTTTGGTTAGATTTTTACATGAAGGTTCTTGTGAGGAAACCCTAGCACGTGTTAGATCCTTGATTGGTGAATGCAAGTCAGGTTTTAGCAATTCAAATCAGTAAGTTTATCTCCTCTATGATGGATTCAAACAAAATACGAGTTAAACAATCCTTATATGTTCTTTATGTTATGCAAATTAGGGTTTCGGTAAAAACATTTGGTGATTGTAGAGTTTTGTGTGGTTCATTGTTGTTCTTGAGGATATTTGTGGAGTTTGATCGAAATAGACAGAGTAGATAGCGGAGATTTCTTCTCAAGTTAGGATTTTTAGAGAATTCATATCTAGGATATATATTGATAATGTATTCATATCTGTTGATGTATATATATATTTTGTAATAGGATATTTGGAGTTTGTGGAATTATTGTTGGTGTTGATATAGGAGTTTGTGGAGTTCGGGTTGTCTTTGTTGTTGTTGATATCGGATTTGAGGATTTGATTTGTATTCCTGAAATCGAGAAAGGTACGACCAATCTTTGCTTGCTGTTTTTGCCTGTAAGTTTAGTATTGATTGAATGCTTGTAGGAACAGAATTTCTTAATAAACTTAATCGTTATTCGGCTTAATAGTTATGATTGATTGTGCTTGGCTTTGACCAGTAAAGGCCAGAAGTGATACTAGTGAGGCACCCTGATGATCTTGGTGTGAGGTTATCCCTAGTGGACTCGTGCCTTGATATGATTCCGGTAGAATTAGGTGTTCTGGATTCGGGGTGTTTGGGGAGTACCCACTCATCCATATATGTATATGATTATTATTTTCAAAAAGTTGTTTGATTTTCAATGAAGTCTGAGTAACTCTGAGTTCAAGATTAGTGTATGCCTAATACTGGACTGTATTATTTTGTTGGCTTAAGAAAGATAATAATATGATTGTTTGCATTAGTTTAAGCTGCATGAATTATATGCCTTTTGTATGTGCATATGCATTTGTTTTTTTTTTATTGGAGTTATCGTACTGGGCGTCGCCGCTCATTCTTTTAAATTTCAGGTACAGGTGAAGAAGATATAGTGTATGATCTATCCGGTTATGAATTATTCTTTGATAGCAGGGATGGCGATAGTGGACCTGACTACCCAGCCGAGAGTTAGACTTCATATACCAAGTTTCTGAGAGAAGACATGTTTTGATTATTTGAGATCGTAGTTAGATTCATAGTTGTTTTAAATGAAAAGATTTTAATGTAAACAGTATTTAGTTTTTGTTGAATTTGTTGATTGTGAAGTCAACTTGGATTTTATGCTTGAACCAGGAATTTATGTTTTATAAATATGAGTTTTTATGTTGAACAGGTTTGGTATCCTATGAGTTACCCTATGAGTGTTTACAGGTGATGATTGTATTAATTTGTGGATAATAGAGCCTTTGCATATCCTATATAAGAGGGGATACGTGGCGGGTTGTACCGCCTTATTTTAGGGCATTACAGCTTATTTGGTATCAGAGCTATAGGTTTTGAATCATATAGATTTAAGTTTTGATTCCTTAGGACGATGAGATTTGAGGAGAGGGGTAGAATAATAGGTTTGTTGTTTAGTTAAGTTTGATGTTGTCTTATAGATTTAAGTTTTGATCTTGAGTTGGATACCCTTATTCTAATTTTATGGTGTTTTGTTGTGTTAGAATGCCTCTAAGAAGAAGAATTCCTAAGGAGAATGAGAATTTGGGACAGCAGCAGGATGAGCAGCAGGCTCAGAATCAAGATTTACCACTACCTCCACCTATTGGACAGCAAGTTCCGATCGATGCTACACAGCTTATGCAAGCTGTGAATGCCTTGTTAGGAGTGGTTGGTCAACAGCAGCAAGATATGAGGAGGGACATGCAAATGGTCCAACAAAATGCCGAAGCTTGGAGATAGGAGACACAAAGGTTGAATGGGAATGGAGGAAATGGAGCTAGGCATGCAGATGTGCTTAGTTTGAACAAATTTGTGGACCTAGTGCATAAGTTTGAGCCAGTACTAGGTAAGCCTCTCGAAGCACAGTTGTGGATGGAAGAGGTTGAGAAGACATTTGTTGCTCTGGATATCCTAAAGAACAAAAAAGTGGAATATGCCTCCTATTTGCTGATGGAGCCAACAACTGGTGGTTGAGCACTAGAAGAGGCATGACTGGTATAATTACATGGCAAATGTTTCAACAGGCTTTCTATAGAGAATTCTTTCCTGACAGTGTTAAGCAGAAAATGCTTCAAGAGTATTACACTCTGCAGCAAGGAAAAATGACAGTAGAAGAATATGAGTCAGAATTGCACAGGTTGATGAGATTTCTACCTGACGCTTTGAAAGAGAGTGAAGAGGCCAAAGTTAGCAGATTCATCACTAGACTAGAACTTGAGATCTAGTATCAGGTGAATTTGATGGATTTGAGTAACTACTCAACTGTGGTGAACAAAGCCAAGACAGTGGAGCAAGGTTTGAGCAGGATTAGAAGCCGTGAGCCATAGAGGAATCAGGTATTTTTAGGCAAGAGGCCAGCAGCTGGTGTACTTACACAAGATAAAGGCAAGAGACCTGTCACACAGAATTTCAGACCAGCAGTGCAGAATACAGATAGAAGATGCGTGAGATGCCTCGGACCACATGATGTAAAGGATTGCAAGTGGGTAGAGAATGCTTGCTTTTCTTATGGTAAGTTGGGACACAAGAGTAACACCTACACAGACAAAATCATCCCATAGGTTTTCTACTTCAAGTGTGGGCAGAGGGGACACAGAGCTGTGGATTGTAAAGGAAGGCAATATGGCAGAATTTATTCTGGCCAAGGGCAGCGAGCACCAGCAAAGGTTTACGCTTTACAGTAGTGAGACTTCTAGTGTTGACACTATCGCGGGTATGTTTCCTATACTCCTGCATAGTGCATATGTGTTGTTTGATACTGGTGCCAGTTTCTCTTGCGTTTCTGAATCTTTTATGTCTATTTATGGTATATCCGCTGAGTTTATGTCTGGATGTGTATCTGTTAGTACTCCTTTGGGAAGTGAGTCTGTATTGAATAGAATCTGTAAGAATGTGGATATTGAGATAGAAGGTAGACATCTACCTGCAGATTTGGTGGTGCTGGATATGCTGGATTTTGATGTGATTTTAGGTGTAGACTGGTTCGCAAAGTACCATGTGGTGATTGATTGCTATAATCTGGTAGAAGAGTTCAGTTTGCCCAATGGTGATCAATTTATTCATAAGTTAGTAGTGCAAAGACCTCTAATTTTACCTACTTATGAATTGTGGGAGGATCAGTTTTGGCTGCTATGGTGAAAGAAGATAAAAAGGAAATAGTGTTGTTGGATGTTCCAATTGTATGTGAGTATCCATAAGTTTTTCCAGAAGATCTGCTTGGATTACCAGCAGAGAGGTAAGTGGAGTTTAATATTGACTTGGTACCCGGTACTGTACCGAAATCAAAAGCTCCTTATCGAATGGCTCCTACAGAACTTGCTGAGCTTAAAGTGCAATTGGATGAATTGTTAAAGAAGAAGTTCATTAGACCAAGTGTTTCACCTTAGGGAGCTCCAGTTCTATTTGTCAAGAAGAAGGATGGTAGTAGGAGACTATGCATTGATTACAGAGAATTGAACCAGGTGACAGTGAAGAACAAGTATCCTTTGCCACGAATTGATGATCTGTTTGATCAGTTGGCAGGAGCTTCAGTATTCTCAAAGATAGACTTGAGATCTGGATATCATCAGTTGAGAGTGAAAGCCGAAGATATTCAGAAGACAGCTTTCAGAACAAGGTATAGACATTATGAATTTGTTGTCATGCCTTTTGGACTCACCAATGCACCAGCAGTATTTATGGATTTGATGAACAGAGTCTTCAGGGAGTATCTTGATATATTTGTGGTAGTCTTTATTGATGATGTATTGGTGTATTCAAGGACTAAAGAAGAGCACAAAGAACATTTGAGATTAGTTCTGACCAGATTGAAGGAAGAGAAGTTATATGCGAAGTTTTCAAAATGTGAGTTCTAGTTAGAACAGGTATCTTTCTTAGGACATATTGTTGATGGTAGTGGGATATCAGTGGATCCTCAGAAAGTCAAAGCCGTTGTTGAATGAAGACCCAAGACTGTGACGGAATTCAGAAGTTTTCTAGGAATTGCAGGATATTACAGAAGATTTGTGGAAGATTTTTCCAAGATTGCCAGTCCTTTGACTTGATTGACACAGAAGGGAGTGAAGTATGAATGGAGTGAGAACTGTGAAGCTAGCTTTCAGCTGTTGAAGAATAAGTTAGTATCTGCTCCAGTGCTAACTTTACCTATGAGTGGTGAAGAGTATGCTATATATGGTGACGCCTCTATACAAGGTTTAGGATGTGTGTTGATGCAGAGAGGCAGGGTTATAGCATATGCTTCCAGACAATTAAAGCCCTATGAGAGGAATTATCCTACTCATGATCTGGAACTAGCAGCAGTTGTACATGCTTTGAAGCTGTGGAGACATTACCTATATGGGGAAGGATGTAAAGTGTATACGGATCATAAAAGTCTAAAGTACATCTTTACCCAGAAAGAGTTGAACATGAGATAGAGAAGATGGTTGGAACTGATAAAAGATTTTGATATTGATATTCAGTATCATCCCTGAAAGGCAAATGTAGTAGCTGACGCCTTGAGCAGAAAGAGAATAGAGAATCTTACAGCTTTGATCATGATGGAACGTCATCTCATAGATGATATGAGGAAGCTTGAACTAGAAATAGTCACAAGACAGGTAGGTGAAAGATTGGCTAATATGAAAATTCAACCTACTCTTGTGGATAGAATCAAGACAGCTCAGATAGATGATCAGAGTATCTTGGATATAAAGAGGAAAATGGAGATGGGTCGAGTACCAGAATTTTATGTGGATGATGAAGGTATCCTTAGGTACAAAGGGAGATTGTGTGTACTAGTGCAAGGAGAACTTAAGAAGGAATTGTTGAAGGAAGCGCATTACTCCAGTTATTCCATTCATCCTAGAGGGAACAAGATGTATCAAGATTTGAAAAAGCTATACTGGTGGAACAATATGAAGAAGGAGATAGCTGAATATGTATCTAAGTGCCATACGTGTCAGATGATTAATATTGAGCACAGAAAATCGGTAGGTGAGTTGAAGCCTTTGCCAATACCACAGTGGAAGTGGGAACATAGCACCACGGATTTTGTTTCTGCTTTACCCAAGACAAGAGATAAGTTTGATTCAATTTGATTCATTGTGGATCATCTCACAAAGGTAGCTCACTTGATACCTATTAAGATTGGTTATAAGTTAGAGCGTTTGGCACAGTTGTATATCAAAGAGATTATGAGATTGCATGGAATACCAGTGACAATCGTGTCAGATAGAGATACCAGATTTGTTGGGAGATTTTGGAAAAGTCTACATCAAGCTTTGGGAACCAAGGTTGTGTTCAGTACTGCTTATCATCCTCAAACTGATAGCCAATCTGAAAGGACTATACAAACTTTAGAAGATATGTTGAGAGCATGCGTTTTAGATTTCAAAGGAAGTTAGGATAAGCATTTGCCGCTAGTGGAATTTGCTTACAACAACAGCTATCAAGCGTCGATTGGCATGCCTCCATACAAAGCACTTTATGGCAGTAAGTGTAGATCACTTATTCATTGGGATGAAGTGGGTGAAAGATAATTGTTGGGACCAGAGTTAGTCCAAGATGCAGTTGACAAGGTCAGTTGATCAGGAAAAAATTACAAGCTGCTCAAGTAGACAAAAGAGTTATGCGGATAAACGAAGAAAACCATTGGAATTTCAGGTAGGCGAATACGTTTTGCTAAAGATTTCACCAACAAAAGGAGTTGTCAGGTTTGGCTTAAGAGGGAAGTTAAATCCTCGATATGTGGGACCATATGAGATTCTTGAAAAGATAGGCGACATGGCTTATAGATTAGCTTTACCGCCTGATTTGGAAGGAGTGCATAATGTGTTCCATGTATCTATGCTCAGAAAGTATGTCAGAGATCCGGAAGAAATAGTAGCTCTTGAATAGTTGGAAGTGCAGCCGAACCTTACGACAATTGAAAAACCGATCAGAATTATGGATCCTAAGGAGAAGATTCTTAGAAGCAAGGTGATCAAATATGTAAGAGTGCAATAGACTAATCAAACTGAACGTGAAGCTACTTGGGAGTTAGAAGAAGATATGAGGACAAAATATCCAGAGTTGTTTCATTAATCCAGGTAACTTTCGAGGACGAAAGTTCTTTTTAGGAGAGGAAAGATGTAAAATACAGAAATAAAGATGAAAATATAATGAATCATGAATCATGAGATGATATAAGATGAGTTTAAGGTCTAAACAAGTAAATTGTAAAAATTTAAGATTGGTTGTAGGAAAAATATTAAAGTTCGGATTTTTGTAATTTTTGACAGACTGTATGTTGCCTCTTGGAGAATCTACGCCACCGGCATAGAGACGGCGTAGGATGAGAACAGTAGCGTTTTTCTTAACGTTGGGAGGAACGCTGCCGGTGTTCATTAGGGTTTCTTTCAACACCGGCAGGGAACGCCGTTGGTGTAGGACTTGGATTTGCCAGCGTATGTAATAGAATCGAAGTTCTGGGAATTCAAAGCCCCGATGAACGCTGCCAGTGCTCGTGTAAATCTCGCCCGCGTAGGGTGTACGCCGGTAAGATCTACATGTGCGCCACCGACGTAGGGCCGGCGTATGACTAAATTTCTATAAATACGAGACGCGAAAAGCAGTTTCGACAGAAATTTCTTTTATCTTTTTCTCCTTCGTATAAGAGAGTTTTGGAGTGTTCTTGAAATTCTAGCGTTGGAGAATCATCAAAAGGGTGTTTTGATCCAAAGTAAGTGATCTTAACCTTCTCATATGGATTATATACGAATTTACATAAGTTTCTTAAGGTTTGGTTGGATTTTTGCATGAAGGTTCTTGTGAGGAACCCTAGCACGTGTTGAGATCCTTGATTGGTGAATGCAAGTCTGGTTTTAGCGATTCAAATCAGTAAGTTTATCTCCTCTATGATGGATTCAAACAAAATACGAGTTAAACAATCCTTATATGCTCTTTATGTTATGCAAATTAGGGTTTTGGTAAAAATATTTGGTGATTGTAGAGTTTTGTGCGGTTCATTGTTGTTCTTGAGGATATTTGTGGAGTTTGATCGAAATAGATAGTAGATAGCGGAGATTTCTTCTCAAGTGAGGATTTTTAGAGAATTCATATATGTTAAGATATATATTGATAATGTATTCATATCTATTGAGGTATATTATATATATATATTGTAACAGGATATTTGGAGTTTGTGGAATTATTGTTGGTGTTGATATAGGAGTTTGTGGAGTTCGGGTTGTCTTTGCTGTTGTTGATATCTGATTTGAGGATTTGATTTGTATTCCTGAAATCGAGAAAGGTACGACCAATCTTTGCTTGTTGTTTTTGCCTGCAAGTTTAGTATTGATAGAATGCTTGTAGAAACAGAATTTCTTAATAAACTTAATCGTTATTCGACTTAATAGTTGTATGATTAATTGTGTTTGGCTTTAACCAGTAAAGGCCCGGCAGGCAGTAATACTAGTGAGGCACCCTGATGATCTTGGTGTAAGGTTATCCCTAGTAGAGTCATGCCTTGATATAATTCCAATAGAATCAGGTGTTTTGGATTCGGGGTATTTGGGGAGTACCCACTCATCCATATATGTATATGATTATTATTTTCAAAAAGTTGTTTGATTTTCAATAGAGTCTGAGTAACTCCAAGTTCAAGATTAGTGTATGCCTAATACTGAACTGTGTTGTTTTGTTGGCTTAAGAAAGATAATAATATGGTTGTTTGCATTAGTTTAAGCTGCATGAATTATATGCCTTTTGTATGTGCATATGCATTTGTTTTTTCTTGGATTGGAGTTATCGTACTGGGCGTCGCCGCTCATTCTTTTAAATTTCAGGTACAGGTGAAAAAGATATAGTGTATGATCTATCCGGTTATGAATTATTCTTTGATAGCGGGGATGGCGATAGCGGACCTGACTGCCCAGCCGAGAGTTAGGCTTCATATACCAAGTTTCTGAGACAAGACATGTTTTGATTATTTGAGATCGTAGTTGGATTCATAGTTGGTTTTAAATAAAAAGATTTTAATATAAATAGTATTTAGTTTCTGTTGAATTTGTTGACTGTGAAGTCAACTTGGATTTTATTCTTGAACCAGAAGTTTATGTTTTATGAAGTATGAGTTTTCATGTTGAACAGGTTTGGTATCCTATGAGTTACCCTATGAGTGTTTACAGGTGATGACTGTATTAATTTGTGGATAATAGAGCCTTTGTGTATCCTATATAAAAAGGATACGTGGCGGGTTGTAATGCCTTATTTTAGAGTGTTACAACATTTGTGCATATTCTAAAGGACGAAAGAGGGAAGCTTGATGCTAACTCTAAGCAATGCATTTTTCTTGGATATGCACATGACTAGTATGGATATAGGTTGTGGGATCCAACAAAGAAAAAGGTTATCAGGAGTAGAGATGTGGTCTTTCTACAAGATCAAACAATTAAAGACATTAAGAAGCCTGAAAAGGAAAAATCCTCAGCTGAGATCCTTGCAAATGTTGATCCAGTGCCCTTACCTAAAGGTTCTATTGATGGGGGAGATGTGGAAGACACAGTTGAAGAGCTCCAAGATCCTCAATAGCATATTGAGTTGAGGAGATCTTCAAGAGAAAAAAGTCCATCAGTAAGATATAATTCTGAAGAATTTATGATATTGATTGATGGGGGAGAACCTGAATATTATCAAAAGGCTATCGCATATGAGAAGAAAAGAGAGTGGATCAAAGCCATGCAAGAAGAAATCAAATCTTTACATGAGAATAAAACTTATGATTTGTGAAGCTGCCCAGAGGCAAGAAACCCCTGAAAAATAAATAGGTTTTACAAGTTGAAGACTGAAGATAAAAGCTCGTAGCGAAGATACAAAGCAAGGCTAGTTGGGAAAGGATTCAGTCAACAAAAAAGGGTTGATTTTGATGAAATCTTCTCACCTATGGTGAAGATGTCTTCCATTCAGGTTGTGGTGAGTATTGCAGTCAGTTTGAACCTAGAAATTGAACAGATGGATGTGAAGACTGCATTCCTTCATGGTGACTTAGAGGAAGAGATTTATATGGAGTAGCTTGAAGAGTTCAAGGTCAAGGGGAAGGAAAATCTTGTTTATAGATTGAAGAAGAGTCTGTATGGGTAGAAATAGGCTTCAAGACAGTAGTACAGAAAGTTTGATTCCTTCATGATTGATTAGGGCTATACCAAGACTGCATCAGATCATTGTGTTTTCTTGAAGAAATCTGAAAATGGTGAGTCTTTGATACTCCTTCTTTATGTTGATGATATGTTGATTATTGGCAGTGATGCTAAGAAAATACAAGATCTGAAGATATCATTGAGTAAGTCTTTCTTCATGAAAGACTTAAGACCCGCATGCCAAATTTTAGGCATGAGAATTATAAGAGATAAGAAGAGTCAGAAGCTATGGTTATCATAGAAGAGATATCTGGAAAAGGTGCTGGAGAGATTCAACATGAGCAAAGCCAAACCTGTTTGCTCTCCACTTGCAGGCCACTTCAAATTGAGTTCTCCATAGTGTCCTAAAAGTGAGGTAGACAAAGAAAATATGAAGAAGATCCCATATGCTCCAGTAGTTGGGAGTCTAATGTATGGTATGGCATGCACAAGACTTGATATTGCTCATGCGGTTGGTGTTGTAAGCAGGTTTCTCTCAAATCCAGGTAAAGAGCATTGGACTGCTGTTCAATGGATTCTCAGATATCTCAGGTGCACTTCTAGGTTATGTTTGCAGTTTGGAGGTGGTGGTGTTGGTATGAGCTAGGAACCTTCCTTGTGATTAGGGATGCAATCGGGGTAGGTTTGGGACTGATCATGCAAAATCCGAACCTGATTTCGACCCGACTCGACAATACAAGTCTTGCTTTTTTTTTTTAAGTTTACATTGAAAATAAATGTATCAACTTTTTTCTTCGGATAATTTTCCTTATAATTGCATGATTTTTCATTTTATAGATTATATTACCTATCTACCACCATTTTCAAAATAATTATAACAAGCTAAAGATATAAGAATTCATCCAAATTGTAGGTTTTCATACCAGGGTATGAAATAATTGAAATTAAAATATATATATATAATATTCTGACAGCTTTTTAATCATCGAACTTTAAAGCACACAAAAACTAAGTGCATGGATTTTAAAGATAAATTTAAGTGATAGATATAATATTCAAAATCCTCAACAACTTTATCCCATCAATTTAAAAAGTAATTAATGTCGATCTTTGGATGAGCACAACGGCATAGGTGAATTTTTTTTTTAATTTTATGGAGTATTGTACGTATATTTTATGAATTTATGTATCCAATGTGGTAGGGTTGAAGAACGATCATGTATGTATATGTGTATTACTATTAATGTTTTGAATTCTTTTTTAATTTTATCAAGTTTATATATTGGACCCGGAACCCCACCCGAAACCCTATGGGGTTTGACCCTATAGGGTTTTTAACAGGTCGAGAAAGTCGAGTACCCTATAACGACTTACCTGGTTGCATCCCTACTTGTGATCCCTATAATCTTAGAGTCAAAGATTTAGATTAGCTAATATGGTAATAGCGTGTATAATTGGAGTCACAGATTTAGATTAGCTAAAATAGTAATACCATGTATAATAGATGTATTTCCTTTTTACGTACAAGTTAGCTAATATAGTAATACCTGTATAATAGATGTATTTTCTTTTTATGTATACTCGTCTTTTTATGTATAATTATAAATACTATAAAAGGAGGGCTTGTATTAAAAAAATAAATGCAAAAAAGGTTGTTGTGATCATGGTATTAGAGCAACTGCTCTAGGACTTATAGATTAGAAAAATAGAAGAAATATCAATGGGGGATCAAACACCCTCCATTGGAAACTCACAAATAGCATCCTTAGTTCTTCATGATTTGGCATCAAGAATATCACAAATAATAACCAAACACCAATATCAACAACTAACGATCCTGTTATTACTTCAATTGGCATCAAACTGGATGATAAAAACTATAGGATTTGGTCCTAGATGATGGAGATGTATATTGCTGCCAAAGACAAATTGGGATACATCAATGGAGATTTACCAAAGCCCTCAGAAACAGTTCCAACATTTAGAAAATGGAGAACAGAGGACACAATTGTTCAGGGGTAGCTAATTAGTTCTATGGATCCAACCCTAATTGGCAATTATATTAAATTTCCAACTGCTAAAGACATATGGGATGCTATTGCCACAACATATTTTGATGGCATAGACACCTCACAAGTTTATGATTTTAAGAGAAAAGTGTCAAGGCTATGACACAATGGAGGGTCAATTAAGACATATTATAATACTCTTCAAGGACTTTGGACAGAAATTGATTTTAGACGCCTAAATCCCATGAAATGTGAGGTTGATATACAAAAATATAACTCTATGGTGCAAGAAGATAGAGTTTATACTTTTTTGGATAGACTTGATTATCGTTTGGACAACATTCGAGTTGATGCGCTACAGCTATAACCTCTTCCTATAGTAGAGCAAGCTTATGCATATGTACATAGGGAAGATCAGGGACAAATGGTGATGTTGAAAAGAAGACATAACTTCCAGCCTATCAATGGTATCCAAAGGAGGACAAAAATCACAGCAACAACCTACGCTTCAAATTTTTACTAATGGAAAAAGAGGTTCTACTATAAAGACAAAGACTCAAACTGAAGAAGGTGGTTGTACTCATTGTGGGAACATGAAGCATACAAAAGAAACCTACTTCAAGATACATGGATATCCAGATTAGTGGCATGAATTGAAGGCAAAGAAGAAACGAGAAGTAGGTCATGTATCACTTGCTAATGTGGAGACAATCCTCAAGACTTTGTTGAAACTACCAAACCAAAACAAGTCTGCATTACAAATGGAAATGGCGAGAAATATCCTATTATAGGGGTTGGAAAAGTGTCTTTCTTGCCCACATTATAATTATCTAATACCCTTCTTGTTCCATATCTTTCAAACAAATTAATTTCAGTTGGACAAGTTACTAAGGAATTAAACTGTTGTGCACTAATGTATCCAAAATTTCATTTGTTCTAGGATATTCTCACTAAGGAGATTATTGGTTGTTGTATTAAATGAGAGAGGCTATATTACATGGAAGATTTCAGTAATGGTAGTGCAAACAAAGTCAACAAAGATGATAATAGAGAAAGGGAAATTTGGCTGTGGCATTATAGATTAGGAAACCCTTCATTTTCTTATATGAAACATTTGTTTCCTAGATTGTTTTCAAATATTAGTGATACTATACTTAAATATAAGTCTTGCATTTTGGCTAAGAGTCATAGAGCCTCCTACCCAATAATCCAAAAAAGATGTCAAAAACCATTTATGTTAGTTCATTCGGATGTTTGGGGACCTGCCCTTATTCAATTTCTTTTGGAATAAATGGTTTGTGATTTTTGTTGATGATTGCACTCGTATAACTTGGTTGTATTTGATGAAAAACAAAAATGAAGCTGTTGAAATATTTCAAACATTTCATGCTACGATTAGAACCCAATTCTCTACTAAGTTACAAATACTTCATTCTGATAATGGTAGGGAATTTGTTAACAAAGAATTACAAGATTATTTTCAAAGCTCATGGTTTATGCCATGAGACAACTTGTGCTCAGACTCCACAATAGAACAATGTTGTTGAAACGAAGAACAAACATATTTTGGAGACTGCCAGAACACTTTTGGTAGCAGCAAATGCACCACAAAGATGTTGGATAGATGCTGTGACCATTGCTGTTTATTTACTAAATTGCATGTCGTCCAAGATATTAAACTTTAAGACTTCATTACAAGTCTTAACTCAGCATGAACCTTTGCCCTCAACTTTAATGCTCCCTACAAGAATATTTGGATGTGTAGTATACATCTACCTCCATCAAAATGAATGATCTAAAATTGATCCATATGTTGTCTACTGCATCTTTTTGGGCTATGCTACACATAAGAAAGGATACCGATGCTTTGATCCATGTGCTAAGCGCCTTTATGTCATGATGGATGTTACCTTCCTTGAAACGCAAATGTTCTTTCAAAATCTAGATTCACATTCTCCTCTTCAGGGGGAGTTAGTTGGTGAAGAGCAGAATTCTAATAGTGGTTGGGAAAAGTGGCTAGACTTCTCAACTTGTCATGATGAAGGTAATGAGTTTTTTATTCAAGAGAATCTTCAAGAAGGAGAAAGTACTAAAACTGGGAATGAATATAATCAAGCATACGAACAACCCTCTCTTGAGCAATCTTCACAAGAATAGCCCTCTCTAGAGTAGTCCCCTCTTGGTTTAGTACCAACCGACCATCCTCTTGAGAATAAATCAAAGGTACAACCTCTTGATCCCTCTCCTAGTTATAAATTGCCTTTCAGAAGCAATCGTGGCAAGCCATCAAATTGATACACACCAGATCATGAAGATGGCAAAGCAAGATATCTAATTGCTAACTACATCAAGGGGTTATCACAACCACTCAAAAGTCTGGTGCACCAACTATCATTTGAGAACATTCATAATATAGTAGTAGAAGCCTTGAATGATCCCAAATGGGTTAAAGCAATTACTGAAGAAATGGTAGCATTACAAAAGAATAACACCTGAAAGCTCGTGCTTCTACAAAACAAAAAAAAAAAAAAAAGAAAGTACTAGGATGCAAATGGGTATTCTCCATCAAACATAAAGCGGATGGGACAATAGATCGATATAAGGTAAGACTCATCGCAAAAGGATACACTAATCATATGGTATTGACTATCAAGAGACATTCACACTAGTAGCAAAATTAAACATAATTAGGGTACTGCTATCACTAGCAGCAAATCTAGACTGGCCACTACACCAATTCGATGTAAAGAATGCAAACCTTCTTGGGAATTCATAACAAGAAGTATACATGGAAGTCCTACCAGGTTTCATTGCTTCACAAATAGGAATTGTATATAAATTGGAGAAGCCATTATATAGGTTAAAGCAATCACCAAGAGTATGGTTTGGAAGATTCAGCTTGGCTATGAAGAATTATGGTTATAAATAATGTAATTCAGATCACACTCTATTTCTAAAGCATCAGGAAGGATGGTAACGACACTAATAATCTATGTTGATGATATGATAATTATAGGAAATGATGATGAGGAAATCATGAAGCTTCAAAGGTGTCTAGCAACTGAATTTGAAATGAAGAATCTTGGTGGCCTTAAATACTTTCTTGGAATCGAAGTAGCAAAGTCAAAATAGAGGATATTCCTTTCATAAAGGAAATATATTCTTGACTTGTTAGTAGAAACAAGAATGCTTGATTGTAAACTTGCAAACACTCCAATTATTCAGAGCCATAAGCTTGAAGAATATTTAGATCAGGTTCCTACAAATAAAGGAAGATATCAACAATTGGTGGGCAAATTGATTTACTTATCTCATACAAGACCAGATATTGCTTACGCTGCAAGCCTAGTAAGTCAATTTATGCATAATCCAGGTAAAAAACATATGGAAGCCGTGAAACAAATTCTTCAATACTTAAGGCTTTACTAAGAAAAGGACATATGTTTAGAAAGCATAATCATCTTTGTGTAGATGGTTATATAGACGCAGACTGGGCTGGAAGCATTACAGATAGGAAGTCGACCTCTGGATACTTAACCTTTGTTGGTGGAAACTTAGTCACATCAAGAAGCAAAGAATAGAAGGTAATAGCTTTGTCTAGTGTAGAAGCTGAATTTCGTGGCATGGCCAAAGGGCTGTGTGAACTACTTTGGTTGAGAGAGTTGATGAAAGAAATTGGATACTCACTTGAGCTACCAATGAGATTATTTTGTGATAATAAAGCTGCTATAGAAATTGATCAAAATCCAGTTCAACATGATCAAACAAAGCATGTTGAGGTTGATAGATACTTTATTAAAGGAAATTAGAGGAGAAGATAGTGTAGTTCCCATTCGTGAAGTCAGAAGAGCAACTTGTTGATATTCTTACAAAGAGTGTTTCAAACAAAGCGTTGCATAGTTCACTTAGCAGTTGGGCATAGAAGACATCTTTGCACCAACCTGAGAGGGATTGTTGGTATGAGCTAGGAACCTTTCTTGTGATCCCTACAATCCTGGAGTCAAAGATTTAGATTGGTTAATATGGTAATAGCGTGTATAATTGGAGTCAAAGATTTATATTAGCTAATATGGTAATACTGTGTATAATAGGTGTATATCCATTTTATGTATACTTGTCTTTTTTATGTATATATGTAAATACTATAAAAGGAGGGCTTGTATTAAAAAAAATAAATGAAAAAAGGGTTCTTTTGATCAGGTGGTAAGCTCACATTGGAAAGATTTTCATATGCTAATATTGTTGAAGATTTGTATTATAGGAAATCCACTTCAGGTTATCTGATTACATATGCAGGAGGAGCTGTTTCATGGCAATCTAAGTTGCAAAAATATATTGCTCTATCTACCATTGAGGCAGAATATGTAGCTGTGACTGAAGCCTGCGAGGAGATCTTGTGGATGAAATCTTTTTTTTTTTTTTTTTTGAAGAATTAGGTTAAGTGTAGGAAAACTTGAAGTTGTTTTGTGATAGTTGGAGTGCTATACATCTGAGGAAGAATCCAATGTTCTATTCCAGATTTAAACACATTGATTTCAAGTACCATTGGATTTGGGATGTACTTGAGTCAAAACAGTTGAAGCTTGAGAATACCCACACTAATGATAATACATCAGATATGATGACTAAGGCTCTACCTAAAGAGAAGCTTATCTATTGCAGGAAAGTTGCAAGTGTGTGGGAACCCCCCATATGAGCTGGAGGGAAAGATTGTTAGGTTGTAGATCTAGCTCATATGGGTCTACAACAAGCAAATCCTAAGTATATGGCATATAGTGGAAGAAAAGTGGAAAAAACAAGGAGTTTTTTTGTGCAAACAAGGCCTTGGAACAATGTTAGCTACCGACCTAAAAAGTGCACAGCTGGCCTTTGAATTATGTGGAAATCACAATGTTTTGCTGAGAGCACACATTACGCTAAGTTGGCTTCAAAGCCGCCAACTTAAGGAGGCTACGCCGTTGGTGTATGGGCGATGTTGAAAATGCCGAAATTGCAAAATGCAATCTAAGTTGCCAGCTTTGTTTTAGAATGTGCTAGGCTTCATTTGCACGAATTGTTTTCCTTGTTTTATATTATTCATTCCTGTTTTGTCTTATCACATTATATAGAGAGAGACATAGAGAGGCTATCTCATAACCTAGAGAGAGAATCTAGAAAGAGAAAAGCTGTTTGTTGTTGTTTCCACTTGTTGATTGATGAGATTGAGCAATCCACTAGCTGTGAATAGTGAGACAAATTGTAATCCCATTTTCCATAGTAGAAGATTTGTGGTGTTGCGGTCCCGTTGTTTTTCCGTATTGGGTTTTTCACTTAAAAATCCTTGTGTTATTTCAATTGTACAAGCAATTTGGTGGGGGGGGGGGGGGGGGGGGGGGGGGGGGGGGGGGTGGTGGTGGGGTTGGAAGGGGTTGGGGGCAGAGGGAGGGAGAGGGGTGGTAAATTATTAGTTATTGAAAACTTTTGACAAATATTAGATTTTATGCGTGGAACCATAATTAAACAGATGCAATGCAATTAATAATAAATTTAATTTAAAGTGCGGAAAAGTAAATAAAGCTAGAGATTTATAAAGGTTCCTTTTTGTGAGTCAGTATTCTTTTCTAACTCCACTACTAGGGATCCGACTATCCACATTCATCGTTCCACTAATCCAATGAAAAGAGAAAAATTACCAACACCAATGCTATCTTGCTCTATCCAACAAGCCTCCCCATAAGCTAATCATAGAACTATATGATACTAAGATGTAATTCTCTCTATAGACACACAACCTAACTCTCACAAGAAAAGAGCAATGATAATTTGATAAGATGCAACGGAATCTTAAAAAATTAAGTGCAAAAACATAAGTAAGGCCGCTTTTGAAATATGTTTTAAAGAAGGCTTTGGTAGAATATCAATAGTAGGATGAGTATTTTGAGTGCTTGTTCTCTATATTGCACTTTAAACTTTTTCTATTTATACATTCTTCTTGTAACATCTATTTGATGATATATGGAATGTATCTTCAAAAATATCTTTGAAATTGATAGAAACATTATCTTCTTGATTTTGAACATTTGAAGCTTAAAATATCCCACAATATCTGATCATATTTATCTTGAACTTATCTTGATCAATTGAAACAAATATCTAATTCTTTCCTTGAGTATGAGCTGCCGTTACTTAATTTAAATTTTCAAATTTAAATGCTTCTAATAAGTATCTGAAAGAAGTTGTTATTCGAGTGATATATTGCTCCACAAAACCTAGAAAAAAAATGTTAAACATATCTTATCTTTTTATTCCACAGATCTTACCTTCTTCATGCTAACGTTATTTTGATGATAATCCTTGCCTTCAAACTCTATCTTCAATTAGATCATATGATATCTTTATGTCTGAAAGTATATCTTTGATAATATATGAAAATCTGGAAAGTAAAATAACTTAGACTTATGATAAAACTCAAGTTCCGAACTCATACAATATGTTATCCATATGGATTTAATTCTTCTTGAGTAAAACGCATTAGATGTATTATGTAAATACAATTAATAAAGTGGAGTTGGGTCTTCGTATTGATCATTAACAAAAGTAAACTTAGCTTGTTGGTTATAAAATCCTTTTATTAAGCTTTAAGTCTTTTGTGTAGGTATTGATATAAGTTTTGATAAAGCTTCTAAAAACATTTTGATAAACCTTCTAAAATATAATAAAATCTATATATTTAATAAATAGATTGGATACCTTTAATTTCTTTTTATATTCAGCAAAACCATTGGGGGAATATGCTAACAATATATGCTTAGAACAAATATAAAAAGATATATTTATCTTAGAAAAATTATTTACAGGCGGGAAATCGAAAGACATGATAGTGGGTATGTGCCTTTTTATCTTTTCCCACACAACTCATATGGGAAACATCATTAGGTGCATTTTAGTGATGGGTCATACAATTTTTCATCCTCTGTTGGAATCCTAGGAGCAGTGCCTTCACATTAGCTTACATGTTTCTCACTTGTTTGGTTTCATATATTAAAGCCCGTCAACGAAATCAAACCATTTTAAATTTCTTCCAACACGACAATATAAAGTGGCACACTCTGTTTTTCAATTATCTTTTATGTAGCTTTACAAGACACGGACAAAGCACATGAATTACACTTTTGAATGAACTCTAAGAAAGACGAAAACAATGGGTACCAGAGGTCAATATGAACCAACTATATATAATATGTTTGTACCGAAGATAGATTATATGGTCAATTTGGTCATCTTTAGTGGTTGGAGAGAAAATGCTACAATTTGGATGCAAGTGGGAAAACTTTTATCACGGAAAAGGCATGTCATGATCACGAGTCATCACACGAAAAGTTAATAAATATATCACGTATAAGTTATCGTAAAATCTTTTTATGCATATTATTAGAATAAATAATTTGTACAACATATATATTACAAATCTATTTGTATTTATATACCATATTTATATAACACATGCACTACAAGAAAACTAGGCTTTACAGACAAAAATTCTCTCTCTAAACGTCAATTTTTGTTGTAAAAACCATCGTCGCAGATTTTATTTTCTCAAATTATAACTACATTTTCTAATTTCCGTCGCAGATTTTTTATCTCTAAAGGCCTGTTTTCTTATAATATTTATTGTATAATTCGGTATATATTTTATTAATATAAGGGCAAGCGCTAGCTTGATGAGCCTAAACTTATGTCCAATTAACATTGAAAGGACTAATGATGTTTAATAATTCATGTAAAATTATACCCACAAATAAATTAAAGAAATAAAAGAAAAGGAACTTTTTGGTTAGACACGGTTTGCGGTACTAGTTAATAAGGTGATATGGTTGAAGGATGCAATATGAAATTCTTAGATCATAGAAATTTTGCTCATGACAATTTGCATTAGAAGTTTAAATTTGTATATAAATACGGTTTCTGCCTATTTTAGTTTTAAAACACTAGTGGGATTTGGCAAAAAAGAGACGATTTTTTTGTCTTAGTAGGCTGAAAATCGCGTTTTAGCTTACTGAGCTAAGTAATTTGCCTATTCAAAATCTCCTATTTTCTTCTACCATATTTTGGTAAAAAGAGGTGAGTCCTGCCTCTAACTAGGATAAAGATGTGAGTTTCGCCTTTTTTATCCACATGGATATGCCATGCATTTGAAGAAAGGAGACTTGTCTCTTTATTCTAGTCAAATCAGATGCTTTTACTGATCTTGGCTTGTTTAAAATTTTAAAAAGTTTGAACCAAGCCATGCTTTTACTAAGTCACTCTTTTTTATTAGTTAGAAGTTGTCTCTCAATCGTAAGAGTTAGGCTATGTGGAACTTGTTATTTTTGCATTCTCATGCACAAGTATTTCCTAAGTCCTATAAAAAAAATATACTTCATGGTCCAACCAATATAGCTAAACCATATTACCAAAAGGCAAGTGTTTGACATGAAGCCAGATGAGCAGGAACGGGGGAGTAGTATAGCCTTACTAGGGTATCAATGGCAAGTTCTTTAGCCATATAATCCATGTAAGACAAGAAATAAGAAGACAATCACAAAAGCTTTTGTCATCACAAAACAATCCATCCCTTTCTCATTACAAATATATGAAGGCTTATACTATTTTTTTTTTTTTTAAATACAGTTTCTTCTTCTTTTTCCTTTTTTAATGTAAACGAGTTTTTTGAGAGTACATGAATTTAAAAATAAATTCAAATTCAAATGTATATAATTTAAGATTTAAATGTAAAGATAATTTTAAAATAAATTTGAAACAATAGTAATATATGTGATGTTAATAATTAATAATATAAAATATTATATACTATAGAAAGTTCGCATACAGACTTGCAAGCTTAAACGAGTTTGAGCTCGAGGTCGAGTTTGACTTATTTAGTTAAATGAGTCTTATTTTGAGCTCAAGCTTGACTCATTTACTAAGTTCAAGTTGTTTGAACCCTTACTGACTAGTATAAGAGAAGAGACTCGCCTCTGCATCATCATGCGTAGCGAGTCTTACCTCTTATCTCTTTTCTAGTATTTCTAGCACAAAAAAGCCAAGACTTGCTTATTCTAAATGCCGCTGTTGTTGGGATTTTTACTAGTGAAACTCTTGTTTGCTGGTTTGGGATTTTTGTTAAAAATTGTTACATAGACAATTAATTAATATTAAAATTAAATAATACATGGAAAATTTGATTAAATGGAGATTAAATGATATATGGAAGTTTTTTTATAAACTTGAAGATGAATATGGCGATGTCGTTGCCTCAATTGAATACGATAGTGTAAATAAACAAAATACAAAAGCGCAAGCACAAGAAAAATAGTTACCAGTAGAAGTATCAAGGATTGTTTTTGAAAAATCAGACAAAAGATAGTAGGATATGGGCTCTTAAGTATGTATACGACTCAAGAAATTATGATGCAAGTGCTTAGCGAAACTTTATATTCTTGTTTTGAATACTAGAATTAATTTTTAAGCCGGTTTGCAGTCCAATGTTTTAAACATGAACAGTATATGAAATATAATTTTTTTTTTTTTAATAAACGACTTTATTTTTGTTGGAATAACCGATTTCTTTACGATTGGCCATTAAATAAAAAACCTACTGAGGCAATCCAAAATTATAAGCCAACGCTTCCATCAAAACGAGTAAACAAATGCCATTTCCTTTTTCTTGGTGTCTCTTTTCTTCTTATTATTATTACAATCAAAACTTACAAGCCATACCATTTTAATAGGATCTAAAATGGGCACTCTCCATTTTCACCATCTTCATTTATATTCATCTTAAATTAATAGTTGAGATTATTTATATCTTTTAATTATCCTTCTTGTATATAACATTTCTATTTTTAGAACTTACATTCATGATGAGGATGAATGAAACCTACTTACTTGAGAAAGTTCGTGCAATTATCTTATCTTGACAACATTTTTATTTCTTTATTACCTTTCCTTTATACTTCATTGCATTAGGATTTTTGACAATTCTACTTCCATCGGATGGCGATCAGTAATTTCATCTGGTCATAGTGAGGCATAGAAAAGTAACGTAAAAAGTAGTAGTAATCACCAAATTGGAGCCAATGCTATCAGGACGTGTAATAACATGCAGAGCAACATGATTGGTCCGAGTACGAGACGATATATTATATTAAGTAGTGGTGAGATTTGTGAAGACCTTGCTTTGAACAAGACGTTTGTTAAAAACAAAATGGAGGGGGGGGGGGGGGGGGGGGGGGGGGCGGGTGTGTGTGTGTGTGTGTGTGTGTGGGTGGGGGGGATATGGTGGGGGAAGAAGAAGAAAAAAGAAAACAAATGGCGCGCAAAAAATATTGATGTCTACTTTTTATTTTATTTAAGAAATCCAATTGCAAAGAAGCTATGTTTTGATGTTCAATTCTGCAATAATCGTCAAATTCTAACGACATGACATGAGAAGTCGACATCATAACCCACAAGCACCGAAAAACCAACTTAAAGAAAACCAATTACACCAAATTGAGTTTCCTTTATTATTATTTTTTTTTTGGGTTTTTTGGTTTAAAGTTTTTTGAAATCGAAATATAATTATTTCATTTTGGTTGAAATATTCCACACCAGAAAATTAAAACGAACCGAAAAAAACTAAATAAATAAATATACATTATATATAAATATGTTATAATGTACTTATTGTGTAGAACTGTATTTGTGTATTACGTAGTTAAACCATATATTACGAATATTATTATATAAATCTAAAAGAATATAACAAGGAATATCATTATATAAATCTTTTTACATACATATTGTAAGCTTCAAGATTTTTTGATACTCCTAGATGAGAACCCTAGAGCCAATATTAAAATTGGAACCCAAAAACAGACGCAAGTTAAAACCGAACTTTAGAAATCCTAGACAGGATCAAACAAAGAATTAATAACCCTAGGATCTCGGATAAATTAAGCAAAGCCCGGAACCCTAAAGATAAGTAATTTAACAAAAACATATCATCATCAAAACCAGTTTGTATACTATAACCTGATCAATTTAGTTCAACCTTAAAACCAAGAAATCCTATAATTAATTTGAACCAATCACAAATTCGAAAAACCCTAGACAATGTTAAATAAGTTGGATAACTCAAGTGTCTGATGAAAATAATGGGAATAAAAAATCCTAAAGACTGAATTCTAAGAAAACGAGTATCTTTGAAAAAAAAAAAAAAAAATCCAATAATTGTTCGGCTTGGTAACCCTACGCTAAACGATTCATTTGATTAACCACTATCACACAAATAAGGGCGTATATCAAAATAATATTTAATAATAAAATAATAAGAAATAATTTTCTTTAATAGTAAACTTTCAAAATTTTATGGTAATCTTAAAGATAAAACCTTGGAGTTGAGACGGAACTAGAACCCTAAGATTAAATCGAGTCAACCTTAAACCTGAGAAGCCTTAAACTTTGATTAGACAACTTCTAAAACCCTAAAATACTGAATAAAATTAGAAAAATAGTATGAACTTGAAATATGAACCAAAAATATAGTATATGCCATAAAATGATCATATTCGACAAAACTTCTTCTGTTTTGAACCTTTTTAGGAATAGTTTCTGTATCTAGATATTGGCACACAAAACAAGGAAAAATTTTCTGACAAATAATTTATTCTAGAAAAATATTAAAATACTCATATAATATCAGATAAAATTTTGTCGGATTACAAAAACGTCAGTTATAGCCCGTACACACGTATTTTATCTCTACTAGTAATCAATTAGTTACTTCACCTTAGTTTATTCTATTTACTACCATTCACTCTATTCTACTTTTGCTTACATCTACTTCTATATTTTTACATACATATATCTTACATTTCTTTTTTCTATAAAACTTTTCCTATGCTTTTTATTTAACTTCTTTTTTTGTTTTATTACATTTTTCTACTTAAATTAATTCTCTCTCTCTCTCTCCTCCCTGCCCTCTCCACCCCCTTACCCACTTCAAATGGCCGGCAACCTCTCTCTCTTTTTTCTCTCTAATTTTATTTTCTTTTCCAATTATTTTGAAAATTTAAATGCTACTACTCCTCCATAAAGAGCCAGGAGACATATGTATCCTGCTACGAGTATAGATCCATTCCTTATTAAGGAAATAAAAACATTTAGGGAATGTATCCTTAGGAAAGAGCCAAACCGGCCAATCGCTTCGAGCAGGTGCTCAGGACTAGTAGCAAAGGATGCGAAAAACCTCAATTCGAATTCATTAATCTATTTTATGTGTGGTTTTTGGATGACCATAGATATTTGTGTGTTTATATGGTTGTTGCTTAGTATATACTTTAATAATAAACTTGTTTGTTAATTGGTGTTGGTGAGAATGATGGGAAGTATCTCACTAAGTATGTTGAAAGCTTACACCTCCATAGATCTTTTTTGAAACTGGAATACTTGAGACTTTACTTGGGGAATAAGATGACAAGGAAATCGCTGGTGGACTTTGGAATTATAAGGAAGGATCTGTGAGCGTAGGATGAAGCTTCTCTTGAAAACCTTTTATGTTAGATATGTGATAAGTTTTTACTTTAGAGATTATTATGAATAGCTATATTATCCGAACCATCTATAGAAATTAGCAAGGGTACATCCTTTGGAAATGTAATCTACTTTGTTTAAGTTTATTGATTATAGTTCTCTTGCATTGCTATTTAATTGCTACCATTGTAAATTTTGCTACTATATGTTTGCTTTGTTATGAAGTACGTCTTGTGCATAATATGGAAGCCTTTATGTGACTAAGGTAGTCATTCCTAGGCTTTAATATTATGTACAGTGGACTGTCATGTTTATGTTACGCCTCAGAGCATGACACATACCATATACATATTGGTAAGTATTGAATAGTTCTTATTTAAAGAGCCTATTTTGAGCTTTAATGATTCATTTTTAAGAATATTTTGGAGAAAAGGTACTTAATTGGTCCAAATCTAAATTTCATCTTTTGAAGGAGCCATTTGAGCTTTAAAAAGTCTTTCGATCAGTTGGATAGAGTTTTGGTCAAGATTGTACAGGCTAGGAAAAGGTGCATGGTATACAAGTTTCAACCCAGCTTAGGTTGTGTTGAAGAAAGGATGTATGATTTTAGAAGTGTACAAGCATGTACAAAACTTGTGTTGAAGGTTGTTTTGAAGAAAAATGAGTACTTTATGCTAAACGTGAGTCAAGAACACAAGTCATGTTCATGGTTATGTAAGAGGAGAAATTGTTGAAGATTTGAATGAGATTCCAGGGTACACAAGTGGAGTATTCGGGCATTGACCTTGGTTGTGCTGAAGACAAATTCAAAATTTATATTTAAATTTCAAATATATTTGAAAAGATATGATCAAGATGTGACATATCATGTATCTTAGAGTTAGAGAGAGAGTGAGAGATTAAGGGGGAAAGTCCAAATATAAGGAGATTTGAAGATTCAAAGAGATTTAAAAGGAGATCTAACTTGCACTCTATAAATATATGACTCCACTTTGCTGTGACATATTGATGGGTTGTAGAGAGAGTGAGTAGTGATAAAAAGTTAAGATTACTGGAGATTCCACTTTGCTATGACATATTGATGGGTTTTAGAGAGAGTGAGTAGTGATAAAAAGTTAAGATTACTGCAGATATTGAAGATTGCAAGAGTGAATATTAAGAAAGGGATTATTATGTTTTTCTTTCTCCTTTTCCAGTTTACATGCTTTAATTGTCACAGTTATGGAGGAGTAGATTGTTTCTTACCATAGTATTGAAGAACTCTAATTTTATTATATAATTGGGATTTATTTATTTTCAATAATAAATTAATTTCGCAAATTCATTTATTGTGTGCTTAGTTGTTTCTTGAATTAACAATTGCTGACTTATTGATTCAATGTTAACTTTCACAAAAGTAGATTGAGATATACTTATTTGAATAGATCTTGAATAAACAAAGAGAATTGAATCATTCTTAGAGATAAGGTGACATAATTAATTTGCATTAAATTAAAATCTAGGTTAGATTTAAAACAAAGAGTGGATTCTTTGGGTAGATTAATGTCTTTTTAGATTACTATTAGCCAAGATGAAATTTTGGTTATTAATATAGGGTTGGGGATTGGTAGTCTCGAGTAGGATATAGTCGAATTTACGAATTCATAGTTCAAGCGTTAACTTATTAATTGAGTGCTATTGATAAAAATTGCATAATAGATTAGTGACAATTCAATTGTTAAGGTAAGTCTTGCAATTTGATATATTTAAAAAGAGTAATCTTCATTTAATTATTAGTAGTAGGTCTTAGAATATTTTAATATAATTGATTAGCTAAAGCAATTGAATTGATAGGTTAGATAATAGGATTATAGTAATTACTGTTGGAATCTCTCATAATATTTTGATGATAACAAAAAGGAGTAAAAGTTTTTTTTTAACAAATAAATAAAGTATAGCAATCAAAACCAAAACCAAAACCAAAATCAAAATATTTCATGATTGAACTAATCATCAGATTTTTTAGAAATTGTTTCAGAAGGTAGTTCAGAGTCATTTTCAGAAGGTATTTCAGATTCATTTTTAGAAGGAAGATCAGAAACTAAATCTGTTCCAGAACAGAAGATGCACAGAATGTTGCGAATTTATTTATACCTATCTGAAGGCCTGACTCCACGAAATGAATATTTTGGGTAGTATATTCATTTTGTTCCACTAAAGTTGGATAAAATATCCAAGGGGATTTATTTTATCAATTTTATTATAAGTTACGTCTATTTAATTTTCTTGAGGAAGAAGATCGTCAGATTTTTATATTTCACGTGGTCAGCAAATTCCTAAAGATAAGGGATATATTTTACCAAGTTCATGTTGGTTCAAGATCTTTTAAAGCTTATCTTCAAGGATAAAGGATATCACTATTTTTATGGGATAGTTTGTTGAAGTATTTATCCAAATTGTTATGGATAAACATATCAAGATATATGAGACATTATCAGATGACAGAATCAACGAAATTTGGATAAAGCTAAGAAGATTATTCGGGATTGATCATACACGTAACAGACACTTCAAAGGAGGGAATTTGCCAAGTCAAATATTTCAATTTGAGAAGAATTCGAATTGTTTTGAACGACTTCTTTGCTAGCCGTTGAGATAAAACAATATATAGAGGAAGCACAACAACAAGGAAGATATGATGAGAAGAACGAATCTTGCTCTAACTCTCTGTTGAAGAAAAAGTCTTCGAGTGCATTTCTCTCAAAAGTCCTTGCGTTACAAAGTGTTCACAATATTTTTGTTCGAAAGATAGGATATTTATTGTATTTCCTTGATTGAGTATCATTCAATTTTTTTTGTGAGGTTGAGTGTTGCAAGTTATCTGTTAGACCAATTGTGTGTTATAGGATAACCGTGAGAATTGGGACAGAGCGTATTGTAGTCAAGAGGATTGGCAAGACAAGCTTGTAACTTTTGATTTTGGATATAGTGGAACAAACCGGTGTGGAATACCGGGTCCCCAACGTGGAGTTGGAAGAGAGGACTGACGCTCGAGGCGGAACCTCTATAAATCGATTTGCATTTTTCTCTACCCTACTCTTTTTATTTTCGTGCAATTTATATTGAAGTATTTGATAAACTGTTACGTTTCAGAACCTGTTTCAGAGAGTACTTCAGAGAGTTGTCTGTATTCCGCATAAAATTAAATTTGATCTGTTTTGAATTAAAATAGATATACAAGTGTGATTATCAGCTGTGATTAGTTTCTAAACAGCAAGTTTAATTAATTCTAAGTTTAATAAAGTAATTAAAAGGAAGTGAATTGAAAATTTCGAAAAGAATTTATTTTTGTGAAAAAGCAATTCACCCCCCCTCTTGCTTACATTATTGGGACCAACAATTGGTATCAGAGCTTGCCTCAATTATTATTGAGTGATCCAAGTATCATGGCTGAAACAAACATTGCAGTGAATAGAGCACCTTATTTTAATGGTTCTAATTATCCTTATTGGAAAATGCGCATGGAGACTTACATCAAGGCTAATGATTTTGACTCATGGCAGGTGATTACAGTTGGAGACTATCAAGTGAACGTGACTGCTGAAGCACAATTAACTC